>CM077451.1:28006424-28606424 GCA_039654765.1 Mylopharyngodon piceus
ATATCACGCAATTATGACTTTATATCATGCAATTATGACTATAACTCGAAATTCTGACTTTATAACTCGAAATTCTGACTTTATAACTCGAAATTCTGACTTTATATCACGCAATTCTGACTTTATAACTCGAAATTCTGACTTTATAACTCGAAATTCTGACTTTATATCACTCAATTCTGACTTTATAACTCGAAATTCTGACTTTATAACTCGAAATTCTGACTTTATATCACGCAATTCTGACTTTATAACTCGAAATTCTGACTTTATAACTCGAAATTCTGACTTTATATCACTCAATTCTGACTTTATAACTCGAAATTCTGACTTTATATCACTCAATTCTGACTTTATAACTCGAAATTCTGACTTTATAACTCGAAATTCTGACTTTATAACTCGTATTCCGACTTTATATCACGCAATTCTGACTTTATATCTTGCAATTCTGACTTTATATCACGCAATTCTGACTTTAACTCGCAATTATGACTTTATATCATGCAATTATGACTATAATTCGTAATTCTGACTTTATATGACCCAATTCTGACTTTATAACTCGCAAATCTGACTTTATATCACGCAATTCTGACTTTATATGACCCAATTCTGACTTTGTAACTCGCAGTTGTAAGTTTATATCTCGCAATTGTAAGTTTATATCTCGCAATTGCGAGAAAAAAGTCGCAATTACCCTTTTTATGTTTTATTTCATGACGGAAACAAGCTTCTATATGCATTTAAAGGGATAGTTCACCCAAAAATGAAAATTCTGTCATCATTTACTCACCCTCAAGTTGTTCGAAACCTGTATAAATTTCTTTGTTCTGCTGAACACAAAAGATACTACAGAAGTCAGTGGTGCCCCACAACTGTTTGTTTAGTCAAAATATCTTCCATTGTGTTCAGCAGAACAATGAAGTTTATACAGGTAGTGTAAATGATGACAGAATTTTCATTTTTGGGTGAACTATCCCTTTAACAGCTTGATCATTTAAAGCGGCACATGACAAAACTAAAGTGCGCACTTATAATAAACGTGTGAACGGACGCTAGAGCTGCACGATTATTCGTAAAAAGATTGTGATCTCGATTCAAACACCCACACGATCTTATTTTATTAATGACAACGATTCGCCCGTGTCAATTACACTTTTGACAAAATCATACAGGAACATTCAAATCTGTGTTCGTGCTGCCGCGCTGATCCAGAGAGAGCCGTTTTGAACCACACAGTAGCTATTTCTGTGTTACAAATATTTAAATGATCACAGAAGCACAGAGATAAAAGTTTAAAGTTAGGATATAAACACTGATGTCTACGATAGTGATCAAAACAGAGCAAACCACCTTTTGAAACTAACTTGGTGCATCAAATAATGATTGTATCAATTACATCTTACGCCACTAGGTGGTGACAAGTATTTGTCATTGAATCATACATTAAAAAACACTGATTCATCCAGTAATGAAACAAGTATTTATTACTGAGTCTCTGAATTTATTTAAAACCATTTTTAAAATAATTCATTCAAATTATTTAAACATTTAGAGTTTAGCAATTAGTCTAGCAAGTCATATTTTGTCAGAACCTCTAGTAAATTACATGTTTTTTGTTTAGTTGTATATTCAGAATCGTGGGAGAATCATGATCTCTATTTGAAAACCAAAAAATCTGTACACTAATATAGTTATCGTTATAGTTATCGTTCTTGGTGTGAACAGACCTTTAGGTAGTACAGCCACAGCAAATGCATAGGCAAGTTTTTGTCAAAAGCACACAATAGTTTTTGTTTTCTAATTCACAGGAGTGGCTGCAATAAAATGTGCATCCTCTGCACTGCATTACAGTGAAAATGTATATGCAAGTAACATTTAAATAGATATTCTGGGTTTGGTGCAACTTTAGCTGTATGAACAACATCTGTCAGAACAAATCATTTTTGCATGTACAGTAATGCACTTTCAATGGAAGTCTATGGGGCACTATATAAAATATACACCATTTTTAATATATAGCCACAAGACTTAAACATCATACAGTACATGTTAACGCTGTGAATCACTGTTATTTCCATTATTATGACCATGTAAAATCCAGTAACACTCCACAGACTTGGATCGTACAGTAAGTGCATCACTGTACAGGTAAATGTAGTTTTTGCTAGAACGTCCTCTCTGGTAACACTGGAATTGAGCTGATGTTAAACACTGGCTTCAGCTGTAATCGCTGTAGACAAACTCATTCCCCTGTAACCCAGTCCAGAATATCTCCTTCAATCCTTCTATCAATCACACAGTAATCATTTAGCGGACTGTAAGGTCTACGTTTCTTCTTAGCAGCACATCAATCAAAAAAAAAAAAAAAAGTGTAGACTTCCTTCTGTTGAATTAGAGTTAAGTCAGTGTGTTTTATTGTTGTAATGTGTGGACTTGTTGTTAAAATGGGAATTTGCAGTTATACTACTGTTCAAAAGTTTGGGGTCAGTAAGATTTTTGAAAGAAGGCTGAAAAAAATACAGCAAAAACAGTAATATTGTGAAATATTTTTACAATAACTGTTTTCTATGTGAATATATTTAAAAATGTAATTTATTTTTGTGATTCAAAGCTGAATTACTCCAGTCTTCAGTCACATGATCCTTCAGAAATCATTCTAATATGCTGATTTGATATTTTTTGCTGCTTCATATTGCATTTTTTAAATCTTTTGTAACATTATACGTCTTTAATGTTAATTTTGATCAATTTAATGCTGAATAATATCTTAAATTTGACGCCAAACCTTTGAACAATAGTGCATTTCTTTTTAAATTGCCCAAGTTGTGGCACATCAGCTCCGATATGAGGATGTTTGAATCCTCTTTCTTGCCTGTGTCCAATTATTATTAATATAATAAATATCTAAAGTGTGGATTCGACATTGTTAAAATAAATGGACATTTGTTAATTACATAAATACCTGAAAATTTGTCAATTCATGTGATGTTTGACTGCTTTCGTTGCATAAACGTTCAGTGATGTCTTTGACTTGCACGTGTGCAATTATCTCCCAAATGATGGGCGGGTCACACGGACCAGACCTCCTGTGCTTAATCCATTTTGCTCTTGACTACCTGTTGCCATGGTAACCGGTCGGAGGCGTGCAGAAGCCACCCTGTTATTCTTTGCATAGCCAGACGGTCTGTCCTATTTAGCTTAACCGCGTTGTGTTATCACACTGCACATGATTGGATCAACCTGATGATCAGATTCTAGATTTTTGTGCAGCTGGGTGCCGAACACGTACAGTTGTGTATCTGAGCGCACTGTGATGCTATAGCTTATATCCTGTTTTTCCTCAGCACCATGTCATATTGTGGCCAGCAGCATCATTATAACTCCCTCTCTCTCCGTGTATCTGCTCTAGTGCCCGACTTTCTAGTTGCTAAGAGACGAACAAGTGCCTACTGGCATTGCGACGGTCGATTTCCATGTGATGTTTTTGCTTGTCCTGTATCATGTGAACCGACATCTGTTGTTTTGTTGTTAAATTCATACAATTTGTTTCAAGTGAAATAATGCGTAGCTAGCATGTGTTCGTTTACAGTACGTTATCTTATTCTTTCAAGGAGTTTTAAGATGTTTTAACAGAATTCAGTGTTTTATACGTCTGTTTTCTCTTGAACTCCAAGCGATGGGTTTGTTTTATAAGGGAAGACGTGTTAAAATGTGTTGATCTCAATATTAGTACTTGTATGACTTGAGTTAATCAGAACGCATAACATTGAACACGGACTCTGTACAAACGTCCTTTAAAGTCAACATGAAAGCGACCCTATTTACATTGTGCACAATTTGTGCATGTCATTTTAAAGTAAAAGCTGTTCTTTGTAATTGTTCTGGTACTTTAAGCAACACCCATTATGTCTTATTATGGAAGTAAAATGGGTCATTTCATGTTGACTTTAAACACTCTCTTGGGTTGGATTGTTTTTTAAAAAATACCCTCTTATCTTTCTCATAGTTCAGTCCCGCCTGGACACGCTTGATTTCGGACATCCAGTCCTTTTGTTTAGACAGCACAAGAAGGAAAGATGTTGTCCAAAGGTAGCAGAGAGATACAAAGGCATCGTGATGTCATAAACCATCATTATTGGTTTAAAATCAGCTGCTTCTTTTTTCCCCTCATTGCTAGAGTCTCTTTGAACCCGTGAATCTTTCTCACCCCCGTCTCGACACCCGCTAGGGCCTTCTGACCAAAAATCAGCTCTCAGCCAAGGTGACGGTTTCAGCCTGCCATCAACAGCCTTCTGATTGGTTTACCCCACAAACGTCAATCATCAGGTTACTTGTTAAGGGGCTTGTTGACCTTGGGAGTCCCTGTGACGCTGCCATTGGCGACACTGAGCGTCTGGACGGGCGTGGCGTTGTCGGCTGTGGTCTGCTCGGCTGTTACCTTGTCCTTTTTGGAGCTGTCAGGTTCCCAGAGGAAAAACTCGTGCAGGAGCGTGTTGACCGTTTCTGGGCATTCCATCATCACCATGTGACTGCCTTCCTCGATGACTTTGAGGAATGCAAACAAGAGAATCTGAAACAAAGACATGAAAAATATATTTTTTATAAAGTATTTTATAGAAAGATTATTTTATTATATTATGTATTTATTATATTGTAGAATATTATATAACATATATTTATATGTACTGTGTATCTATAGAATTTATATATAAATCATCACATAACTTAAATATTTGCAAACTGTTACATACAAAATTATATATTTTATGTATTTTATATAAATATTATTTTAATATAATAAATAATTAAAAAATTGTTATATGTTTAAAAATAAATGCATTACACACACACACACACACATAAAATATAACATGTATAAAATAGACATGTTTATGTAAATAATAAAATATAACATTTTAAAATGTATGTGTATACATCTAATTTAAATACTATATAAATAATACATATTATTTATTTAAATGTTTATATATATATATATATATATAATAATAATAAATAATTTATGTATAAATCACATAACTTTATAATATTTTTAAAACATTCCATACTTTACCAAAATATATATTTTATAATGTATTTTATATAAAAGTTATTTTAATATAATAAAGAAATTTAAAATTAAAAACATATATATATATATTAGTGTATATAAATTAGATGTATTTGTAAATGTTTATGTAAATGTATTTATAAAATATATTATAACATTTTTAAATGTATATGTGTATATATCTAATTTATATGTAAATTATATATAATTTAAATACTATATAAATAAATATTCATTTAGATTTTTATATAATAATAATAATAATAATATTATAATATAATATAATAAATAAAAATAATTTATATATAAATCACATAACTTAAATATTTTTTAAACTGTTACATACTTTACCAAAATATATTATAATGTATTTTATATAAATATTATTTTAATATATTATTTTAATATAATAAATAAAGAAATTTAAATATAAATATTTATTATATTTGTTTAAAAATAAACACATTATGCATGTACAATCACACACACACACACACACACACATATATATATATATATAATAGACACATTTGTAAATGTTTATGTAAATAATGCATTTATAAAATATAACATTTTTAAATATATGTGTAAATATCTAATTTATATGTAAATTACATATAATTTAAATTCTATATAAATAATACATAATATTAATTTAGATTTTATATATATATATATTAGTTACATATAAACTATCAAAAATATTTAAATTATAATATATTAAAAAACTAATGTTAAACTTATGATTTTTTGTATGTTTGTATATCAGTGATGGTCAGACAATCAGTCTTATGGTTTGATTTTTGCAGTTTCTAATAAAGTTAAAGCACAGCTTTGAGAAAAGCTCAACTTTGTATTTTTTAACATTTGTGTGCCTGCAGGAAGTCCTGACTGACTTCAGCAAGAGTTACAGCAGAACAATGAGATGCCAGTGTTTGATTCAGAGCACATCTGCATGAGGACACGTGTGACGCTCCTCAACTCATGAACAGCCCATTACAGCACAGAGACACTGTTGTGTTGAAGAGGAGAGAGTCATGAGTGAGCCAACATCACACTGTTACACCTCCACTGAACACACACTGATTACAGTCAAAGGCTGCATCCTAATTCACGTACTATTCATCCTGCATAGAACATGAGAAGTTTGTGAATCTCACAAACTGCTAACATTTTACCACAAAATCAAAAATAAAGGGTATGAGGGTATGACGTCACAGTGAGTCACTGCGGTTACTGAAAACTTCACTGTTTTCTGCAGAGCTGCTTTATAGCTGAATTGAACGCATTTCATAATTTCAACTGAATAATGACTGTTTCCTATTGTCATTCTAGAGCTGCTTTACAGCAGAACTGAATTCTGTTTGCATCATTGAATCATTATTTTCTTGTTTATCCCTGTAAAGCTGTTGTATTGTATAAAGCGCTATAGAAATAAAATAAAGGTTGCACCCACTGAGTGGCAGCATTAGTGTTCAGCTTAAATGACACGAAAACACACAAAACACATCTAAAATGGGAAAGAGCTGTGCGATTGACTGTACAAATACAACAAGAAATCGGGCCAGCTGCATAAACATAGCCACTATGTTAAGACATTAAGATGTCAAGTGGAAAAGAAAAAATGAAGACCAACTTGTAAGACTAGTCTAGGAAGCCACAGAGCTGTCTTTTTACAGACTGATGAGAGCTACAGAAAAGAGAAGCAAATGGATGCTGCAATTCATGGAAACACCTGGAATCCAGGCAGCAAAACATGGATCTGCAGTTACCATTTTGTGTTAAATATGTTGAATTTGGGGGTAAAATCATACCATAGGTTATATATTGTATTAACAACTCATCAGTTAAATATTTACCATCTTATATTCTGCTTAACCGTAAAGTTTTTGTCAGCATTTATTAAAAAAACAAAAAAAAAATCTTAATGATAAGCCTTGTGTTCTACAAAGAGGGATGGTTAGATAATGTTAGAAAAACACAGTTTTCCTTACTCTCGGCAGGAAAGAGACGTCATTGCATACCCTTTATATATAAATAATAAATACATCTAAATAAATTATTATATATATATTAAAATATAATAAATGAAGCCTTTTTAGAAGCATAAGAGTTTTTGCACTTTTTTGTGACATTATTTTCAAGACAATTAAGCACGTTCTGACCTTAAATCCTCAGAATTGTCATGCTTTACTTTTGAGTTTAATGTAATTCTCATTATTCTCAGGGGTGAATCTCATTCCGTATTTTTAATGTAAAAAACGACTGCAATATGACAATTTTATTTTAATCATGTAAAAAGGTAGTACATTAAATACTGCTATGATATGCAGTATAAATACCTTGTATTTATTTATTTTATTTGCAAAAAAATCCTAAAAATAGGCTTCATTTTGTTTAATGCAAAATATATCACATTTCTACAGAGCCCCGCACATGACATGCATGAAAAAAAAGTAAATTGTGCACTCTCGATTTACTAAATTTTGCACACAGTTTACTATTTCATTCCCTTGATTTGCTAAATCGTGTGCATGATTTACTATTTCGTTCCCTCGATTTGCTAAATTTTGCGCAGGATTTACTATTTCGTTCCCTCGATTTGCTAAATTGTGCGAACGATTTACTATTTCGTTCCCTCGATTTGCTAAATTGTGCAAACGATTTACTATTTCGTTCCCCCGATTTGCTAAATTGTGAGCGCGATTTACTATTTCGTTCCCTCGATTTGCTAAATTGTGCAAACGATTTACTATTTCGTTCCCTCGATTTGCTAAATTGTGAGCGCGATTTACTATTTCGTTCCCTCGATTTGCTTAATTTTGCACACGATTTACTATTTCGTTCCCTCGATTTGCTAAATTGTGCGCACGATTTACTATTTCGTTCCCTCGATTTGCTAAATTGTGCGAACGATTTACTATTTCGTTCCCTCGATTTGCTAAATTGTGAGCGCAATTTACTATTTCGTTCCCTCGATTTGCTTAACTGCACACGATTTACTATTTCGTTCCCTCGATTTGCTAAATTGTGCGCACGATTTATTATTTCGTTCCCTCGATTTGCTAAATTGTATGAATGATTTACTATTTCGTTCCCTCGATTTGCTAAATTGTGCGCACGATTTACTATTTCGTTCCCTCGATTTGCTAAATTGTGCGCACGATTTACTATTTCATTCCCTCAATTTGCTAAATTGTGCGAACGATTTACTATTTCGTTCCCTCGATTTGCTAAATTGTATGAATGATTTACTATTTCGTTCCCTCGATTTGCTAAATTGTGCGAACGATTTACTATTTCGTTCCCTCGATTTGCTAAATTGTGCGAACGATTTACTATTTTGTTCCCTTGATTTGCTAAATTGTGCGAACGATTTACTATTTTGTTCCCTTGATTTGCTAAAATTGTGCGCATGATTTACTATTTTGTTCCCTTGATTTGCTAAATTGTGCACACGATTTACTAATGGTTCCTTTGATTTTCTAAATTGTGTGCACGATTTATAAATCAAGGGAACAGATTAGTAAATCATGCGCACGATTTAGCCTACTATTTTTTTTTCCTGCATGTCATGTGTGGGGCTCCGTACATTTCTTTCTTTTGATTTTGAGTTGAATTATGACTCTGGACTTGTTCTTAACAGGTTTCAGGAGCTCACCGGCAAAAATCGTGCATTTACTGCATAGTAGAAGTATGTGATTTGTGACGCAGCCAAAGAAAGCTCCATCTTGACATTGTCACACAAAAAACAATCACAGCACAATCTGATTTGCACAAACCTCCGCCATCCGCTGATCCTCTTCAACTGGCACAAACTTGTCATACATGCCGTGCACCAGCAGTATGGGTACGGTCAGCTCAGCGTGGTAAACTTCGTCCCCCTCCGGCCAGTACTGACCGCTCATCATCGCTCGCAGAACGAACGGCGAGACGTTAAATGCGTTTCCCTCTTTCAAAAGCTGCTTCTCTTTAGCACCCTGCCTGGCAAAACCAGCTCTGTGTGGAAAAAACAAGAAGAGACAGATTTTATTTGACATGCTTTCTAACAATGATTGTACTTTTTGCAGAAGTCATTTTCTACCCGTCACAGAAACCATAGAAATGTGACATGTCGTGGGGTCTTACTTGAGGAAGCTCCAGGCGAGGCAGGGAGACAGACAGTGCAGGATGCAGGAGGGCAGCTGGAAGATGGAGCACAGGCTGGGTTCCAGCGCCGTGGGGCCGCCTCCATTGATCATCACCACCTTATGCACCTGCTCCGGATACTCGTGTGCCAGGAACGTACAGAACGACACTCTTCACAGGAACAAAATGGTCATCCAGGGTTAGTAATAATTGCTTGCGAGAAACTTGCCAGTAAGAAACACAAGAATCACAGGCTTCTGTGAATTATAGAACTATTGAGTTAATGCAACAAAAATCATTCATGTAGTCCCAACAGATTAAGTAAACTTCAATTTTACTTACGTCTATGTGGATTGAAGACAATGAAATTAATTCTCATCTTAAAACTTCTACATATTATGTTTCTGCTTATATATATGCACTTAGTTTAAATAGCCTCTGACATAAATTACATTTTAACATATATTACATTAGAAAACATTATTTTAAATTGTAATAATATTTCAAAATATTACAGTTTTTACCAGGGGTGTAACGGTACATGTATTCATCCCGAACCGTCACCGTTCGGTGCATACAGTCAGACAATGAATACAGTCACACTCCAATCCAGAAGGGGGCGCGCGCAGTAATGCAACGTTGTTTGAAGAAGAACAGACGATCTATGCATAGATATGTTTGTGTAATCTCTCAACCAGCGTTTCAACCGAGGAAAGACATCAATAAAACAGTTTGAGAATAATATCTCACGTAGCATTACATTTACCTCAGGCAAGTCATTTAGTGTCCACAGCATGGTAGTTCACTAGAGAAATGAACTCTAGAGGGAGCATTTCACTAGATATATGCACTATATTAGCCTATATATTCATTATATTTACTGTACCTGTAAGTAATGTCTTATTTAATACATGTTTAAATAAATTTGGGTAGAAACGCAATGCCTACCCGTATGAGTGACCAATGAGGATGTTCCGTTTTCTCGCATATCTCTTGAATATGGCACGCAGGTCCTCTGCGAGGGCGTAGAAGGTGTACGCTGCCGCTATCTGAGGGGCAGTGCTTGCGCCGTGTCCTGCCAAATCAGGGGCGATGACCTCGTACCCAAGCCGTGAAAAGAAATCCAGCTGCCTCCCCCAGATATCCAGCGAGCCGCCCACGCCGTGAATGAAGAACAGTGCCACGTCCGAATGCGTCCCCTTACAGCTGCTGATGCATCGCTCCGTATCGATCAGCACAGTGCGTTTGGGTTTTCGTCGTCGCCGTCTAGGCGGAGGAGCAGGTTTCTGCTGGTCAGAGGTGGGAAGAGGCGGAGCGGGTTTGGGATCCGGGGAGGACGGCGCAGTGGTGTAATCGGACAGCTCCACCTCGACCGTGCTGCACTGTTCCACATCTCCGTTCTGGCAGTGCAGGATCTCGGAGTGGAGAACGTCTCCCAGGTTCTCGATCACCAGCTGGCCATTGCGGTACACTGTGATCTTGCGCTTGCAGTGGACGCTGCTGCTCGGCTCTGGTTGTTCCTCTGTAGTTGCAGGCCGTTCGGGGAGGATGTGGCGCACACGCAGCACTCGGCCTGGCTTCACCTCCACGAACTCGAACCCGTCTGCGGGCTTGCCGTCAGATGATTCAACCGGTAATACAACGCTTGTCGTCTTTCCCATCAGACAGCAAAAGATGCTCTCGGTGATGCTGGTCAACATGCCGCTGGTTTACCTGAAGACACACAATTACAACCATTTACTCTTAAAGTTGAAGCGAGTATCAAATTTCTCCCCCTTTTATTATTTCTTTTTGAGTATTTATTCAAGTCATACAAAATCTAGTTTTAACCTTTTTACATTCATGTTCTAAACTCAAGATCCTGGAAAATCTTAAGGTAAGGATTTGTAAGAGTTTGTAAGTAAGTGTAATTATTGACAAAATTCTCAAGTAATTCTCAAACATTTTTTCTTATAAATAAACTCACTAATTATAAATACACTGCAGAAATGATTTTCTTAGTATTTTTGTATTGCAGTACAAATATCTAAACATTAGTATGGTGATTAGGGCTGTCACTAACGATTATTTTGGTAATAGAGTAATCAGTCGATTATTTTGTTGATTAATCGAGTAATCATATTTTTTGTAATAAAAATAGGCCTAAATGAACAATAACCAGTAAAATGACTTAAAATACATAGGTATAATAACAATAAAGCAATAATAATTGGTTCAGATAAAGTATCAAAAGTAAGTAATCATATGGAAGAAAAGAATTTGTAAGAGTTTTTACACTTGTTAAGTGTAGTTATTTACTAAATTCTCAAGTAATTCTCAAACATTTTTTTAAGAACATCCCAATTTTTTTCTTATGAATAAACTCACTGTTTATAAATACACTGCAGAAATTATTTTCTTACTCAGAATTTTTGTCTTGTTTTCCAGTAAAAATATCTAAACATTAGTATGGTGATTAGGGCTGTCACTAACGATTATTTTGGTAATCGAGTAATTGTCGATTATTTTGATGATTAATCGAGTAATTGGATAGGGTTTTTTTGTAATAAAAATAGACCTAAATGAACAATAACCAGTAAAATGACTTAAAATACATAGGTATGATAACAATGAGGCAATAATAAATGGTTCAGATAAAGTATCAAAAGCAAGTTAAAATACATAATCTAATATACATAAATCAAAATACATTTTGACACTTGAGAAGCAAAATGACATAAGAAATCAAGTCTTGGTTAAAATAAGAAGAAATATCTGCCAGTGGGGTAAGAAAAATGATCTTGCTTTCCCTTTGAATTAAGTTTATTTTTCTTACCCCATTGGCAGGTATTTTTTCTTGTTTCATGCATGAACTCACTTAATTTTGATATATTTTTCAGTAAACAAAATTTAATATTGTATGTAATTTTGAGTCTCAACAATACAATACAGTAAATGCATTAAATATCTTACATTTTGGGATTTACCCTAACTTTTAAAGGTTTTTTTTTACAATGATTTCTAAGAACTTTTTTCTGGGATACAAAACATACTCAGCCTTTTTCTTAAGTTAGAAAATAAGAATAAAATAGTAGTAAAGAATGATTTTATTCTTCATAATGTTTTGTGAATCTGGCCCTTGTTTGTCTTCATAATCTTTCATTAAAATGTAATAACTCAGATTATAATAATGACCTTTTGGCTGACATTACCAAGCCCTTGTATATTTTTCAACAAATATTTTCATAGAGATACTTGTTCAAGTATTTGTTCAATCGATTCCCCATGAATATAAATGCATCTATTTTTTTTCCTTGTTGAATTTCTTGTTTCACTCAGAAGTAAAATGGTCACACATTTTCTCTTCAGAACCGAAGGGACCGTTCACAAACCATTACCACAGACGTTCTGCACTTTATCCAGGATTAGGAGGAAACCAGTCCATGTTGTTCTGCTACCGATTAACTTTCACCCAGTTCGGCGAGTTTAAAGCTTCCTAACATCATTTTAGCTCCTGTTGCACTAATGCAGTATAATTTCGTTATGGTGGATATTGTCAAACCCTCCAGTCTTTGTGTGGAGCCGCACAAAAGAAGCGCTGCATTGCCGTTTCTGCGAGCAACAGTATGACAGCTGCTGTCAGCAGCGCTTTCACAGAGACACCATGAAAAATGCAAACAACACTGCAGAGAGAGATCCAGAGAGCCTGGACGCACAAAGACACTTTTTGATATGGAAACCCATTGGAAAGAAATAAGATCTCAAATGTTTCTCCTAAACAGCAGTGACATTAAACACAGAAATGTTTCCTCAGGGAAGAAACTCCACTAGAGTTTCAGAAGAGATCAACAAAGTCTGCAATCAAATCTCAATATGATCTCAAACACTTCTCATCAAATTCTGAGATGCTGTTCACATTAATTTTTCATCTATATACTCTTACTGTATGACAACTATTGACTCACTTGTGTCTATTTTCATTATTTCCCTAAGAACTTTTAGGGGAAACATCTGAGGCAAAATGGCTACTTCAAGGAGATATATCACCATACCATTAAGAGCAACATCTGAGCATATAAACTCCTCTGGGAGTGTGAGATACTATAGAAGTAAGTACTGAGGAAGAATATTAAAATGCTCACCCATGCAAATAATCGCAGTAAAAGCAAGTTACAGTGGGAACAGCGTGAGCTGCATGTTGCCAGTGGAATCCTAGTAGAGAAGATGATTCACATTGTGACCTAGACAAGGAGCTAAAAATAGCCTGGGCACTTCCAATGTGTTTCCCTTGGGTACTAATGGAGAAAGCTGCCTGTATTGAACGTGACTACGATGATACCTGCATACAAATGAATACATCTATATACTGTGATTTGTTTCTTAGAAGTAAATGAGGTTTCTGAATCCTGTTACTGCTGTTGAATATTTACTGTGGTCGATATCTGTGCCGGCTAAAATATGAGACATCAAAACAGACAGCTGATCAGTATGTGTTGGATGCATCCTAGATCAATGACGTACATAGACTCTGGACTAAATTATTACTGAGCATGATTTCCATGCGGCATGACTCAAATTATAATTGGGCCAGAAACAGAAACAGTCGCTGATCGTGTGGCTGAAATCACAGATGAAAATATTGCTGTATTTTGTATTTGTACTGAAAAGATAATCAAAATGAATTAAGATTATTTTCTGGTGTAAAAGAAATTGTGCACTGAAAAAAAATGACTTCACTCAAATTGCTAGTAAATTTCACAAATAATTACAAAGAAAACACATGAAACTTTGAAGTAGAAAGACTGAAATAGTATTTTCTTGTAAAACACTCCAATAATGTTTTATTTACAACTTGGAAAAATATTTTTTTAAAGTGTAGCTATAACTGTCATATTATACATAATATGTATAATATAAAACATGTAAATGTACAGAAAGATTAATTCTTTTTGGGTGTAAGAGAATTGTAGCTAGAACTGTCATTGCAATATAATTTAATATTTAAATGTAAATATAATATGTAAACATGTAAATGTACAGAAAGGAGAATTATTTTCTGGTGTAAAAAAATTTTTTGAAACAATTTTCACTCAAATTGCTAGTAAATTTTACAAATAATTACAAAGAAAGGGCAAGTAACACATGGAATTAAACATGAAACTTTGAAGAAGAAAGACTAGTATTTTCTTGTAAAACACTCCAATAATCTGTTTTATTTACAACTTAGAAAAATATTTTTTACAGTGTAGATATAACTGTCATATTATAAAAAATATGTATAACATAAAATATGTAAATGTACAGAAAGATTATTTTCTGGTGTAAGACAGATTGTAGCTAGAACTGTCATTGCAATATAATTCAATATTTAAATGTAAATATAATATGTAATATGTAAACATGTAAATGTACGGAAAGGATAATTATTTTCTGACGTAAAGAAATTGTAGCTGTAACTCATATTGCAATATAATTTCATATGTAAATGTAAACATACACTGTAAGACCCGATAAGTTAAGGTAACTCAAACCATTTGAGGAAACTGATTGCCTTAAACCATGTTTTAAAACCAATAAATATTTAAGTTTTAAAACCAATAAATATGAGTACTGTAAACTCATATACATTAAGTTAAATTCACTTATATTTTAGTGTTGGTTTAGGCAATCATTAGAGTAAACTCAACTTAAAGATTTTAAGTTTACTTCACTTATTCAGTTTGAATTCAGGTAACAAAGTCTTAACAACTATATAGCTACTTAAGTGGTTTGAGGAAACCAAATGCCTTAAATGGTTTAAGTTCATCAAACTAAAAGTAATAAAGTTACATAAGACTAAACAAAATCTAACATTGGCACAAAGCAATGATGAATACGTCATTTGTAAATGTACAGAAAGATTAATTTCTAGTGTAAGAGAATTGTTGCTAGAACTGTAATTGCAATATAATTTAATATGTATATGTACATATAATTTGTAAATGTGTAAATGCATATAATTATTTTCTGGTGTAAAAGAAATTGTAGATAGAACTGTCATATTGCAATATAGTTTAATATGTAACTGTAAACATGTAAATGCATGTAAATTAATTTGTTTATCTGACTCACTACAGAAGCACTTTCCCTGAACAAACACTGGAATGCAACTCAACAACCCTCCATGTTTTTTCTGGTGCTTGCTAATATATTCACAGTCATCAACTTTATACTCTGTCTCACACTTCTGAAATGTTTTCCTTGTCTTTCACAGCTCAGACAGCAGCTTTGACAAAGGAAGTGACACGTTTATGACAAGCCGAACGACAGACGCAACAGCTCTGAGTTTCCTGTTCTGCAGCCAGAGACGCCAGCAAACAGAAACAGGATCAGTCATCATTAACTCCATCTCTTTCTGTCCTCACTGGCCCTTCACCTGCTCTGTTTTTCTCAGATTCATCTCGAGGGCCGATACATTATTCAGACTCAGTGAGGGAAGGTTTTTAGCGGTGATGTATTATTAATCAAATGAAGAGCTGGTGCAAAACATGTTAGTCTTGTCCTGCTGTTTGGTGCTTTTAAGACACTTCTTGTAACAATTATATATTTTTATATATCAACCACTTATAACCGTAATCAAACTGCTATTTCTAGTCACTGAGGTCATATACTGTGTTCTTGAAATATATCTGGACACACTACACTTAAAAATGATGGAAAAAGTGTAGAGAAGCAACATTTGAGACTGATATTTTGTATCTAATTCAGTGACATTCTGGCATTTTTTTAGTGTCCAGATGTTGTTTGGGGTTATTGTATATTCAGATTTACAGTGGTAGTTTTGTCTCGGGTTTCATGGACATCATTTTAAGACTTTCCCGCATATGTAAAGACCTTCCGGGATCCTCTAGGAATTGCTGTTTTTGCTAGAGAGATACTCTTGCCCCGGCAGCTTCTGCAGCGGAGAAAGTGTTGACTTCAGCACCTACGCGAAAATCAATGCCGTGGGCTGATTCTGCCATAGTAAATCTCTGGGTATTATGCAATGAAGTTAGAGCTCCATTTTTAAAGCAGAATGTCCGAGAACTTCTGTCGGTCAAACACAAGGACACATGGTTAGTTTTTCAAATGCAGATTCTATTATCTGATGCAAATGAGATACCCGAGATGAAATTGAGTATTTTTACTCAATATTTATTTACAACTGACTTTGAAAACCAAAATCATTTATTATCTATTAAAAATGTAAAATGCCCCTTTTACAAGATGTAATATAAGTCTCTGGTGTCCCCAGAATGTGTCTGTGAAGTTTCAGCTCAAAATACCCCACAGATCATTTATTATAGCTTGTCAAATTTGCCCCTATTTGGGTGTGAGCAAAAACACGCCGTTTTTGTGTGTGTCCCTTTAAATGCAAATGAGCTGCTGCTCCCGGCCCCCTTTCCAGAAGAGGGCGGAGCTTTAACAGCTCACGCTTCGGTTGCTCAACAACAACAAAGCTGGAGAATCTCACACAGCCAAAATGAGGATTGTCAGTAACGGTGTTCAGCCTTACATTGTTCAAACCGGAGTCGGACACTGATGGAGAGACTCAGGAAGAAGTTACAACTTTTAGAATGAAACTGGACGTTTCTGAATGGTTAGTGGATAAATTTATGTAGTTGCTGTGGAGTTGATTCAACTCATCGACTAGCATGTGCCGTCATGTTAATCTTTTGTGCAAATCCAGTGTTGAATTGACCCTCGTTTGTGAAGCAGTCCGGCGTAAAATGACGGCATGTCAACAACACTCTACTACAACAACTCTTCCTCTTCTCTAAAGCAGCCCAACATGGCCTCAGCCCCTTTGTTGCGTGTTCTCAGGGGGCGGGGTTTATGTAAATTTTGGGGTTTGTGATGTCACTAACCCAGGAAGAAGCTCGTTGTCGTCCCTACCAGCCATTTGTTGTAGTCCCTAAAATGCGATTTCTGTAAAAAAAAAAAATATCTCCCTTTGCATTGAAATTTGAGCGTCGTAACTTTGCAGATGTTTTTTATGCTCAAACAGCAACTACTAAAGTTAAAAAAGTGACATCATAATCAAGGACCCCTTTAAGTCTTTTGGTAGGTTTTGGGGATGATCAGTTGATTCAAATAATCTCAAAATGGCCAAATTTCAGCAAATTAATCAGCCTGGCAGTAAAATAGGCTGCGATTGCTGTTTTATCGTGATATCTCAGTCTTTTAAAATTATACAAAAGCTCTGTGTGAGGAACAGCCAGAAGCACAACACCATAGAAGACCAAAGACGAGCTACAGAAGAAGAACAAGTGTTCTGAGGTTGAGCAGGTGATGACAGAATTTTTGTTTTTGGGTAAACATTTCTTTATACTGTAAGGCAGCTAGCAAAAACACTGATACCAAGTTCAGTATCCAATGCAACAGTGAGTGATTTACAGAGAGGGGAGGGAAACATCAATCCTGCCAATTAGCTAATGATTCTCCTGCATCAGGTGCTGTTTACCACATCTCCACAGGGAAGCTAATTAAAGCTGAAGTTGCACTGGAGAGACGCACAAAGAGGAAAATCCTATCTAAAGGAAACTTATTAGTATGCAGTAGCACTTTTCCCAATGCAGCTTTACAAAGACCACTGTTTACATACCTTTTATTTTAAACAATAATTCATCTGATTATTATCAGTTATGTCATTGCATACTTTTTCACATTGCAGGTTGAATAATAAAAGCATCAAAGCAAAAATTGCATGAATCAAAGCTACAAGAAGTTAAACTCTCAATAGATTAAACCCATATCTTAGACACAGCACACTGTAGCATTCAATGACTATTTGTTGCGATGATCAAGCTGTTCAGTCCCCATTTGCACCAATATTACTCTTTTCTTTTGCCATTCCTTGTGTATTCTGGTCAGTTATGTTTTGACTTACTGTATGGGAATAACAGCTTATTGATTTGATTTTACCCTGATCTTGCTATTGAATGACAGTGGCATATAATATTTCACATGAAAGAAACAGTTCTATTCGCACATGAAACCAAAAGCAAACTCTTGCATGCATTGCCCCACATTTGGCGAGTGGGAGTGTGTTTTGGTGTGTCATCATTCAGTCTGCAATGCAGAATTGGAGTGTGTAGGCAGACTGTTGTACAGTACGGTGCTTAGTAACCTACATTAAGAACACTATGTACAACCGGCTCCTTATCCACATGGGTTTAACTGTGCTGTCATTGAAGCATGCGTAATATGCAAGTCATTTCATCAAAGGATGGTGTTTTAATAAATGATGCACTGCAATGCATCACTACAACCCCTCTAGTTATAATATCGCCTCATTAACCTTATAATTTTGCAGTCATTGTTAATATTGCCTTCTTGCATCCTATAGAGCAGGTTTCATCATGCGCAACAATGTAACAGTTCTGAACACATCAATGGCATTGATTGATTGGTTGCTGCGCAACGCATGTAGCAGGGATGCAGGTCTGCAAAACGCACTGCATACATACAACATCACACTTTAATGCAGAGACGATTGACTAGCATGCAACCTTACGTTATGAAATATGATTCTTACCTGGATCGATGCCTGTGAGACGAATCGGATTTGTAAGCGCACTAAATAATGCACCAAATTTTCTTGGATGGTTTATGATCTCTCGAAACACAATGCAAGCAATTAAAATACATCTAATCTGTTAATTCAACCCACTAATGTTATTTAACGGATTCTGCAGAGCAGATGATTTGGCATCCTCATTCTAATCTAGATTTAAGCCATTCAAATCAAATGTAAGCAAACGCTTTCGGGTGCGGAGAGATCAGAAGATGCATCTTAATAATAAACGCGGTCTGATGGCATCCAGAGTTCAGGCGCGGTGAACGGCAGAATAGGGCTGCGCCTCTCAGCATCCTCACGGCTGGGTAATTATCCACCCCAGTGCCCTTGTTTTCTCCTGGAGTCGGGAACCATATCTTGGTTCGTGTTCTGTTTGATTGACAGGAGATGTAACGAACTGCAGGGCTTCCTGCAGTGAGGTTTGACCAATACAGTGTCTTGTAGTGCTGTTGCTATGCCCAGATGAGAGGGAAAGCAAAAGAGCACCAGTTTATAGCTCAGACAGCACATACACACACACACACATATATATAAACAGCGTAAATTAGCCTACTTTTAAAAAGGATTTACTGTACGTCTCTTCGAAATATTTTTTGTTAGCCAATCTAAATTTAAGCAAAACACATATGTGGTCTACCTTACATAATACTCATACATTATGGCAATACTATACGTCCTGTTAGAGCTGCACAAATCTGGATAAATTGAGAATCATGTTGTTGTTGTTGTTTCAAATGGAGATCACGATTCTGAACAGACAGCTAGACAAAATAACATGTAATTTACTGGTTATGACAAAATGTTAATTGCTGCAGTGTACTTAATCAATTTGAATGAATTATTTTTTTAAAAATCGGTTTGAATGAATGATTCAACGACTCGCTCGTAAATACTTCACTTGTTTTATTACTGGATGAATCAGCGCTTTTGAACGAATGAATGATTCAATGACAAATACATTTTTTAACAGTCACTTGTCGCCACCTACTGGTGATATTGATACAATCTTTGTTTGAAGCGCCAAGCTACTTTCAAAAGGATTTGATCTAGATATAGACATCAGTGTTTATATCCAAGCTATAAACTTTTATCCCAGTACTTCTGTGATAATTTGAATGTTTGTAACACAGAAATAACGATATTGTGTGGTTGAAAAGACTGTTTTCGAAGCTGTTTCATACCTACCTATACATGATAAATGCTCTCTCTGGATCAGCGGCAGAGCAAACACACATTTAAATGTTCCGGTGTGATTTTGTCAAAGACAGGCGAATCGTGGTCATTTAGGAATGAGATCGCGTGGCGTGGGTCAAGTGACCTTTATTTATATAGCGCTTTTTACAATGCAGATTGTGTCAAAGCAGCTTTACAGTGATAACAGGCAAATAATCTTAAAGAAAATGGTGTCATTGTCTAGCTTAAATAAATTCAGTATTGATTCATTCCATTGTAAAAATCAATAGTTATTAATTTAGGTAATTTATCTATATATCAGCACTGGAGAAAACAGTGATGTCATCGTCCAGCTCAGTTCTGTTCGCATACAATGGTGTCAATGCAGGCAGATCAAAAAGATGGTTGGAAGCGAGATCGCAGAATGGCGCATTACAAATAAAATGTTGGCCTATTATTATTATTAGACCTATTATTATTGTCTGTAATTCTCATTAGTCTGAATAATGGTTCTTATTAAATTATTACTGTGTGTGACTCTGGACTACAAAACCAGTCATAAGGGTCAGTTTTTTGAAATTGAGATTTATACATCATCTGATGATCTGAACTATTTGAAAATATGGAATCTGAGGGTGCAAAAAAAATTAAAATATTGAGAAAATCGCCTTTAAAGTTGTCCAAATGAAGTTCTTAGCAATGCATATCCACTCACAAAAATCAACTTTTGATATATTTACAGTAGGAAATTTACAAAATATCTTCATGGAACATGATCTTTACTTAATATCCTAATGATTTTTGGCATAAAAGAAAAATCGATAATTTTGATCCATACAATGTATTGTTGGCTATTGCTAGAAATATACCTGTGCAACTTAGGACTGCTTTTGTAGTCCAGGGTCACACATATACTAATATATATATATATATTCACATTATATAGGAGTCTTCAACCTTTTTCTGACCCCTTGCTTGATGTATAGAGAGAAGGAATATGGACCCAAAGTACTGTTGCATTGCATATAATACACACATACATTCATGTTTTTACATACTTTATGATCTGTACATTGTAAAGCTATTAAAATAATTATTACTGAGATACAGTCATGGTCGTATACATTTTACTTTACATCTAAAACTTTTTAAAATCTTCTTTTTTTGAGTGAAACATGCCCCAGGGATTTAACAGGTTAGATTCACTCAATGACTGGAATAAAAAGAGAAGAAATAAAAATAAATTTAACTGTAACTGCTAAAAGAGTACAGAATTTTCATAACATTAACAACAAAATAATAATAAAGTACAATTATAGAGAGATTTATGATGTGCAATATTTTAAAGAGTTATGAACCTCTACCACTCTTGAAGTATTTGGCAAATATTACATAGTGATTTGTAATAAAATAATAAAGTGAATTGCATCATGCATGGTGTCACTTAATAGCATATTATCAATCATTTCCGTTCTCAATTACATACACTCTTACAGATTTGATTTAAGGTTTAAAAATTCGAATATGGCACATGATCCCATGTTTGATATGACAACAATGAATTACATCCTGTACAATTAGTTTATATTAAAAAATAACTATAGCAATTAAAAATAACAGGTTCATAGCCTCTGATACCAGGGCAGTTCCAGTGTATGAACATCATGGTTCTATGAGAGGAATTGCTCCAGATCTACGTAACGATTGGGTCTCCATATGCACAGTGGTGCTCAATGGCGAGATTGTACCAGTTGCCTTTCCCTCCCTTATATGCACTGGTGACAATCCTGGCCCAGCCCCACTCTCCCTATGAGAGATAAAACACAGCCATATTTAAAGGATTAGTTCACTTTCATATAAAATTTTCCTGATAATTTACTCACCCCCATGTCATCCATTCTACTTACGGAAAAAATGTAACTGGAGCTGCGTTCGTTCCATAAGTAGAATAGGGAAGGCGTAGGACATACAGCCTAAGCTTTTTGAAGAATACGAAAGTACGGTTTTGGCGGAAGCACTTGGAAGGCGATCATTTGTTTATATAAAGCATATACATTTACATTTTTTTCGAAAATGACCGATCGTTTCTCTAGATAAGACCCTTATTCCTCGTCTGGTATCGTTTAAAGCCCTTTGAAGCTGCACTGAAACTATAATTTTGACCTTCAACCGTTTGGAGGCCAGTGAAGTCCATTATAAGGAGAATAATCCTGGAATGTTTTCATCAAAAACCTTCATTTCTTTTCGACTGAAGAAAGAAAGACATGAACATCTTGGATGACATGGGGGTGAGGAAATTATCAGGAAAATTTTATATGAAAGTGAACTAATCCTTTAACATACTTATTGCATCTTCAAGAAAAGGTTTATTAAATGCATGAAAAGGACAATCAGCACAGTTACGCGCCATATGAGGGTGAGTAATTGATGACATAATTTTCATTTTTCAGATAATTATTTCTTTGAATTTTCTTTTCTTAAATCCACAGGCCTCAAATGAGTGTGGTAAAGCTGAACAGGTCAGAAGAAAAGCCCTTGGAGGTCCTGTAACTCTACTAACCCAGAAGTCGCCCCAGGAGTTTCTGACGATCCAGTATTCGGTCCCGTCCTCTGTGACGCCCCAGCCCGCCACTGAGATGATGTGATTCGGAACAGAGAAAATGTGAAACTCAGCAAAAACCCCTCCGTCATACGCCTCCAGGCCTTTAGTGGCCATTATTGCACAGCTACAACACAGAGAAATAGAAAAACCATTTCAATCCAACTGCAAAGTTCATCCGTATTGACAAAATCATGCTGAAAGTTGAAAATGAAACCATCTAACTTTACCCTCCAAGTCAAACTTACCGTTATCTAATAAAATAGACCTAATAACATTTGAACCGGCCTGTTCCTGTCCTGATAACTAGTGGATCCGTTTCTAATTAACTTCCTTTGAGTAGCTTATGACCTTTCACTCTATCAGACATCATATTTTTATTACTTATATGACTTTACACATCATTTGTGTGACCAGCGTTTTGATTAATGACCTTTTCTTTTCACAGGGAAGCTGTTTTCTCCTGTTTAGGGTCAAATAAACGTCATTAGCTGAAGACACACATCACACGGAATTCAGATTTAAAAATACTATAAAACAAAAAGTCTAAACGTTCTAAAATCTGATAGCCATGTTCAAAACTCTTCTAAAATAGCTGGATTGAAACAGCTGCCAGTTTAATTTTCTATGTTAATGCACCGATTGTAAACAGCCGAATATGTTTATCTTTTATATCATATTGTTTTTGCTGCAGTTGAGGCCCAACAGTAGGCCATTTGTGGCTCACTACTTACATTTATTTCAAAATTAAAATTTGGGGTGTAAAACTCGCCTGATTGGCCCATTTTTGTAGATCTCAGCCTTCATGTGGTCTCGTCCTGAGACGTCTCCATAGTCTCCGACTTTCCACACCGTGTAGTTTTTAATTGTGGAGCAGGAACCGAAGAACGAGCATGTACCACACTGATTAAATGAGTCACATTCTGCAAAACAAAAGTCAGAGAAGACGAATAAGACGCATTAATATTTAAATCTGCCACACCATGCAATGTAGTTCACTGTTACAATGTGCATAATATACAAGAGTAATTAGTGCATGATTAATGCAATTAAATTGCTATTTGAACAAAAGTTTTAATGCAAGTTGCATTAACTACATTTGCATCTAAATGTTGTAATGTTATAAACTGCTTTTGCAACTCATAGCAACTCATGTCATTGCAGTTTGGTGTCTTACTTTGATTTCGAGCTTGATAATTATTGCAGGTCTCATCAGGAATGCCCCGCTCATTTGCATATGCATAAACGCCCAGATGATCTCCTCCATAGCATGACCCCGCCCCGCCACAGTCAATCACATTCTGCACAGACAGGTAAGCAGAAGGCCACGCCCCTTTCCTCTTGATGTTTATGCGATCTGAATGTGGATAAAAGCACAAGATACGTGTTTGTTTTTCTCTAGTGTACTCTTTATTACTGAACCCTGTTGTAGTGTTCTTCTCACCTGCGAGTGCGCTGGTGGAGCCCATGGCCCAGCATGAGCCGCAGTACTGTGGGATGTGTTGGTTGCGTGTGACGCTTACATAGTTTTTGCCATCAATGTTACGCCAGTCCCAGGAGGCGGGGAGATCAGAGACGTTTACATATTCATGAGGCCGGGGATACGTCCTAAAACATGCATGAAATATTACAATTATTACATCATATCAGTTCTGTAAATGACACTGACAACAGAAGACAGTGTAAACATCAGGTCAAAATAAAGTTAGTGCATTTTAGTTTTGATTTAATACCTATATTATACTGTACCATAGCTACTTCATAAATGCAGTTCCTTTTACCCTTACAAAACATAAACTGACGATACCAGGGTGCTGTGACTGTATGAGATTGAAATACAATGGTACTCTGATATTTACCATGTTGAATGCACTGCAAAAAAAAATTCGTTTTCCAGTACATTCTTAAATCAAGATACATTTACTTGAGAAGCAAAAGGAAGTTTAGTGCTGTCAAATCGATTAAAGGGTTAGTTCACCCAAAAATGAAAATTCTGTCATGAATTACTCACCCTCATGTCGTTCCACACCCGTAAAACCTTCATTCATCTTCAGAACACAAATTAAGATAAGGCCTGCATTGACAGCAAGACAATTAACACTTTCAGTGCCCAGAAAGCTACTAAAGACGTATTTAAAACAGTTCATGTGACTACAGTGATTCAACCTTAATGTTATGAAGCGACGAGAATACTTTTTGTGCAGCAAAAAAACAAAATAACAACTTTATTCAATAATATCTAGTTATGGACGATTTCAAAACACTGCTTCATGAAGCTTTGAAGCTTTACAAATCTTTTGTTTCGATTCAGTGGTTCGGTGTGCGTATCAAACTGCCAATGTCACATGATTTCAGAAACGAGGCTTCGTTACATCATAAGTGTTTCGAAATTTCAATGGTTCACCACTGGGGGGCGTGACTTTGGCAGTTTGATACACACTCCGAACCACTGATTCGAAACAAAAGATTCGTAAAGCTTCGAAGCTTCATGAAGCAGTGTTTTGAAATCGCCCATCACTAGATATTGTTGAATAAAGTCGTTATTTTGTTTTTTTGGTGCACAAAAAGTATTCTCGTCGCTTCATAACATTAAGGTTGAACCACTGTAGTCACATGAACTGTTTTAAATACGTCTTTAGTAGCTTTCTGGGCATCTGAAAGTGTTAATTGTCTTGCTGGCAATGCAGGCCTCACTGAGCCATCAGATTTTATCAAAAATATCTTAATTTGTGTTCTGAAGATGAACGAAGGTCTTACGGGTGTGGAACGACATGAGGGTGAGTAATTAATGACAGAATTTTCATTTTTGGGTGAAGTTTCCCCTTTAATTGTGATTAATCGCATCTAACATAAAAGTTTGTAAATGTGTGTGTGTGTGTATGTTTATATATATATATATATTTACAAAGTTTAATGTTAGATGCGATTAATCGCGATTAATCGAATTGACAGCACTAAAAGTCTTTTTTTATTCGAAATTAAGTGAGTTTATGCTTATGCTACAAATCTGCCAATGGGGTAAGAAAAACAAGATTATTTTTCTTACCCTATTCACAGATTTGTCTTGTTTTAATCAAAAACTCAATTTTGATAAATTGTTCAGAAAGCCGGACTTATTTTGCTTCTCAAGTAAATGTATTTTTGTTTAAGAATGTTTAGATATTTGTGCTGGAAAACGACAAAAACGCTAAGAAAAAAATGTATATATATATATATCTGTAGTGTGATTAGCCTACCATATTTGTGTGATTTACATTCAAAAATATGGTAGGCTACATGTAAATAAGATGATATTGCCATTGTAGGTGTGGTATCTGCTCAAATGACGTGGTATCACTGTCTGTGGTACATGTCAAAAAACATGGTATTACCATGGTATATGTCCTAAAGTACAGGATATTGGCATCGCACTAAAATGGCCATAGTACGTTTTGTAAATGGTGTGTATAGGTTTGTTATTGCAAGTACAACACAGAGATACAAATGAGAAATATTTCCATACTTTATGAATGATGGTCTGTGGTCCTTCATCGGTTTGTAACATGCCTCTGAGAGTTGCTGAACTTCAGTGAATCCTGTCGCGTGCACGAACAGCTCGAGGAGAAGAGAAAAACAAAACACAGCAGACGCCATGCTGAATGTTTACATCTGAGTTTGACACTTCAGAAAGAGCGAAAACAAGAGTTTTACCGCCCTCTACAGGACTGGAGAGAAAGTCCTCATAACTATTTACATACAGTTTGTTTGGTATGGAAACCCATTTCTGCCACATGAAATAATCATACTTTGGTAAATTTTAATGATGACATAAAGTCATTATTATTATTATTACATAAATAGTCTAAATTATGTCGTAAATAAGAAATTAAAAAGTCGAAATGGACAGTCTTAATTTTGACTGTCAATTATTACATAAATCGAAATGGACATACTAAGTCATAATTATAGCATACTAAGTCATATTTATGAGATAAAAATTCTAAATGATGACATACTAAGAAAATTGTGACATTAAATGTCGAAATTATGACGTTCTGTCAATTGTGATGTAATAATTTCATAATTTTCAATATAATGACTTCATTGCAGAATTATTTCAGAAGAATTTAAAAGAAGGTAAAGGTGTTTAAGTTGATGGTTAGATTAATGAATTTGTAGTTACATGTTCTGTTTTATTAAACCATTACATAACGGAATACACAGATTACACAGAACAGAGATCAAAACTACAAAAAAAAATAGCCTACATCTTCCTAAACTCACAGCTGTGATCTGTAAGTGTCTTATTTCACAGTACAGTATTACTAAAAGTGTCTGAAAGCTGCAAATCAGAAAAGTTTCACAATCCTTTTTTAAAACAGATCATAAGTTCATCTGTCATTTGAGGAATTTTGAAGGACTGAAGTTGTTCAGCTGTAGTGATTCATTCTCAGCAGTAGGTGGCACTAAAATGCTTTGAAATACATTCTTAGTATTTCAAGGATTTAGTGTTTTAGTAGGCCTATATATTTAGGTGTAATTTTTGGTGAAGTTCACATCTGTTTACTTGTTTCACTAAAATTGTAGTCTGAAAATACAGAAATGCTACAGCAAAACTTATTAAAAAGACTTGGAAAGTCTTAATCTGCCAAAACATGTTTGTGTGGATTGAGGCTGTAGTAATTATAATCAGCACAATATACAACAGGCCCTCAGAAGTAAAAGTGTACAAATTTGTGCGTGTGTATGTGTGTCGCGTTTGACCAAATGCTTCCAAAACCATCTTCATTAAGAGATTAAAAGTTTAGAGTAAAGGTTTGGGATTGTCTACTCTAATTGTATGGCTTTTAAGAAGAATAGAAGTCAATGAGCGGTTCATCATGCAACAGGAAGTTTGCGTATGTCTTTTCTTGATCTAAGTTTTATGTAATGCAATTATCGTCAATACTCATAACTGTCGGGCGTTGTTTAATGATCAGAGTTTGTCCACTCAGCAGAGTGTGTGGACTCAGATTGCTGTGTGATTCAATTTGACATCGTTCTGTTGCTTCCACCTGCAGTTCATTATATCCTCCCAGTTCATTTAGGTATTAAATGCATGTGTATCTCCTGACTCTATCAAAGAGATGAGAGTTTTTCAACTGTGTCATGACAACCTGAATGTAAATTGACCAGACCAGAGATAAGACTGGGGGAAAGGGTATGTTCACAAAGCCATTTTTTGCAGTATGCAGCATGTGTACCATGCATAGTATGTGGCACGTCCGAAATTGCATACTTCCCTATAGAACATCCTTTTTTACATGCTCACAAAGTATTTATTCAAAATACATGTAAGTACTTAATCAGTATGTGGTTTCAGACACAGCCCAAGACTCATTTGATCAGGCTGCTGGTCAAATGTTTATTTCTGAGATGATAATTGGATAATTGGATTTTAGTACCTGTATTATTTTTGTGCTTATCATTATATGTTCACATTCAAAGCAGATTTTAGTAGTTCAGGTATGTTGATATATTAACATTGCATTAACTTTTTTCCCTGCCAGCTTTATTTAAGGGGCCATTTACACGGCAATGGCGTTTTGGGGGCCTGAAAACACAAACTTTTGAAAACGGGTTTCAAAGTGCAAGTTTTTGAAAACGATACCGTTATCGTCACCGTGTAAACCACAAAAACACAATTTGTGAAAACAGTGATGTCATGCACATGCGTATTACGTGTTCAGTCAATAGGCGTGCAGTGTTTCTTTACAAACTAACATCGCCATCTACTGGCCTGGCAGCAGAATACAGTGTTTTTAGTCGTTTTCGCAGATCCGTGGGAACGGATGTTGTCATCTGTACGTAATAAATGCAAAGGAAAAAGCTTTGGGTTTTTAGTACATCGTTGTTGTGTAAACGTACCTTAAAAAAGCTGCCAGCCACCGCCTGCATTTTTTGACAATTTTCACAAAAATTTCATGGCCCCCAGAATATTTTGTTGTATGAATATCTGAACATACAACATATCAAAAGAAAGAAGAGAGCCTCTGCTTTAAAAAAAAAAAAATCTAGCTTTAAAAAAATGCATTATTTTATCAATACTAATGTGGGTAAGTGTCATAAAAAAGCAACATTTTTAACAAAAATGCTGAGAAAAATGTGTTTTTGTCAAAGACTTGTCTCAGAACTATGATCAAATCATAGATGGAGTTGATCGAGTCTGCGTCTGAAATCGCATACTGTCTTGAGTAGGTACTTATTTTGAATAAGTAATTACTTCACGACCGCTAAAAAAAAAGTACATTACAGTATAAATATGTGTAGTATGAATATAATCTGGACACTTCATCTGCCATGTTGTCATGATCATGTGACCTACCAGCATCAGTTGTGTCGCTTCACTGCCATTCACTGGGTCGACTTTTATATACTGTTTAATCTTTGATGATAACATTATTTTACACATGCTTTTATCGCTTGTTTTTGCTTCTTCTTTGCCTGTGTTTGAGATTCAGTAATCCTTCAGAAGATGCATAATAGCGCCCCCCCACCGTATAACAGTGAAAACGTGGATTGCCGGAAAGTTATATTAATGGCGGGGAAAGAGTTAATTAAATATATTTACAGTTATGAAATCTACAGGCACTAATCTGTCATCCCATAATGCCTGAAATGGCATTTATCAATATATTATCTGATGTTTGTGCATTAATCTCTTTATTATTCACAGTAACTTAAAGAAAAGACATATGTCTGCCTTCCTTATTGAGCCTGTGCTGGACAAACTTTGAAGCTTAAAAGCCTCATTCGGCTCTCGAATGCTAATTCTAATTGTACAGATGGCTAAAGAGTGTTTAATAATGCAGAGCTTTAAAGGTAGATGGTCATTCGTGGTTAAGAGGTTATCAATGTTTTAGGGCTCTAATGAGGATGATGATGCTCTGAAGAAAGTGATACCTGGAACACCACGCCTAATATACAGCTGTGCGGACTGCAGTACATAAGAGCACTTGTGTTAGGTGACATCACAGTTATACAGTAGAAGGCATGCCGTGATTGGATGATCATATGGACACGCAGAGCCTTGGTCATTCCAGAGGAATCCATTATTGATATTCCAATCTGTATTGTTTTTTACTAGCTCATTTTGTTTTACATGAAGTGTGTACAACTTGTTGCCATTATGCTATGGTGTGTTAAATGTGGTTGCTAAAGTGTTGTTTTTATTAATATTTTGAATTAATTTTTATGGTAACGCTTTACAATAAGGTCTCATTTGTGAACATTCCTGCATTAAAGAGGACCTATAATGCCCCTTTCACAAGATGTAATACAAGTCTCTGGTGTCCCCAGAATGTGTCTGTGAAGTTTCAGCTCAAAATACCCCACAGATCATTTATTATAGCTTGTCAAATTTGCCCCTATTTGGGTGTGAGCAAAAACACACCGTTTTTGTGTGTGTCCCTTTAAATGCAAATGAGCTGCTGCTCCCGGCCCCCTTTCCAGAAGAGGGCGGAGCTTAAACAGCTCGTGCTTCGGTTGATCAACAACAACAAAGCTGGAGAATCTCACGCAGCCAAAATGAGGATTGTCAGTAATGGTGTTAATGTTAGTTAATGTTCATGTTACAACTTTTGATTGTAAAAATGTATTTGAGATTAACAAAGATTAATAAATGCTGTAGAAGTATTGTTTTTTTGTTAGTTCATGTTAACTAATGTAGTAAATTAATGTTAAAAAATAAAACCTTATTGTTAGCGTTACCATTTTTATTTTTATTTTCGGTTTTCATCTTTTTTATCATTTTAAAGTTTTAGTAATTTTTTTTTTTTGCATTTTGTCATTTAAAAAAATATCTTTATATAGTTTTTAATTTTTATTTCAGTTTCAGTAATGTTTTTAATTTTTATTTTTAGTAATACCAACTAGCTGAAATAAATTTGCCCCTATTTGTGTATGAGCAAAAACACGTCGTTTTTGTGTGTGTCCCTTTCCAGAAGAGGGCGGAGCTTTAACAGCTCACGCTTCGGTTGCTCAACAACAACAAAGCTGGAGAATCTCACGCAGCCAAAATGAGGATTGTCAGTAACGGTGTTCAGCCTTACATTGTTCAAACCGGAGTCGACACTGATGGAGAGACTCAGGAAGAAGTTGCAACTTTTAGAATGAAACTGGACGTTTCTGAATGGTTAGTGGATAAATTTATGTAGTTGCTGTGGAGTTGATTCAACTCATCGACTAGCATGTGCCGTCATGTTAATCTTTTGTGCAAATCCAGCGTTGAATTGACCCTTGTTTGTGAAGCAGTCTGGTGTAAAGCAGCCCAACATGGCCTCAGCCCCTTTGTTGTGTGTTCTCGGGGTCAGGGTTTATGTAAATTTTAGGGTTAGTGATGTCACCAACCCAGGAAGAAGCTCGTTGTAGTCCCTACCAGCCGTTTGTTGTAGTCCTTAAACAGCCAATTCTATAAAAGAAAATATCTCCCTTTGCATTGAACTTTAAGCGTCGTAACTTTGCAGATGTTGTTTATGCTCAAACAGCAACATTACACACTAACTAAAGGTTAAAAAAGTGAAATCATAATCAACCACCCCTTTAATTCATTTCAGTTTTATCTAGTTGTAATGCAGCTTTGATTCACGCAAATTTGTTAACCTTATATAAATGGCTCTTAATGGATGTTGTAAGTCAGAAGCTGTGCATGTGGATCTATGCCAGTAACAAATACTTTAGTTTTATGATATATTCCTGTGATTTGTAGGAAGTTTGTTTACGGTCGATGCTAAGCAAAAGAGCCACTGACGTCGTTTTATGATCAAAACATCAATCAGGATGCAGGCTTTTTTTCTTTTTCTTTTTCTTTTTTTTTTGATGGACAATCAAGCAAACGTTTGCTGAGCATTAAACGAGATCTGCGTAATCAATCACGTTTATGTTTATGCATAATTGAAATGTCGTTGGATAATCGAGATGATCTCCACTCGTCATTTTGTCTGGACGTGCATCAGAAAAGACATTTCTTTTAGTTTAACTCATCATCGCTGATGAATTATGGATAGGAGGCGAATGTTTCCTGACATCTGTTCGTCATGGAGTCTCCACTTTTAAAGAACAATCGTAAAAACTATAGATATTGATCAATAGCTTCCTTTCACTGGGTATTGATTAGCTGCGAGCCACTTAGACGTGATTGTTGTTCTTTTGCTTCACTTTGAAGCAGGAGAGATGCTTGTGTCAAACTGGTTTGTTGAGTCAACGTTGTGAAATTCTCTGGAGATCAAAGAAATGCTGATATATTCCTTAATGATCCCATCATAACACTTACATTTCATGAAGCTTTGATGCACATTTTTTGGGGGGTTAAGAAATTAATACTTTAATTCAGCAAGGGTGTATTAAATTGATCAAAAGTAACAGTAAAGACATTTATAATGTTACAAAAGATTATATTTCAAATAAATGTTGTTCTTTTGAACTTTCTATTCATCAATGAATCCTGAAAAAACTGTATTGCAGTTTCCACAAAAATATGAAGCAGCACAACATAATAATAAGAAATGTTTCTTAAGCAGCAAATCAGTATATTAGAATGATTTCTGAAGGATCATGTGACACTGAAGACTGGAGTAATGATGCTGAAAATTCAGCTTTGATCACAGGAATAAATTACATTTTACAATAAATAACAATAAAAAAAAACTGTTATTTGAAATAATATTTCACAATATTGCTGTTTTTTTCTGTATTTTTGATCAAATATAATACAGTATAAACAGTAATTTTTGTCAAATATTATTTCCGTATACGTAAAATATCTGTTTTCTATTTGAATATATTTTAAAATGTAATATATTCCTGATGGCAAAACTGTGGAAGCTTGTTTCTGCCACGGGATAAAATAAAAAATGTAATTTATTACACAATTCTGGCTTTTTTTTCTCATAATTGCGAGTTTATCTCATAATTCAGACTTTATAACTTGCAATATGCAACCGTGATAAGTATAAAAGTATAAAAGACTTTTTTCAAAAACATTTACAACCCCAAACTTTTAAACAATATTCATAATAGATATTTGAACATACACAAATAAATGGTCCAATTAAAGTAGGAACAAACAGGTTTTACACCGATGAAGAACCTTTTTTTTTTTTTTTTTTTTTTTTTTTTACTTTGATCTGAAGAACCTGTTAAAAACCCAAGAACTGTCTTGCAGCACAAGAACTGTAGCCAAAAGTTGTTCTTGATAAAAATTATTAAAGGGTTAGTTCACCCAAAAATGAAAATTCTGTCAATAATTACTCTCATGTCGTTCCACACCCGTAAGACCTTCGTTCATCTGAGATATTTTTGATAAAATCCGATGGCTCAGTGAGGCCTCTATTGACAGCAAGACAATTAACACTTTCAGATGCCCAGAAAGCTACTAAAGACATATTTAAAACAGTTCATGTGACTACAGTGGTGCAACCTTAATGTTATGAAGTGAAGAGAATACTTTTTGTGCAGCAAAAAAACAAAATAACTTTATTCAACAATATCTAGTGATGGGCAATTTCAAAACACTGCTTCATGAAGCTTCGAAGCTTTACGAATCTTTTGTTTCAAATCAGTGGCTCACGTATCAAACTGCCAAAGTCACGTAATTTCAGTAAACGAGGCTTCATTACGTCATAAGTGTTTCGAAATTTCAATGGTTCATGTGACTTTGGTAGTTTAAAACACGCTCCGAACCACTGATTCGAAACAAAAGATTCGTAAAGCTTCGAAGCTTCATGAAGCAGTGTTTAAAATGTTGGGGGGTTTTTTGGTGCACAAAAAGTATTCTCGTTGCTTCATAACATTAAGGTTGAACCACTGTAGTCACATGAACTGTTTTAAATATGTCTTTAGTAGCTTTCTGGGCACTGAAAGTGTAAATTAACTTGCTGTCAATGCAGGCCTCACTGAGCCATCAGATTTTATCAAAAATATCTTAATTTGTGTTCTGAAGATGAACAAAGGTCTTACGGGTGTGGAACGACATGAGTAATTAAAGACATAATTTTAATTTTTGAGTGACCTAACCCTTTAAAGAACTTTTGATCTTTATGAATGCACATTTAACTAAGGTTAAACATTATGTAATGCTTATCACCGGCTTGCATCACAAAATGGATGCAGTTTGACAAGAAGACCTTTTACAGGTAAGCACTTTCATATTTGCCGAAACACAAGATTATGATTCACTCTGAATTAAAAAGTGACTTAATTTTATGCGTTTCTTCATTCTTCCCACTGTAAGGATGTGTGGAGTTTGTAGTGTCAAACATGATGGAGTGATATCTTGAACAGGAGCGCGAAACACTGAGGATTTTCCACAGAAAACATTGCAAAACCAGCTCATGGTGTTTGCTTCTTTGTCTTGTGTGCTTCAACATGAAGGTACTGCTGGTTTAAATATTTAGGCCTAATATTTCATCTCTGAATGTTCATCTGTGTGTTTATGTAAAGGCTAATAAATGTGTTTGCAGACCGCTAAGTATATGGATTATAGACATTATTCTATTATTAGCTACTTATGAAAGCCAAGGAATTATACATCCAGGAAGTTTGATCCGGTGTAAGTGCTTTGTGTTAAAATTTTGATGCCATCCTGAGGCTGAGTTGATGTACAGTTTTAAAGAGCATAAGAGACCTGCTCTCAGATCTCCTATAATCAACACCATTAATGAACAAACACAATGTCAGACAAATGGATTATTGATGCTTCACCTGCAGCATTAGATCACATACTGACTGCCAGCTTGCATGAGGAAGGAACAGCAGGGTTGTTTGGCACAGCTTTAATAGTCAGTTTTAGGGAAAGTTACTTTTAAGTAATGCATTGCAATATTGCTTTACTACCTAAACAAGTAACTAATTGTGTTACTTAGTTACTTTTTATGGAAAGTAGTGTGTTATTTTTTTCTCATCTGGGCTGGGCTTGCTTGCTTGTTTTTTAATAACAAAAAAAGTTTTATTTTTGGCAAATGTAAAAGCCCTTTCACATCAAAAGGGAAATGCAAATTCATGCCTGTACATTTGAGGGCGCAGCTCAAACAAACCTTTCAGCTGTGCTGCCATTCTGGATTGCAGAAGAAGAAAGTTCAACACTCTAACTTCAGCAATACAAACAACAAAATGAAACTCAAATGTGATGTTTATCTAAAGTCATTTTTGCTTATTAGTATGGTTGAATTGAATCATCGAAGGTCAGCAGCAAAGACATTGGTTAATAAAGTGAGATTAAATACATAAAGTATATTTGTGCAATCAAGCGAGAAACTCGTAATCTAGAGCGCAAATGGAAACAAACTCATTTAGAGGTCTTTAGAATTGCGTGGAAAGACGGCACTTCCCGCTATAAAAAGGCTATAAAAACATCTCCGCAAACTCATAGAAAATAACCAAAACAGTCCAAGGTTTTTGTTTAGTACAGTGGCTATGTTAACAAATAAACAGACATCACCTGAACTGAATATTCCATTACAGTTTGGTTGTAATGACTTTATGACTTTCTTTAATGAGAAAATTGAAAGCATCAGGGATACAATTGTAAATGTACAACCTTTGACAGCATTATATGATTCAGCCTCAATTATCGCTCCTCAAGAACAATTGCAGTGCTTTACAACTCTAGGACAGGAAGAGCTAAATAAACTAAACCAACAACATGTTTATTAGATCCAGTACCCACTAAACTACTGAAAGAGTTGTTACCTGAAGCAGAAGAGCCTCTTCTCAATATTATTAACTCGTCTTTATCTCTAGGTCATGTCCCAAGACCATTCAAGCTGGCAGTTATTAAGCCTCTCATGAAGAAACCACAGATAGATCCAAATAAACTGGCAAATTACAGACCCATTTCAAATCTTCCATTTATGTCTAAAATACTGCTCCTTCCTGCAAAAAAAATTATATATATGAAAAATGTCAGTCAGGATTCAGGCCTCATCATAGCACAGAAACTGCGCTCATTAAAAATTACAAATGACTTCCAGCCAAGGCTGTATCTCAATACTATAGTTTTACTTGATCTCAGTGCTGCATTTGACACTATAGATCATAAAATACTCTTAGATCGACTACAAAATGACACTGCTATTCAGGGACAGGTATTATGGTGGTTAAGATTGTACCTATCAGACCGTCACCATTTTGTCTATTTAAACGGGGAAAAATCTAAGATAACGTCAGTAAATTATGGAGTGCCACAAGGATCTGTGTTAGGCCCTCTGTTATTTTCAATATACTGTATATGCTGCCACTTGGTAATATTATTAGAAAACAAGAAATTAGTTTCCACTACTATGCTGATGATATTCAGTTATATATTTCATCACGACCAGATCTAAATGATCTAAGTTGACAGAGTGTGTTAAAGATATAAAATATTGGATGACCTGTAATTTTCTTCTATTAAATTTAGATAAGACTGAGGTATTTCTTATTGGACCAAAAACCTGCACACAGAATCTCTTAGAATATAATCATTTAGATGGATGTACTGTTATCCTCTACAGTAAAAGAGAAACCTGTGTGTTATATTAGACAGCAACTTGTCTTTCGAAAATCATATTTCATATGTCACAAAAACAGCCTTCTTCCACCTCAGAAACATCGCTAAACTACGGAACATGTTATCTGTTTCTGATGCAAAAAAGTTAGATTACTGTAATACATTACTAGCTGGTTGTCCTGCATCATCAATAAACAAGCTACAGTTTGTCCAAGATGCAGCTGCTAGAGTGCTTACAAGGTCAAGAAAATATTATCATATAACACCAATTTTATCATCTCTACAATTAAGTTCCATATCAATTACAAAGTGCTGCTACTGACCTATAAGGCCCTAAATGGTTTAGCTCCTGTGTATTTAACCGATCTTCCCAATCCTTCACGCTCTTTAAGGTCACAAAACTCTGGACTTCTGGTTGTATCTAGGATATCTAAGTCCTCTAAAGGAGGGAGAGTGTTTTCACATTTGGCTCCTAAACTCTGGAAGAGCCTTCCTGATAATGTTCGGGGCTCAGACTCAATCTCCCAGTTTAAATCTAGATTAAAGACGCATCTCTTTAGCCAAGCATTCACATAATGCATCTCATAACCTTGTACTCCAGTTATATCAGATCAAATGCACATAATTATCTTTGCTTAATGTTATGAACAGCAGCTATGCTAATTAGTTTTTGTTTGCTTTCCTGTTTTATCTCGGGATGCCCATCCCGAGGTAACTAGAGACTACGCCAGCTCCAGTTTGGATCCAGCCTCTTATGAAGACTTCAGATGCTTGAACACCTATGAAGAGATGACTCGACAGGACTCCAACTCCTGCGAGGACTTCAGATGACACAAACTCCGAATCAACATGCATCTATGCTAAATTTTCTATATACTGTAATCATAACATGTAATAATTACTTCAATGAGCTCATTGTTTCTGCCTAAAATCAATACTTTATGTTAGCTAACTGTGTGACTTGTATATGTACATTTCTGAAATACGTTTCTTGGACTCACCTCTGATAACGGATCACTCTAAATTTTAATGTAGACGCATGCATTTTCTGTAAAGCTGCTTTGAAACTATATGTATTGTGAAAAGCACTATACAGTAAACATGAATTGAATTAATTTAACATTTGTGTAATATTCTGAGTTTGCATTTCACTGTTTTTATTCATTTTGAGGAATACCGAATCTGTTGTGCAAGTGTGTTGAGTAAATGCATACTTGCATAATCATCATGTTCACACAGCACCACTGCACTTACTCCTGATTTCTCTCAACATGGGCACAGAAGAGCTGTCAGTCAATACATGGGAAAGCAAAATAACTTGCCTTACTTATTTGAAAAAGTAATTCAAGATGTTTTGTTGTAAATTTAAAAGTAATGCATTACTTTACTAGTTACTTGAAAAAAAGTGATCTGATTACATAACTTGTGTTACTTATAATGCGTTACCCCCTACACTGTTAATAGTTGTTGATCATCTCTGTTGGAGTAGACATCAGAGGAATCCAACCCAAACTAGGTGCAAAAGAAAGCTGCTTTGCTATCGTTCTTTGGTTAAAAAAAAAAAAAAACAACAACAGGGATGATTAGTACAGTCTTAAAAGACTAGAGGGAAGCAGCCAACAGCTACGCTAATTATTTTCTGTTTGCTTTTCTGTTTTTTCTCGGGATGCCCATCCCGAGGTAACTAGAGACTATGCCAGCTCCAGTTTGGATCCAGCCTCTTATGAAGACTTCAGATGCTTCAACACCTATGAAGAGATGACTCAAAAGTGAGACTTCAATTGTTATTTAGTCCACTAGTCCATTATTTTCTTATTTTCTTGATTAGTGATCTACTGTAGAAACACAATCTGAAATGTTTATTCTTCATTTTGTCATTAATTTTTCTGAAATCATAAAATGTTCTGCTTCTTTCCAGTTTTGAATGATAAATTCTACTAGAGTTTTTGGACTATTTTTAAGGTAATTGGCACAACATTTATTTATTTATTTATTTTTAAATGGTTTTTCAGTGTTTTTGAAAGTAGTCTCTTCTGCTCACCAAAGCTTAAATTATTTGATTAAAAATAAAATATAAACAGTAATATTGTAAAATATTATTTCTGTACACTGTAAAAAATTATTTTCCTGATTTATCACAAATTTTTTTTCTTTTGTCAAATCAACTTAGATAATGTAGATTTAGTTCAGATAACATAATATTTTGAGTTTCTGTTGATTAAACCAATCGCCCTTATTGTACTAACTAAAATTTTTAATTTCAATGAACGCAACCAACTAACTTAATTTTTTAAGTTAAACCAACAATTCTTTTTTACTGTGTAGGCTACTATACATAAAATACCTGTTTTATATTTGAATATATTTTAAAATGTATTATTTCTGATGGCAAAACTGGAAGCTTGTTAAAAAATGTAATTGCGATTTTTATCTCACAATTCTGACTTTTTTTTCTCAGAATTGCGAGTTTATCTCGTAGTTCGGACTTTATAACTTAGCAACTATAGCAATTGCACTGAGGAAACTCAGAGGAATCCTTAAATCTGAGGAAGAAAAGTTACAATTGTGAGATAAAAAGTTGTGATTACCTTTTTTTATTTTTAAGTTGCCATTCAAAGCTGAATTTTCAGCATCATTACTCCAGACTTCAGTGTCACATGATCCTTCAGAAATCATTCTAATATGTTGATTTGCTAAAACATTTCTTATTATCAATGTTGAAAACAGTTGTGCTGCTTCATTTTTTTATTGAAACCATGATACATTGTTTTTCAGGATTCTTTGAGAAAATAACAGCATTTATTTGAAATGGATTTTTTTTGTAACATTATACATAATTTTACTGTATTTTTTTATTTTTATTTAATGCATCCTTGCTTAATAAGAATATTAATTTCTTTTAAAATAATAATAAAAAAAAATCTTACTGACCCCAAACATTTTAGAACAGGAGTTGTATATGGGCAACTCTGCTCAGCCAAACAAAGTTTAGGACTGAAGTATAAAATAATTGAAACCTTTTGCTCCTAAAGTTTAGTATTTTTTCCCCCTCCTGTCATTAACTTCTATTTAACTTTTTTAACCATGTGCAATTATAAACATGGAAAGAGAACCAATGAAGTATTAATATCTGATGATGTTGCAGTCGATGCTTTTTCATGTCAGCTTTATATACATTTTTTTGCATAGTAAAATAAACCAAATAATTTTGTCAGACAAATACCTTAACTAAGTTTAGTGTTTTTATCTTCCTTCACATTTAACATTTAAAAAAAATTAAAAAAATAAAAAATAAAACATTTTCCTCATATTTTGATGGTTCAATCAAACTTTGTAAGGTCATTAAAAACAAATATTCCCTCCGGACATCACTTTTGGCCACTACTGTATAGGTGCTATCAATCCATATATTCGACAGACTTATATTATATCCTAGTGGACTTAGTCAGCTAAAAAAGAGTGCATGACCGTGATAAAATCTTTTCTAGAAGCCCTGTTGTAATGATGATGAGTTCCTAGTAAAACAGCAATCACACGGAGCGTCCCGCAGGGGCCACATGACCCTCCTCCTGCAGCTTCTCATTGGATCCGTGCTGGATCACTTATGAACGGGCGTTTGTCTTTGACCGGAATGCCTGTGGCTTTCAGAGCAGCTGTGTGGAGATGGAAGTGAGGAAGTCAACCTGCCCACATTCAATATGAGCGCGTAAAAGTGACTCTGGGGCGATTAAGGAACAGTTTATGATCTTAGAGAACTATAATCAGTGGCACAGGATACGAAGTGACATTTCCCCCCAGGATACACGCGTTTTTCGGACGCATCCCGCGCGCGCACTAGCGCAGACGTCCGCTGGAGAGCCGGATGACCGCTGCGCGCTCCGAGAAAACCAGGACTTTGCGTTGACAAAAACACATCTACATGTCAGCATAAGTTAGGTGAATCACTTTCACCCACTCGAGAAAGCACTTTTAACGCGTTTTATTTCTACAAAGGGAGTCCTTAACTGGAAGTTTCCACCTCGTGTCCACCGGGACTCATGTAGGACGCATGGAGGATCCAGAGTAACGGTGCTCGAAGGATGCCGTCCTGTCCCGGATCCAGGACATCTGACTGCTGGATGCTGCGGTTTGTCCTTCACATTTGAGCGATGGCTTCTGAGGTTGTGTGTGGTCTGATCTTCAGAGTGCTGTTGCCAGTGTGTCTGGCGGCAGGTGAGTGTCTCCATCAATTTATTTCACTGTCTGATCCTGTTCGGTAGGTTTAGCGCTAGAGCTCGATGCGGAGAAGCGCAGTGTCTCCGTTACGCAGCAGGTGCGGGTGATCCTGCAGCTCTTCATCTGTGAAAAACTGTTTGAATTGAGTTAAAAGTGCTAACTTATGAATTAAAGGGAAAAAAGAAGTTTGTATGTGCAGAAAGGAATGCAGTACATCATTAGTACTGTATGCCATTTCTTAATTTTCCGCTCTTGTCCATTTTTATAAAATCACATACACTGTAAAAAATTATTTTCATGATTTATCACAACATTTTTTCTTTTGTCAAATCAACTTAGATAATCAGTGTGGTTCAGATAACATAATATTTTGAGTTTCTGTTGATTAAACCAATCGCCTTCATAGTATTAACTCAAATTTTTAATTTAAATGAACTCAAAATTTTAAGGCAACCAGGTAACTTACTTTTTTGAGTTAAACCAACAATTGTTTTTTTTACTGTTTACTAATAGACTCACTGTAAAAATGATATGATCAGTAAATCATGGCAACATTTGTTACATTACTTTAACTCGTCGAACAAATCTAAGCAATTTCAACTTTTTTATAAGTTATATGAGATTCAACTCGATTTTTTTTTAAGTCAGTTTAATATAATTTAAGTTGAAATGACTTGTACAGCCAAATTGATTACTTAATTTAAGGCAGCAACTGAACTTGGTACACTGTAAAAAATTATTTTCATGATTTGTTATCACAACATTTTTCTTTTGTCAAATCAACTTAAATAATTAATGTGGTTCAGATAACATAATATTTTGAACTTCTGTTGATTAAACCAATCGCCCTTATTGTATTAACTCAAATTTTTAATTTCAATGAACTCAAAATTTTAAGGCAACCAACTAACTTACTTTTTTAAGTTAAACCAACAATTCTTTTTTTTTACTGTGTAAAAATTATTTTTGTAAAATGTTGCAGTACTACTCTGTGTATGTTAATATACAAAGTAAGTGTTAAAAAATGTAGTTTTTTTTAGCCCAAGTACATAAAAAGTGTCTGAGATGACAGACTGGGGCTAGTTGTCACACTTTTAATATAGTGAATATTTCTCAGGGTTTATTTTTTATGGCATTTTTTCTTCTGTGACATCTTCAACAACATATCTGCATTTAAAATCTATTGTTGGCTATTTAAGGGGTTATCTGTAAACAGTAATACAGTTATAAATCACCTAACAATGAAAGACAAATGTTTAAAAGGTGTTAAATCATTGTTTTTGGCTCAGAAAATATAATTAATGAGTTGATGAAAGTGCAGTTTTTGCGGACATAAATCATAAAATGTCTTTTATTTATGGGAGCGCTTGAAACCAACATATAAAACCCCTGTTAGCGAAAACAATCATTTGTATAATTAGACTTTTGACTCAAAACCTGATAGTTATTGACTACAACAAATCTTTATGTGCAATTCTATTTTCCCAATGCATTATTTTATTTAAGTGAGATTTTGGCTCTGAGTGTAATGGCGTTTTTACGATAGTTAACTAATTCTCTGGTTGCTCCTTTAAATGTTTTAATGTGGTTAATAACATGCATTCATTTTGTTTTAAGAGAGGAATGCCATAGACAGCTTTATGCCTGAACTTTCTGTTAATGTCATCTAATGTAAAACATACCGGGATAAATGATTATTAATCCATCTAATTAATCCCTGTTTGACTTCATCTATATTTTCCTGTCGTTTTACTCATTGTTGCTGGTTAATTGTTCTGTGGGGTGTATCTGATAATGAGTTGTTGTCATAGATTATTGACAGGGTATTACAATGAAACCCCTCAGAGTGTTTTAAAGAGACATTCGACACCATTGATTCTGCATAAAACATATGAAATGTTTGTTTTATTTATTTGAACATTTTGATTGATTCCATTTAAGCTTCTGTAGGGTCCTTTATAATGGTCATTATTTAGACATTTTCACATTTTCCCCCCTAACTGTATTATTAATCTTTAGACACCCGCTCTAAAATGTCTCCCTATCACTTTTCAAATCATTCCTGTCTGTATGTTCTTGACAGATGGGACTCGTGCATAGATTGTGTTATTGAAAATGCAATTTTAATAAACATTTTTTTTTTTTTTTTTTAACAGGGAACTAAATAATGCTACTATTACAAAAAAAGAAAAAAAAGAAAAAAAGAAATGAAATAATAAATGCATGAATAAACACTACAAAAATGATTTTATCACTCAGTATTTTTGCCTCGTTTTCAGTACAAATATCTAAAAATTCTTAAATCAGTTTGTCTTGTTTCTGAAGAAAAAGAAATCATCAAAATGAAGTGAGTTTATGCTCATAATAAGAACAAATATCTGCCAGTGGGGTCAGAAAAATAAACTTAATTCAAAGGGAAAACAAGATTATTTTTCTGACCGCACTGGCTTGTTTTAAGCATAAACTCAATTTTAATCAAGTCATTTAGTCATTTTGCTTCTCAAGTATATGTATTTTTTTTAAAAAAAAATCTTTATTTGTACTGGAAAGCAAGACAAAAATACTGAGCAAGAAAATCATTTTTTACAGTGAAATAACAGTAATGCATGAAGGATCAATGTGAAGTGTGTTCTGGTTTTTGAAAACATCTTATTCAAAATATTGAAAACATCTTATTCGCAATGGTTTTATGCTTTTTTTCTGATGTTTTTTGTGCTGTTGGATGCACTTACTGTCGCTTTTACCATCATGAAATGAATCTAGAAGCTTTACAGTCTGTGTTTAAGGGTCTTAATCGGATCTGTGGTTGCCCACAATTAATCCATATTCACATTTACTCTTATTTATAATTAACCCTCAGAAATTCACACACACACACACACACACACACACACATGTACGTGGACACACACTCTTTCTCTCAGTAGGATTCTTCCTATAGGTAGATAAGATACATTCTATAAGATGATAATGTATCTCTTGACAGCATAAGACCTTTCGGTCTTTTTTCTTCCAAACGCAATTGCCAAGCTGTGGAGCATCTCCATTAATCGGTGGAAAGTCGTTTTAACTGCATGAATTAATAATGTGGCATCAGAGGGGAGAAGAATCGGCTGCCCATTATCGTAAACACCTTTAATAATTGATGATTTTATTTTTTCGGTTGAAGTAGTGAGCAAAGGTCATCTGCTGAAAACTCAACCGAGGACGGACAGGAACACTAAATGTTCATGTTTGGACATCAGCATTAACATCTCCGAGATCAAGAGATGTTTGAGTGACGATAAATTGAGAATCATGATTCTTTTTTTTTTAAATAGAGGTCACGACACTCTATTGAAACAGTATATTTAATATATATATATAATTCATATAATTTATATATATATAATTCATTTGAATTAATTGTTTTTTAAAAACCCGGTTTTGAATGAAGGAAAAAAGGTACAAAAGCTGTCACTGGGATACCCTTTAAAAAAAGATCTAATATATACCATTTAGGTACTAATATGTACACTTTTGGTACTATTATGTACCTTTAAGGTACTAATATGCACTCTTTAGGTACAAAGGTGTACCTTTTAAAAGGGTACCGCCACAGTGACAGCTTTTGTGCCTTTTTTTCTGAGAGTGTTCAATGACTCGCTCATGAAGACTTCACTTGTTTCATTACTGGATGAATCAGCGTTTTTGAATGAATCTTTTGAATGAATGATTCAATGACTCACTCATAAAGACTTTACTTGTTTCATTACTGGATGAATCAGCGTTTTTGAATGAATCTTTTGAATGAATGATTCAGTGACTCGCTCATAAAGACCACACTTGTTTCATTACTGGATGAATCAGCGTTTTTGAATGAATCTCTTGAATGAAAGATTCAATGATACATACATTTTTCTAACAGTCACTTGTCGCCACCTACTGGTGTAACGATGTAATTGATACAATCTTTATTTGAAGCGGCACGTTTCAAAAGGTGATTTACTCTATTTTGATCGCTATCGTAGACATCAGTGTTTATATCTATAAACTTTATCCCAGTTCTTCTGTGATAATATGAATGATTGTAACACAGAAATAAGGATACTGTGTGGTTTTTGAAGCTGTTTCACATACATGACATTGACTCTCTCTGGATCAGTGGCAGAGCAAATGCACATCTGAATGTTCGCTGTGATTTTGTCAAAGGTTTAATAGATATCGCCGAATCATTGTCATTTAGGAAAAAGATTGCATTGGTGTTTGAACCGAGATGATGACTCTACTTTGACAGTTTGTGTTAGTGTTATTGGTGTGTATTAGCATCTGATGACGAATGTTTATATAACCACAATCTATCTGCTGTTTCTTGTAATTAATTGTGAAATTTACTAGAAGTGAAAAATGTTTCTACACCATTTTTTTTTTGTTCAGTGGACCAGTGCAATGCCCTGCCTCTTTTTAATTTCGTTACTGTAAATGCATATTTTGTTTGTTTTTATGAACTGAGGGACAGGTTAAATTGTATTGTTCCTCCAGAAGTGTTTCTCCTATAAACGTCTGTGGTTTAAATCAGAAAATTTAGTGTAGTTCACCAGCTGTCACTCTGAGCTCCTCTGAAAAGGCTTTAAGTTCTCCAGAAACATCAATTATTCCTGAGATGGATCATGGTTTGAACGCGGTCAGTGTGGTTTTGCTACTGCATCTAAAGGAATTACATGACCGAAGCTTTGTGAAGGGATTTTGAGTTAGCCACATTTTCATTATCACAAGTTAACTATCTATATCAGAAGCATCATGTTAAATATCTGATTAGATGTTTTTGTATGTGCAGTGCAGGGTTGTATGTGATGAATTAGTAAAGAAAATGAACCATAAAAGTCCCAGTGTCATCAAAAATACAATATTTGATGCATTCTCTATTCTTTAAAGGTGACCTATAATGCCCCTTTTACCAGATCATGTAATATCATGATCATGTAAAGTCTCTGGTGTCCCCAGAATGTGTTTTTGAAGTTTCAGCTCAAAATACCCCACAGATCATTTATTATAGCTTGTCAAATTTGCCCCATTTGGGTGTGAGCAAAAACACGCCGTTTTTGTGTGTGTCCCTTTAAATGCAAATGAGCTGCTGCTCCCGGCCCCCTTTCCAGAAGAGGGCGGAGCTTTAACAGCTCGCGCTTCGGTTGCTCAACAACAACAAAGCTGGAGAATCTCACGCAGCCAAAATGAGGATTGTCAGTAACGGTGTTCAGCCTTACATTGTTCAAACCGGAGTCGGACACTGATGGAGAGACTCAGGAAGAAGTTTCAACTTTTAGAATGAAACTGGACGTTTCTGAATGGTTAGTGGATAAATTGATGTAGTTGCTTTGGAGTTGATTCAACTCATCGACTAGCATGTGCGTCATGTTAATCTTTTGTGCAAATCCAGCGTAGAATTGACCCTTGTTTGTGAAGCAGTCTGGTGTAAAGCAGCCCAACATGGCCTCAGCCCCTTTGTTGTGTGTTCTCGGGTGTGGAGTTTATGTAAATTTTAAAGGTTGTGATGTCACTAACCCAGGAAGAAGCTTGTTGTAGTCCCTACCAGCCATTTGTTGTAGTCCTTAAAAAGCGATTTCTGTAAAAGAAAATATCTCCCTTTGCATTGAACTTTGAGCGTCATAACTTTGCAGATGTTGTTTATGCTCAAACAGCAACATTACACACTAACTAGAGTTAAAAAAATTGAAATCATAATCAAGGACCCCTTTAGTCTTTTTGGATTATTTTGGCCTGGCTTCTTGTAAACTAGATTTTTACAGAGTGGTGTTTGCCTGCATGTGCAAAACTCACTGCCATAATGTTTTCAACTTCAAAAATGTTTTAAGTGTTTGAGAGTTTTGGCCTCAGGTGAGGTGATCTGGATTAAACTCGTGTCTAACCGTGTGTTTTCCTCCTGATTTACTGTGCTGCAGGTTTTATTAACAGGATGAATGTCTGTGCTGTAATGTATAAGACTGAGTTTAATGGCCTCCATCTCTGTGTTTAGTGGTCCTACACTTATCTCTCTCGCACCAGTGTGTTTGCTGTCCGCCTGAACCAATAGCAGAGCGGCTTTTCTGTCAAATGCTCAATATTTTAACAGACTCCAAATTATTTTACCTCTGTTGCACATAGTTGATAGTTAATTAATCTTATTCATTATACTTACTGTGCATCTTTTTATTATACTTATTATATTTCTTTTATTATACTATTTTAACAACATGATTGGCTGTACAGGGTTCTTGAGTTAATATTGAAAAAGATTTTTGGTTCTTCATTTTAGTGTTTAATTAAAGTCCCCCTGTGGTTAAAATCAAGTTTTAATGTTGTTTATGTCTATGTGGTGTTTTTAATATGCTTTAAGACAAACCATTGTGCAAATTCATAAGTAAACACCATTGCGGAGTATTTTCTCTTTAAAACTGCAGTGATCTAAAGACAGTTTCAAAAACGTGATTTGAAATCGCTGGTGTTTCTTACGTCACAAACTTTAGCGGGCTTTAGCATATCATTAACTATGACTGCTCTGAAGCAGGGGAGTCTCAAGAGAATATATCCCAGTATATTTTTCTGTTGAAATGTAAAATCGGATATATTTAGCAATATGGCGGGTGTATGATGTATATTACGATGTTATGATGAACTGCCTTTCTCCACTGACGTTCTGAGTTGTTCAAAGCGTTTGTAAAGATGCTGATTGTTAGAAGGCAGCTGTCTGACTCTGCCATAGTGAACGAGATCATGGTTTGTGTAACATTAGCAACACATTATTAGCTGTTTGATAACATAGTCAAACAAAGGCTAATCATATTAATTACCGTCACGTGTCCGAAGTTGTAAAAAGCGATACCATTGTCCAGCGTTTACCTCAGTAAGTTGACCGAGTGGATCTCTGAGCTTGTGTGAGTGAATGGGGGCGGGGCTAATTAGCATATTCATAGATCTGCATATACTAAATGAAGCAAGGGTGTAGAGTTACATTCAAGCTATTTTAAGACATGAAAAAATGTTTAAATATGTCATTTTGGTGATCAGAGATGAGTTTTAAGGGATGAAATTATTGACTACAGGGGGACTTTAAGTGTTAAAGGCTGCTGTGTTTCATTTTTAATAATGACTGTTCACTTTTTTTTCTATTCGCACATGCTTTTGGCAAATGCTTTTATCGAGAATCATTTGCATTGCATTCAAGGTTTACATTTTTTCCTGTTTTTGAACAAAAATGCACTTAAATAACAGTATTTTAGTTTTTTTTCTGTTTGTAATATATGTAAACATTATGTTCCTATAAGTATGGCATAATATAGTTAGGATAAATTATTTGGTGCTTCCTCAGAAGTACTTAAACACTCGTTAATGGAATCATAAAGGGACTGGAATCGTTAAATCGGAGGCGGAATCATTAAATTCCCTACGATTTCTATCCATATTCAGCACAAACTGGAGCAGGTCTCTTCGGAGCCTTCAGGCAAAACATTTATTTTATGTGAACATAATTCTGTTTATGTTTGTACTGGATTTTAGTGTTCGTTTTAATATTACCTTTCCATATTGTGCTAAAGTTTGCCAATGCGGTTCAATATTTAAGACCGTTGTTACTGATAATAGCAGTGGAAAATCTCTGTGGCCGTGATGTCTGCACTTTTACTTCACCCTTTTATTGTCATTCTTGATTTTTCTTTCACAAATATTGGCTGTGTAGTAGGAAATAGAGATCTATTTGATGCTTAACAATTTTAAACAATATAATTGGTATTTTGGCTGTTTTTACATTTGTGAATGGTGATGTAATCGTATTCTTGCTGTATTTGGCGTTTTGTTTTGACATTTCCAGAGAATAGGATGTAATTGCTGTCAGGTTCAGATGAGGTCTTCAGCTGAGCTCCATGTTTGGTAGTGAAATAAATGTGTGTAAAATAAAATAAAATGGAAAACATGCAAGATTTACAACTCATGCTCAAGAGGAGATTTTTAAATGCCATTACTTTAGTCTAGTTGTTAAAATTAAGCCGTGTCACAACAGTTTCACATGACAAAGTGCTTTATTTACTCTTCTGAGCGTCTTTCTGTCCAGTGAAGAATAAACCCCATGGCTCATGGAAAGAAAGAATCAGACCAGATAGACTGTGTGGAAACTCTGGAAAACTCTCAGCATGTGTGGCACACTGAACGGTTTGTCAGATGTACAAACGGAGACTAAAGGGCTGTAAACGAGACCCTGTGACTTGAACGGATTCACAGGCATTTTACTCTTCATATTAAAACATAAAATGTTAATATATGTCAAGTCAAATCTATTTGTATAGCGCTTTCAAAATACAGGATGTTATATAAAATCATGATGTTTATGTATTAATATGTACGTACTGATTTCCTTGTCTTTTGTCGTTTGATTAACATTAAAAACATACAGACAGCAGGAATATTAGGCTGCTGTCACTTTAAGACATAACGCACGGATCGGTACACTGATTCTGAAGACATGAGTTCTTTCTCGAGTGTTTAAGTTCATTATTATGTTTGCTAGGATGTTGACATAATTTTTCTGTGAAAAAAATGTTCTGTTCAAGAGCAAGACTTCCAAGAGGACTCAATATTTGCGCGCTGTACATGCCCTTCCGTGTGTGCGAGTTCTCTTTCGCATCTTGCGCTCGAATGTTTAAATCTGCAAGGCATAAATGAGTTTAGTTTAAACACAGAAAGCAACATGTGCTGTTCAGGGGGGTATTCCAGAAAGCAGGTTATGTGACATACCTGGGTATGTTTAAGGGTAAGTAAGCGCATAACCTCAACTTTCGGTTCCAAAAACGGAGGTAACTTTCAGGGTATGTAATCAGCCGTAGCAACTTACTCTCTGAACATAACCTGCTCCGGAGCAGCTCATGTTCCAGGGTTAGTTTGCTTAAGAGGCATTCAGATACGTGTTATATACTTAATAGTTATATTAATGTAACTAAATTTGTTATAGTTACAGTTTTATATACAATATTATATTATACATATACACACACACACATACATATATATATATTTGATAAAAATCTGGAACCAAATTTTTTCTGACACAGTTTAACTCTGAGATCTTGTCATATTTTATTACCATTTTTTTTTAAAAACTATAGTGTATAAACTGTATTGATGAATGAATTGTTGAAGGTGTCTGAATAAATTTTGGTTTGACTGTTTTATTTAGGCCCTATATATATATATATATATATATATATAATAAAGCTCTATTATAAAGCAATAATGTGTAATGTTTATTCAATTATAATATGTAATTAGCATCAATCAAACAATAGAATTCTTATTCTCAGTGAATAAAGATTACTTATTGAATGAAAAGATTGAAAAAATGATTGCACAACCACCAAATAGGTGGCGATTTGCGCTAAGTAGGTTATGTAAATCGCCATTAAATAAAAGTAGAAGAAGGAAGTAGAATGGCGCGCTTTTTCTTAGCGTCTGTTTCCATGGTGAATTATCGATTCGTCAGGCTTTTGTTTTCCTAGCAAACATTGGTCCGACAGCAACGTCGTGTCCCTGGCCAAAAATAGTCGCGGTAGGATGGCATAAATCGGTAAAAATATGTAACACAGACAGAACATTTCCTAAAAATGCATTAAAATTTAATTTTGGAACTATTTTTCAACCATGACTGGGCGTGTCGAGGGACGTCTTTTCAATGGTCATTAAACGTCCAAATGTTTGCTGGGTTAAGACATAACCTACTATGTTTGCTAGGATACTCGCCAAGATGGGCATGTTGACAAAATTTTTGTGTGAATTTGTCCGTTCAAGTGCAAGATTTCAAAGAGAACACAATATTTGCGCGCTGTACACGCGCTTTGGATGAGTGCACACACAAATCTCAACAGCACAATCTCTTGCTCATGAATGTTTAAATTAGCAAGGCTTTGGTTTGGATTTCGTTTAAACACAGATAGCAACGTGTGCTGTCCAGGTTTCACCTGCGCTTGCGCGCTATCAACACCTGGGTGATGACGGCGTAAATGACTGGTCATATAGAGCATAAGGCACACGTATTGAACAAAGTTTAGGGGAAGCCAGAATTTGTATCCATCGACAGAAACATACATTAGCCTGACTCTATCTATCGTCTGTCTGTCTGTCTGTCTGTCGTTCTATCTATCTAAATCTATAAGTGAACATATTCTCATCTATGTGAGGATTATTTCAGGGTTTTTTATGTTTGTTAAAAATGTATGATGCAGTATGACATCAGGTGTGCTTTTTGCATGATTTTACAAAAAAACTGTAGATGACTCTAATATGTGTTTTGATATCTTCTCTCCGCAGCATGTCTGTTCAGGTACAATGTACTGTCCTTCATCTACCTCCTCTACCTCCTCCTCATCCCTCTCTTCCCAGAACCCTCCAGCATAACCATGCAAGGTAAGAAGCATCTCTGCACCAACACTAACTCTTCCCATAAGTGTCACAAATCCAATGCAGGAAGCACATCTGTCTTCTCCTGAAACTGGCTTTAGTGCCTCATGCAGAAAATCCAATGGAGCAGAAGTGTTAACAAAACATTAATTGAAACCACTACAGTCAGGAGGCCCTGTATATCGTGATTCGTGGCTTTTGTTAAGAGGGAAGAACTTGCTCATGCGCACTTAGAGGAAGATCAAGATTTAGGATGTAATGAAGGTGTGCTGATCATGCTGAATAATTGATAAGAACATTATGGTAAATCTGTGTTAATCCACTTGAGACAAGGACGATTTAAGTGTTAGAGAAACTGATCAGTGTGATTTTTAATCCCATAATAGAGCTTGTTGACACCAATATAAAAGAGAAACTTTAAAACATGTGATCTAAAACATTTTTATGATTCCACTCCCTTAAATATGATGTCAAAGATCAATCCATTATTTAAATATCACAACATAATGAGGTTGAACAGAAAGGACAGGGTCAAATTTTATGTATAAATTATGTTAGAAACAAATTAACACGGTAAAATTGATACTTTGAATTTAATTATAGCCACACTACCAGTCAAAAGTTTGGGGTCGGTATATATATTTTTTTTATGTTTTTGAAAGTTTTGAAAGTCTATTAATATACCTTTATTTGATCTTAAATGCAGTAAAAACAGTAACGTTCTGAAATATTATTACAATTTAAAATATCAGTTTTCTATTGTAATGTATTTTATAATGTAATTTATTGCTGTAATTTTCAGCATCATTACTCCAGTCTTCAGTGTCACATGATCCTTCAGAAATTATTCTGATATGCTGATTTGCTGCTCAAGAAACATTTCTGATTATTACCAATGTCGAAAACAGTTAATATTTTTGTGGAAACCGCAATACATTTTTTCAAGATTCTTTGATGTATATAAAGTTCAAAAGAACAGCATTTATTTGAAATAGAAATTTTTGTGACAAATGTTTTACTTGCTTAATAAAAGTATTAATTGCTTTCAAAAAGAAACCTTACTGACCCCCAAACCTTTGAACAGTAGAGTAGTTTATTTTAAATATTATGTAATATACATTAGCGTTGAGGTGTGTTTGGATGCTTGTTTTCCGATTGTTAATTATGTATAAGAGAAGGTTTTCATGGAATAAGATGAAAGAGGAAGAGGACAGGACATTTTAAGTGGGCGACTTGCACTCATCAATAGTTAAGCAGACCTGTGCTCATAGTAAGAGAAATGCATTCTGGGCTTCACACAGATTTATCAGACCTTATTGGTATTCTGGCTGTGTGTGGTTATATGCAAATGTGGTCATACAATGTTAGAAATGTAGACTATAAAGAAACAACATGGGATGTTAGTGCTCTAAAAAGGTTTCACCCAAAAATGAAAATTCTGTCATTTATTACTCACCCTCATGTCATTTCAAACCCATAAGACCTTTGTTTATCTTCAGAACACAAATTAAGATATTTTTGATGAAATCCGAGAGCTCTCTGACTCCTCAACAGACAGCAATTTAATCACCACTTTCAAGGTCCAGAAAGGTATTAAAGACCTTAAAATATGGTCTTTAATACATTAAAATAGTCCACATGACTGCAGTGGTTCAACCTTAATTTTATGAAGGTACGAGAATACTTTTGTGCGCAAAAACAAAGCAAAAATAACGACTTTATTTAACTATATTTTCTCTTCTGTGTCATTCTCATACGTTGTTTATGTTCAGTGCTTCCAGGTTCTATGTCAAAACGCCAACTCATTATTGGCCGGCTCCTGTGTCGCATTTGATTTGATTTTATTTTTTTGTTGTCATTGCACTCAAGTACAACGAAATTCAAATGCAACTCCTTGTGGTAAAAATAACACACAACAGCAAAAATACAAAAACACTGTGCAGCATGCGTCGTACTGCTCACGTGTGCAGCTTTGGTCAATAATGAGTCGGCTTTCTGACGTAGAACCTGGAACTGCTGGATGCAAAACGGCTATGAGAATGACATAGAAGAGAAGATATTGTTGAATAAAGTCATTATTTTTGTTTTGTTTTTGTTCACAAAAAGTATTCTCGTCACTTCATAAAATTAAGGTTGAACCACTGCAGTCACGTTGGTGGTTTTAATGATGTCTTTAGTACCTTTCTGGACCTTGAAAGTGTTGATTATATTGCTGTCTATGCATATACCTCTTGAATTTCATCAAAAATATCTTAATTTGTGTTCTGAAGATGAACGAAGGTCTTACGGGTGTGGAACGACATGAGGGTGAGTAATTAATGACAGATTTTTTTTTTTTTTATAATGATGTTTGAGTTTTCATTATAATACAAATATAACAAGACATCACCAAAAAAAAAAAAAAAAAAAAAAAAGAACACAAATAGCTCAGATTTATATATAAAACAGGACTACATCATAATATAACAGGTTAGAAAAAAAAAAAAAAAAAACATATTTCAAAAAGATAAAGAAAAGGACAAAAAAAAGTCCAACGTCCAGAGAGTTACACAATTATAATATTCCTTGTAATATAATAGGGCGAAGACGAATTTCCAAATAGTCCAGATATGGGGTCCAGACTTTATAAAACTGGCCTGTTTTTTGATGTAGTACATGGGTAAGACGCTCCAGGGGAATCAACTCAAAAATAATCTTATGCCAACCTTTAAGTGATGGAGATTTATCACTGATCCAACTAAGTAAAATATGTTTTCTGGCAGCAAAGGATAGAATATTATACAATTTCTTATTAGCAGATGAAACAATGCGTCCATTAGGTATACCCAACACCAGTGAGACTGGGTCAAAATCCAACTGAGTATTAAAGATCTTTTCCATTTCCCCTAGCGCCAAAAACCAATACCTTTACAGTCTGTTATAATGACAGAATTTTCATTTTTGGGAGAACTAACCCTTTAATGTCATATTTTGGGTTATGCAATTGGAAAATAGATATGCCTGCAGGTGTCTGTGGGGGGAAAAAGTGGTGCGTGCAAACACATTCACACGCACTTCTGTATTTTTGCTTTGTTTACAACAGACAAAACAGTTCAAAGGCTTTAAATGACTGTGTCATTCTGGTCCTATGATAAAATTAATAGTCTTTATAGAATTGAGTTCACTTTTGCATTCTGGCCATGCTTCATTTCAAATTTTAAGCACAAGGGAAGCTATTTTTAGGTCTAACCTATGCCTGAAAAATGCTACTCATAAAATTATTGTGTGTGTATGTATATATATATATATATATATATATATATATATATATTTATATATATATATTTACACACACACACACTGTAATACATAATTATATAACTATTAAAATCTTTATGTGAATAAAGGAATATTTCTACTCAAAAACCACTGGCTTATTAAGCTTGAAAATGTTTTTTTTAGTCAATGAAGAAGAATTCGAAGCATTGTTGGTTTTGGCAAGTGTTTTATCTATGATGTCTGAAGCTGTGAGGTATTTGCTGTATTTTTTTTGTAATGTTATCTAAACATTGAGGTGAATCGATTTCTTCTGTCAGGTTCTGTTAAGCGTGGAGCATTCCAAATGTTGTGAACATAGATAAGGGAGATAAAGTGAATTTTTATGTCATATTTCCCTTGGCTTGATTCATCTTTGTCTGACACGTATGCCATAATGATCAAGCACTGTATATTTGAGGTCCCACAGACCCTAATGCTGTACGTGACAAAATAATAATTCTAATTTCAAAGTTAACCTTTTATTTTCCTTCCATGATGTTATTAAAGCTTCACTTCTGTGTGCAATCACTTTTTTAGAATGTGTTTGTTATCCGGTACAGTACATTTACACATTTGACAGAATATTTTAGCAAGTTACAGTGCATTGAAGCTTTACATTTTGCTCGTATGTGCATTCCTTAGGAATCGAGCCAATAACCTTGATGTTTGTACATGTCAAAATGTACAGTAAATTCGCACGGTGTTCATACACTCAAAAAAATGATACTTTAAACTAACTCAAGTCAATTATGGACAGTGGTTCCACACAACCAACTTAGTTTTTATCAACATTAAAGGTTTATTTTTAATCTATGCAATATCCTTGTGTTGTGACAACACAACTGACTAAGGAAGAATCTTTGTAAAATAGTTATGTCCAACCAACTCAATTCAGTCATGGACAATGTTTCCATATGATTGAAACAAGTAAAACCCAATAGAATCAACCATGTTAAACAAACTAGAATCAATTGTGTTCATTTAACTTGAGTGAATGGTTTTAGTTTTCATATTAATTGAATTATACAAATAATCCTACAATTAATGCTTCTTGTTTAGTCTTGTGATTTGCATTACTTTTTACTCTCCCAGATCAGCCCCTTTGCAAAGCATGATGGGAAGTGAAAGTCCTGTTTGATTGAGTCCTGGTTGAGTTTACTTAATTGAAACATGTTATTTTAATATGAAAACATCAATTTAAGTCAAAAAAAGTAATCGTTTCAAGTCAATTTAACATGAAGCAATTAAATTTGAACCAGAAACCTAATACAGTGGTGTTGAATTAAAATAAGTTGGTTAAATAAAGTGAACAGCATCAAAAAATCATTTTTATGAGTGTATGGCAACCACCAGCAGGGTTTTAAAGTAACACCGAAGCAGTGTTAGAGGTAATTAGGTACTTAAGTGATTGAGTAAGGATTGTTTGATTATTGAAGACACCTGATGATGAAAAGAGAAACTCATATTCATATGGTGATTCTTTATGTCTGTGTATCTAAAAACATTTTTCCCACAATGCATTTAAAAATCAAAATTCAGAATGTCTGATCTGTGCCAACAAAATAATGTTGGTGAAAACCTATCAATGTCGAGTAACTACTTTTGGTCAGTCATGAGATTAATCAATCATTTTTCTTTACAATGATTAAAACTTTATCATCTGATTGTCTTTGTTTATGGCTTCCTTTGCAACAAATTATGTTTTAACAAAGACCACAAACTGACATAAAAAGTCAAGAGTCAAACTACCCAACTAAATGAAACACTGATCATCATAATGGTGACCAACTATTTTCAATAAAACATCAACATCTAAACCTCTGTTAATTCTCAATAAGAACTGTAGACGAATGACAGAAATAAAGTCAGTCTTGTTTATAATAAGAGAGATTTAATGTCTTTTCAGTTGATTTCATCAACGGCTGTGGCTGGAAGTCAGTTGCAGTTCTTGAGTTTCTCTTTCCTTCAGTGATTCTGCTCGTTATCATCAGGTGTCTTTAATAATCAAACAATCATCACTTAATTAATCACTTAAGTGTCTAATTAACTCTAACACTGCTTCGGTTTTACTTTTAACACCCTGCTGGTTGTTCCCATATGAACACCGAGAGGTGTTAATTTAACAGATTTGAGACGTCAACATTTTACCCACAAAATTAAGTATGTTTTTGAGCTATTAACCCTATAAAACCCACTGTATCATATTTGATATGCAATTTCTATGGCCTCTAAATGATCAGCATGATCAAAACTTTGCTGAAAAATGTTGTACACTACAGTCCCTCTGTCATCTGATTGAAAGTTTAGACTTTTATATCAAGTAAAAGGCCTTTTAGTAAAAACGTCCACCTTTAGATCATGGTTTACGTGTCTTTTTGCTGTGAAATCAGTAAGTGTAAGAATAATTGATATATATATATATATATATATATATATATATATATATATATTATATTGTTAGTAATATTTCAAGACAAATGCTTACTGGACTGAAGCAACTATACATACATCATTTTCTAGAAAAATCATGTTAAAATGTGAGTATCAAATATAATCAGCAGGCTTTTGAGGAAGATTTATTTGTTCATCTCTCAATCATCATTGTATTGCATTGCGTTATATGTTTTGATCATAAAACTAAGCATTTAAAAATCATCTTACTAAGACATATTATTGGCAGATATGACGACTAATATTTATATGCATTTTATGTTAGTAGCCTGATATACTGTTATAAAAATCTCATTGATTTACAGTACAAGCATCAGAATTTCATCTTACTTTTTAGTCATAAATATGAGCAACTGCAACAAATTGCATATTTTACCTCAGTTTCAGCCTCTGAATAAAATCGAGCTGTTTTTTCCCTCCATATTCTCATTATATCATACTATAGGAGCCATAAAAGCCTGATGCATCAAATAATATATACATCTGCAAACATTTTCCATTTTTTTTCTAGAGGTTCAATAAACAATAATTTTTTCTGATTGTTATTTCATATTTCAAGCTTTACAGGGTTAAAATGGCCCTGGAGTCTTTCAGACCCAAAACAAAACCTGAAGTTGCTGTTAACAGTAAGCGATGGTGGCAAAAACTGCACTGTCAGTTGAAAGTTTACAGTGGTCAGGAGAGATGCAGTTAAAACAGAGTGTTTTCACCCTATTGTTGTCGTCTTCATGCATGTTTTTTTATTGAATGGGGATGAAATATGTGACATAAATTAGGGTTTTGGCAGAGATTTGCACCAGGGGGGCTTGCTAAACTACAATTTAACAACCCCTTCCCTCTGTTAGGGGGAAATTAGCAGAAATTGTTTTGCACACTGTGTTTTTTAAGAGTAAACCAGGACAAGCCATATCCCAGGCCGAGGACAAATCTAGTAGTTAGCATCTGGCAGCGCTTCTCACCGTCTGGATTCTTACGATTATGTCTCACTTGTGGCTAAAATGATCTCCATTAGGAAGCATTACATGTGATGGGCTGCACAGCCATGCTCAGGCCTGCGCTGCATCGGAAAATATTGATTGTTGGTAGAGAAAAACACTCTAAAAATACTTTAATACTTCATTTGACCTTGGTGTTACGCTATTTGAGAGTGCTAAAACAAAGAGGCTCTCATGATTAGCTGTTGTTCGTCTTGTAAGAACAACAAAGAACGCTTGTGCTGAGGGAAGTCAGTAACACAAGCTCCATTAGCATCAGCTCACATTGCTGGAGGTGCTTTATAAAAACATGTGTGAAGCAGCCAGATCCAAAAAATACACTGCACGGACAAAAAAAAGAAAAGAAAAAAACGTATCCCTCTAAATCTTTTAATAAAAAATATTAACAAACATGAAGTCATTTAGCAGATATTTTTGTCCAAGATGATTTGCAAAGCATTTATTACATGGACAATCATTCTGGTGTAAAGGAATATTTCACCTAAAATGATGAAATTCTGTTGTCATTTGCTCATCCTGATGTCATTTCTAAAACATTATGCTGTTATTTTTTGAGGGTGTGTAAATAATGACTTCCATGAGTAATGTTTATGATAAAATGGTTCATCAGCATGTCAGACACAAATCATAACTGACCCTAATGGTTGTTCCTGTTGCTGTTTCTCTTCCAGGCCACACCGGGCACTTGCTGATGTCTTTATGCTTCTGCAGTATGTCCTTCCTCTTCATCCACATCATCTATCAAATCACAATCCACAGTTTGCTGGCTGGAAACACTATCGATTCTGAGTTCAACTGTAAGTTACACTTGTTTATTTTATGGTTCATCAAGTTCATGCTCCATAATAAAGTGTCATCAACTGTCAGTTATTGCGTTTGTTGATGTTGGTGACTAGTTGTGCTAGCAGAATTATTACTATCTACTGGCATGGCAAAAGTTGTAGTTTTTATTTTTAATTTTTAATCTAGATAATTTAATTTAATTATTTTATTTATACATGTATTTTTTTTTTAATTTAATTTCATTTTAGATTTTTGGCAGTACAATAAAATAACCATACTTTTATTATTTTTATTATTATTATATTTTATTTTATGTATTTTTATTTTTATTTTATTTTATTTTAGTTTTTTTATATTTAATAAAATATATTTTATAATAAAATATTTTATAAAATGTTTTATTTTATTATTTTTATTTATTTTGTATTTTTTATATTTCATTTTATTTTAGTTTTTTATATATAATAAAATATTTTATAATAAAAATAAATTATTTTATGTATTGTTTTATTTGATTTCATTTTATTTTAGTTTGTGTATATATAAGAAAATATATTTTATTATTAAAAATGAATTTAAATTTTATTTTTTACATAATTTTATTTTTTTAACTTTGTTTTATTTTATTTATATTTTTTATTTCATTTTATTTTAGTTTTTATATATAATGAAATAAATGTTATAATAAAATATATTTTATTTTAGTTTTTATTATATGTATTTTTATATAATTTATTTCATTTTATTTTAGTTTTTTTATATATAGTAAAATATATTTTATTTTAAAAATAAATTTTATTTTATGTATTTTGTATTTTATTTAATTTTATTTTAGTTTTTATATATAATAAAATAAAAATAATTTATTATACAATTTTTTTATTTTATTTTATTTTATTTTTTTTAAAGTGAAAATTGTGACCTGGACATTTTTGTGCAATTCACTCTTATGGCATATGACTGAAAACCTTTTTAGCACATAGAGACCCAATAAGCATTATGGTCGTTTGTGTGACTGTGAAACAGGCCTTCATGCTGAATGAACTCACTGTTTAATAGCTCAGAAAGTTAGGAACAGTTTTGAAGGAGTTGGTCACACATCAGTAGAAGAAGAAATTCAATCCTTATAAGTCTTCCTGTCTTTCACACCGTGAATAAAGAAGAACTCTTCATTGTTGAAAGGAGGACAAAGTCTTGCTCAGGGGTCACTGACCTCAGACCTGCATCGCTCCACTGACCGCTTTCTGCTGACCATGCTTATTTTATCATTGTACTGCCAGGCATGAATTATGGACCAATGAAGTGTCGAATTAAGATGAACTGACAATATTTTTCTCTGACAGCCAGCACAGGGGAACATTAGATTGAGATACAGACATTTATAACCTCAAAACCAGCTAAAAATCACCATTTATCAAGATTCTGGCTTAATTGTTTTAATAAATAATGTATGCAAAACAGATATGCCAATAATGAACCTTGAAAGAAATACCAAAGGATGAATATACATTATGTGAACAGGGTTTTTCATTTCAAACAGGAACAGTTTCTAATGCAATCCTCATTTAATGTGCTGGAAAAGTTGTGTTTGTGTCAAATCAAGAAGATATCACCCAAGATTAACTTTAAATAACTGTGCGGGAGGCTTATGGGAAATGTGCCACTTAGATTTGTCTTTGCCCTCCAGTTGTTCCCGTCTGAACAATGAAGACATTACTCACGTCCCGCCGAGACTGGAGACTCTTTACGGTTTCTAATGTTTCGATTCTGGGAATGACAAAATGGTTCACCTTTCTTTTATAACCCTTTTCAGAGCTGATGATTAGACATTTTGTTTTATTTAGACACTTTCTTTATAGTTCTGTCCTGGTGTGACATTTGAACTCATACAGTATGTCTGGGTCAATCATATAGGTCTTCATATACTCAGTAAAATATTAAAATCATCATAATCATATCAGTTTGATTTCTTTTATCACATTTAAGTGAACACACGTACACTTTGTGACCAGCTAGCCTCTTTACCATGATAACACGTCATTATCATTAGTCATAATGATTGTAATAATGGTGATTAGAATGAATTGTGTTTGTTGAATTTTGACAGTGACGTTTGAAAGGTTTCGATCCTCCTTAATGGAATGAAATGACATCCATTTGTCTTGTAGAAATGGGAGATGTGTGTTGTTTTTCCTTTTTCTTTCTAAAGATAGATACTCATAACATTTGCGCCTGCACATTCATCCTCCCAGTAGGTTTGTTGTCGACATTATATTGGTGTGATTTGAATGAACATTCACTACAGAGAGTCTGTCAGTGTAACATTGAGTTGAATCAGGCAGTGACTCCTGTTTGTAACAGTACTTCAGTCTCTAAGTCCATTCAATATCTAATTACTCTCCTAATTTGCTAAGAACACAGTCTGACGTATTGATTTGTGATTACTGTAAATAATACTGACACATCTGAAGTTGAGCTGATTTTGCGGATGTCAGACACAAGTGCTTGTGTCAATTGATGTGCATTGTCCCTTTTAAAATAAAATAAAATAAACATAAAGCAATAGGCCATGCTTTACAGTGAGTTTACCACGGTTAAGAGGTATTGTTAGGCAAGACATGGAGTGCCTAAAACCCCATTTACCACAGAAAGCTACAGCTTAAATGTGAACTTGAATAAGATAATTAATAGCAACTTAAAATATACTAATGTTAAATAAATGTGTTAATTCTATCAGTATGACTATTGGTTTCAGTTAATGTGTTTTTAATATTTTTTTTTTAATTATTTATTTTATTTTAAAGTTATTTTTAATTGTTTATTTAAATTTTTAATAATTTGTATTTGAATTTTTTATTTGGTTGGATAAAAAAATGGTTAATATATGTATGTGTTAAATAAATGTATTAATTATATTAAAATGAATATATTTGGTGTCAGTTAATTGTAAAATAAATTTTATATACATATATATATATATATATATATATATATATATTATAATTGTCTATAATTGTTTTTATTTTTTAATTATTTTGTTAATTTGGTTGAATTAAAAAATGGTTAATGAATTGTTAAATAAATATATTAATTTATTTATATTAAAATATATTAATAAAAGTTATTTTTTATGCATGTATTTCTGTTTATATTTTTTTTATTAATTTTTAACAATTATTTTATATATTTATTTTTTAAATTATTATTTTTTTAATTTGGTTAATATATTGTTAAATGTGTTAAGTATATCAATATGACTATCTTGCTATCAGTTATGTATTTATGTATTTATTTGTGCGTGTGTGTGTGTGTGTGTATGTGTATATATATATATTAATTTCTATTTGGTTGAATTAAAAATGGTTGATATATTGTTAAATAAACGTATTATGACTATCCTGGTATCAGTTATGTATATATATATATATATATATATAAAATTTATAATATTTTGTATTTATTTTTTAATTATTTATTTTTATTTGGTTGAATTAAAAAAATTGTTGATATTTGTTGCACATAATATCAGGGCTTATTTTGTCCAGTTATGTTCATTATTGCAAAATAAACCTGGCGGGGTCTTGTTTTTTTTTTTCTTTTTTAAATATTTAATATAATATTTTAATGTTTTCATTTTTATACAACTTAGAAATGAGCTAAATAAAATTAAAGAGGAAAGAGCAAAGGCTAATTGAAGTTAGAAGAGCGGTTTTCTTTAATAGACCCTCTTGCTCTTTTTAAAGATTACGTGTCATCTCATCACATTAATCATCACTAGACTCATTAATTCCGTCTTCCTCAGAGTAGCGCAGAAATGACCTACAGTGACCCTGTAGTTTGACAAAGACATTCACCTCTTCTCATTGTTTTATGAAAGCCCACGGCGCAGGTAGTTATCACCGGATCTCTCTGTGCTTTCAAAGTCAGTGCGCTGGAAAATTCTATACAATGGGTAGTAAAGCTTTATCTTTTCTATTTACCAGGTTCAAGTTGGGAGAAGTCAATACGACAGATTGGTTTCGAGAGGTGAGTCCAAGCGCTTATTTTAATCGCCAGCCTATAAATTGCCTGAGAAACATTTTATGAATGTTTCATTTCATGCCTGTTTATCAAACTCTCACTTTGCTCTTGTGAATGTGAAAGGTTTTTAATTGAAAATGTTTTTACTGCGTGAAATTATTTGGCCTGGCTTTTACAACAACTTTTTTTTATAGCAGACACTAAACCTACAACAAGCACTACAAAAACATCCCAGATTATTGATTCAGTTTTTATTGAATGCTGTGAGGGGGAAAAGAGAAGGTATTGTTGCTACCAGAACTTTGATGGTAGTTTTGTGCCATTGGCTGTCATGTGGGGAATAGAATAGCATACTACATACAGTATACTGCCTACTATTTCTTTTTAAAATAATATGTAAAAACACTTTATGCAATGATACACATTATAAACAGTCATATGCTACATTGTCACATGCATGAACTCTTTATGTTGCTTGTTATTATATTATTCAAAATGTTCATACTGCCTTCTGGTTCATTCATCACATTGAGGGCATTGATGTAAATTATGATGCTTTCATTTTAATTAAAGCTACACTGCTGTTTAAAGGTTTAGGGTCAGTAAGATTTTTTTTTAAATGTATTTGAAAGAAGATGCTTGCCAGGGTTGCATTTATTTGATAAAAATATAGTAAAAACTATGGAAGCTTGTTTCCACCATGAAATAAAAATAAAAAAAGGTAATTGTGACTTTTTATCTCACAATTCTGACTTTTTTTTCTCAGAATTGCGAGATATAAAGTCAGAATTGCGAGTTATAAAGTCATAATTGTGAGATATAAAGTCAGAATTGCGAGATATAAAGTCAGAATTGTGAGATAGTCAGAATTGCGAGTTATAAAGTAAGAATTGTGAGTTATAAAGTCAGAATTGTGTTATAAAGTCAGAATTGTGAGATATAGTCATAATTGCGAGTTATAAAGTCATAATTGCGAGTTATAAAGTCAGAATTATGAGATATAGTCAGAATTGCGAGTTAAATAGTCACAATTGTGAGTTATAGTCACAATTGCGAGTTATAAAGTCATAATTGTGAGTTATAAAATCATAATTGCGAGTTATAAAGTCATAATTGTGAGTTATAAAGTCACAATTGCGAGTTATAAAGTCATAATTGTGAGTTATAAAGTCATAATTGCGAGTTATAAAGTCATAATTGTGAGTTATAAAGTCAGAATTGCGAGTTATAAAGTCATAATTGTGAGTTATAAAGTCATAATTGCGAGTTATAAAGTCATAATTGTGAGTTATAAAGTCACAATTGCGAGTTATAAAGTCAGAATTGTGAGTTATAAAGTCAGAATTGTGAGTTATAAAGTCATAATTGTGAGTTATAAAGTCAGAATTGCGAGTTATAAAGTCAGAATTGCATGATAATATTTCACAATATTACTGCATTCATTTTTACTGTATTTTGGTTCCTTGCTGAACATATAAGAGACTTTGAAATGCATTAAAAAAATCTTAATTATTTCAAACTTCTTACCGGTAGTGTAAGGCAAAATAATAATATGACCCATTTAAAGATTAACATTTCAAGTAGTACGGCCTAAAGCAACTGCCGTAAGAATGGTTTTCTGGTACGATACTGTAAGGATATCACTTGTTATCACTTGTTTTTCAAAATCACTTAAAACCGTGTAATCGTGCACACACTAAAGGGATGAGTTTTTAAGTGTTTTTAAGTACTTCAGCAAGCAGAGACAGATAACATTACGCTCCACTTACACTGCGGCCAGCTGTCTGCCGTCCACCAGCGCGGCTCCAAACATTACCCTCCAAACCAGCCGTTTTCCATGATGAACACCAAACCCAATTAAACCTGACCCACTGTTGACAGCCCAATTTTTCAAAGCCTACCTTGATGATTGTGTGCGCTGGCCTGACTGTGATTCTATTAAGTGCGGTTTCCTGAGTGCGGGAATCTCGACCTGCACCTTTTTCCAAGCAGCGCTGGTCGGATGGCTCGATTCAACATAAGTGGCAGGAAGTTCAGCTGTAAACTGTTTATTCTCCTAATTGACCTGTTAGTTGAGCGAAGGCATTTATCCGTGACATAACGGCCCATTGATGTCTCTCTCCACGGACCGGCAGGGAATCATGGGACAGAAGTCAATCATATGAGCACAACGGAGTTGATGCAGGAATGATTGTGATGTGGATGTTGGGGGTCTGAAATTCATTGTTAAAACCCTTGTATTATGTTGCGAGTCATTTTGACCCAAAACACAAAATTGAGTTGTCAGAAGTACTGGTTAACTTAGGATTTTTCATGATAATTTCAGGCTAATTTTTGGCTCATGAACAACACGTTGAGGTGTTGTGGAATGCATGTACAAAATTTTGATGTTTGCGGGTCACTTTGACTCGCAATTTCATAGTTAACTGCAGCTGCACAGACCCAAAATAGTAAATAAAAAAAAAAAGTATTTTTTATGTCAGTTTCTCATCTACCCTCTGAGAGTATTTAAATTTACATTTGTGCATTTGGCAGACACTTTTATGCAAAGAAATTTACACTTGAAATTACATTGAAGGCGTATATTTTTATCAATTCAAGAATGTTAATATCGCTGGAAATCAAATGCATGATTTTGCCATTGCTAGCACCATGCTCTACAATTGTAAACATTTCAAATAAAAAAAAAAATCAAAATTTTTCATTTTAAATAAAAAAAGTAGTTACGATACTGTTTATAATCATATTTTTTGAAAACAAAGGGTTAAAAAACAGTTAAGTACAGTTTTAAAAATAAATTGTTGTAATTTGTCAGAGGTATTAATGTTGAAGCTTGTTTGTGCCGCTGAATAAAAAATAAAAAAGGTAATTGCGACTTTTTATCTCGCAATATCTTGCGACTTTTTTTTTCAGAATTGCAAGATATAAACTTTTTTTCTCAGAATTTTGAGTTTTTATTTAATTTTATTTTATTTTTAAATCCTGATCCAACAATATGGAAATGAAAGTAATGGCAAAAAAGTCAGAGATCACTGGCGGTTTCATTATGTTTAAAATCTGCAAAAAATCATGCTGCATTTTTTTGTGCAAGATAATAATCAGTTTAATTCAGTTCAATTAAATTCACATTTATTTGTATAGCGCTTTTCAAAACACATATCGTTTTGAAGCAGCTTTACAGAAAAATGCATGTTTCTACATTACAATTTAGAGTAATCTGTTATCAGATGTGACTGTGTCAAAGTAATGCCCATTTGTCCAAATTTGTACTGTTCTATGATGATACAAATCATGCAGTTATCATGTATTAATTTAGGCAGAAACGATGAGCTCATTAAAGCAAATATTACAAGTTTAATTTGAGTCATTTTGGCATGAAAGTAAAGTTTACTTTAGGCAAAGAAACCTAAAATAGTAGTGCTAAAATAAATTCTAAGCTTTTTGAATGTTTGAAACCCAACGACTTTTGTTTTTTAATTGTTACACTGGTAAGATTGGTGCAAATACGGTAAAATTACTGTTTATCAAACACATCTTGTCATGTCTAGTTCCATTTGAGTCATGCATCTCTGTTGTATTTCTAGATGCATGCATAATAAATGATTTAGTTCACCTGGAGCAACGTTTAGTGTTGTTTCTAACTGATTATATATTGTATAAGCTCATCAATCATTCCATACATCAAAGGTCATTGTGTTCACCATATGTTTAATGGCATGAATAACTGCTCCTCTTTGTCTGAATGATGGTGAAACTGATCAACAAAACACTGGCACCTTCATTCAAACCTGTTTTGACTAAATCAACCTAACACAGACTATAGCACTTTGAGAAAGACTAAATTTCACTGTTGTGTAAGTTTCAGAAGAACCCAGTTTGTGTTTTATGGGAAATATTTATACTCTTTTAATATGGTGCAAGGCAGATTTTATTGAACTGGGTGGGGAAGCACATAAAACGGCGTATTCTAGCACACAACAGATGTGTAAGAAGCTCAAACTGGAAAATGTTTGGAAAACGGCATTCTCACAAATGTTTTCCACCCTCACAGATGGCGTGCGGTTTAATAGGAGTTCTGGCGACGGTAGTTTGTTTGTTATAGTCACGATTACCTGTAACAGGTTCATGTGAATTCATGTGAATCGTGTGGAAGTTTGCACTTTTTTTTCAGAAAGATATATGTGGAAAAGTAATCAATATAGATTAAAAGAAGGCTCTGTGTGTTAATCTGTTCTCTCTCTGCTTGTGTATTTGTAGTGTTATTGGTGCAGATGCAGGCAATGGTATCCGAGTTTTCCTCCCGGATATCGGAATGTTCATGGCGAGCCTGTCCGTGTGGCTGCTGTGCAGAAAGCTGGTTCACAAGCGGCCGAGTGAGGAGATGGCCCAGGACAACCACGACTTTGAGCACGAGGAAAAGGTGGGTCAGAGTTACGACATGCCTTATGGAGTACTCAAACACACATACGTGTTACTCAAACCTTCACGCATGCACACAAACACAGAGAACATGTGCTCTCCAGACGCGAGGTTCAGCTGTCACCTCTGCTGATGGGATTCATGTGCTGCAGCCTGACGCATTTCACACATAATGATGAACGTTCATGGAACTTTCCAGCATTAATGGATACTTATCATATAATCATATCATATAATTAGGGAGTTCTTATGATTATGATGATGATTATTTTATTTTTTTTATTTGATTATTATTTTATTGTTTTATGATCAATTTATCAAACCCAACTCTACCAGCTGAGCGCATCTTATTTAATCTTACAGTAAGAAAACAAGTGCCTAGGACAATATTCAAGTATATACTTTCGTGTTATTATTCAAATATATTTGACCTAATAATAATAATAATAATTTCTATTATTATTATTATTATTATTATTATTATTAATATTCATTTGTCTTTTATTATCAATTTATCAAACCCAACTCTACCAGTTGAGCTATTGTAACTTTAATAATAATAATGATGATCATAATAATAATGATAATTATAATTTGTCTGTTTTATTAACAATTTTTTTTAAACCCAACTCTATCAGCTGAGCTACTGAACTTAATAATACTGTGATTATTAATCTTACTTGATCTTAATGTGATTATTAATAATAATCACAGTAAGTGTCTGGGACAACAGTCAATTATACACTTTTATGTTATTGTTAAAATATATTTGACCACATTATAGTAATAAAAATAATAATGTATTATTAATATTAATTTATCTGTTTCATTATTCATTTATCAAACCCAACTCTACCAGTTTAGCTACTGTAACTTTAATAATTTTACTACAATGCAGTACAATACAGTACTGTGCAATACAGTAACTCCGCCCACCATTATCTGATCAAAATTACAAAAGAAATCCTTCTGACAGCAGAACCAGTGGCGTGGAGAGTAAGACGGGTGGCGTTAGCTTTTGACGCGATTGACTTCAGTTCGAATGCACATTTTACCAAACTCATTCTTCTCCTTTTTCCCATCGCATGTTAGCTAGGAGAGACATTTATTTTAAATAAAATTAATAAAATATTTGAAAAGTAGAAATAAAGCATTTAAAGATTATTTAATCGTGGGAATGAAGTGTTTAACGGGTAGGGTTAGGAGTAGGTGTAGGGTCCATGTTTTCATTTGGTCACACTTTAGTTTACGGCACAATTCTCACTATTAACTAACCAGTAACTACAACTTTTGCCTCGGTAAACTCCTGATTACTGCTTATTAATAGTTAGTAAGGTAGTTGTTAAGTTTAGGTATTGGGTAGAATTAAGGGATGTAGAATATGGTTATGCAGAATAAGGCATTAATATGCACTTTATAAGTACTAATAAGCAGCCAATATCCTAGTAATACTGTATGCATGCTAATAAGCAACTACTTAATAGTGAGAATTGGACCCTAAACTAAAGTGTTACCGAACATTCGTCTTACATAATAAAATAATTTCTCATAAACTCAAAAACAGTCAGCAGGATAATGTAAAGTCAGCAATTCATTATCACACACAAAAAAAGAGTATAGATTTATGCAACATTTATCCCTTATATGATTATGATTGGATGAATTAAAGTTTGCATGTAGTGCCAACCAGCAGCAGAAGTGTTGTTAAAGAACTTTACTATGTGAAATGCCATAATCACATTTTTGTGAACCCCACCCCAGTAACAGCTTTCCAAATTTTTGTTTTCCCAGAGTGAAAATCTTACAAAACTCACTGTTTTTTTATGAGATCAGGTTTATGTTATTGGATGAGGAGAGGCAAGTTCTTTGACTAGACTTGCAAACCAGCTCATAAGTATATTATATTATCATGTAGCAGCTTGATACCATCAGTTTTCCAATATCTAAAGCAGGGGTTCTCAAAATTTTTGGGGCCAGGGACCCCCTATAGGGTAGGAAATATTCCAAGGATCCCCTCATAATTATAACAGTGATTAAACCCAGCGAGAGTAATGAACACAATATGCTTGGCGCAAATGTTCCCCATCTGTAAATATGCACTTTTCAATAATACTACATTTTCCGGAAAATAAGCACCTGAGTAGTCACACAGGGTCAAAAGTTGTTGAGAGATAAAAAAATAAAATAAAAAAAAACACAGATAAATAGCATTGCTGTATCACATTTTATTATTACATTCAAAAATAATGTAAAACACTGTTAAATTAAACTAAATGTTTACAAACGTATTTTATTTCCCCTCACTCGACAACAAATCCTTTCAATTTAATGGTATTCAGAATGAATTCACAAAACAAGAATGAAAAATATAAGTAGCCAATAAAATAAACATAAATAATGTGTGGCATTCATTACAGACAACATCTATTTTACAGCCTAAATGAATTGATTTAAAGTGAAACTGAAACTGGCGTTGGGCTCCTCTCTCATACAAATCCAAATGTTTACATATTCGCATGTACTTGGATGCTAAACTGTTAATTATTATGTAATCAAGGCTTTGTACTTCACTCGTTTCCCAGTAGCCACGTAAAACAATCCTTCACATGCACAAAAATGTGTTTAGAATAGAGCAGTGTGATGGTAGGACGGTGGTCACACTGACCGGCACAGCCTACATGTTGTACAACAGACCATTTAATTTGAGTCAAATAACTTTTTCTATGTTTGGATGACTGTACTTTTGATACTGTATGAATAGGCTGTGATATCCAGTTAGAAACTGATATGTCGTTGGTGTGCTTGGTGATCAGTTGGATTTTTTTCCTTATAGCAGATGAATCAACTTAAAATTCTTCATAATTTAGGCCGTGTGTCCTTCAAAGCGTTTTTTTTTTCCGAGGCTAGCGTACTTTTTCAGTTGTTTTCAATGGGAGCGCCACGTTTTAAAAACGCCAGGAGCGTAACAAGGTGCTGAGCGCCTATGAAGTGCTGAGCGCTGTATGTTTTTTACCGGTCGCCAAGAGTTGAAGAATGCTCAACTTTGGGTAAAATGCAGCGCTCATCACTGTCACTTTGTACTCAGCCATCCAATCAGAGTGGAGGAGGGGCGGGACAAATACAACACCGACCAACCGCCACTTTCCTCTTGTACAACGTCAACAGATGACAACAACTAACACAATAAAGGAACAAAATAATTTAAAACATGTCGATACATTGTATCGACATTTTTATATAGAAACAAACTATCTGTGAAATGAGATACTAGTAACACTTTCTGCCGTCTCGGTCTCCTTGAACTTCTTTCTGGAGCACGTCACAAAAATGAACAAAAACACAGCGAATACTTGTAACACAGACATGAGAAATATGTGTATAAAACACATATGTGTAAAAACCTTTAAATGTCTACTTTTTGCTTATCTATTCTGCTTATCTTTGGAATATATGTCGCAGCACATTTTAGATGATAAAAAAACGTAACATCGTTCTATATATCTATCTATTTATTGTTATATCTATCGTTCTATCTATCAGTCGTTCCATCCATCCATCCAGTATTTTGTTTAAAGGTTGATGAGCTGTAATACTAGGAGATATAAATAAAGTGAGAAAGTTGAGACTAGAGGTTTAAAGAATTGCTTCATGCTGTAGCTAAACGTTTACTGGTGTTTAGCAGTATGTGCTACTGTGAGCAGGAAGTTGTTTCCTGTGCTGAAGGCCATACATATGGAGCCATTAAAGCTAGATGGGGCTTATTGTTTATTTGTGAATCTGTGTGTGAGATCATAGTTAATCTAAACCAGATTAAACGGCACTTAAACAGAGAAATGTTCTTGAAATGGACTAGAATACCACTTACTGCAAACTGTTTAGTATATACTGTTTACTAATAGTATATCTAGTATGTCAGACAATATACAGCATGCAATGATAAACATTTAAAAAATGATTTTTTTTTTTTTGTTCTATTTTTATACTGTTTAGGATTTTTCATGATAATTTCAGGCTAATTTTTGGCTCGTGAACAACACGTTGAGGTGTTGTGGAATGCATGTACAAAATTTTGATGTTTGCGGTTCACTTTGACTTGCAATTTCATAGTTGACTGCAGCTGCACAGACCCAAAATAGTAAATAAAAAAAAAATAAAAAAAGTATTTTTTATGTCAGTTTCTCATCTACCCTCTGAGAGTATTTAAATTTACATTTATGCATTTGGCAGACACTTTTATGCAAAGAAATTTACATTGAAGGCGTATATTTTTATCAATTCAAGAATGTTAATATCACTGGAAATCAAATGCATGATTTTGCCATTGCTAGCACCATGCTCTACAATTGTAAACAATGATTTTTTTTTGTTCTATTTTTATACTGTCAATTGTTTGTTCATCCAAATTTGGCTTTGGAGAAAAGGCTGCTGATGGTAGAAACAATTTTCACAATTAATTATAAAAGAAAAGACAAGCAACACATTGAGCTAAATGTGAAATTTTGAGGTAGAAATACACTCCAATAATTTATTTACAGCTGTTCCACACTTGCTCTGCTTGTATAATGCAGATTTCGGCAAATGTTGAAGGTCATATTATGTGTTTTTCATTCATACAGTAAATGTGCATAATTCTTCACAGGAGGAGATTGACGAGAAGGTGGAAAATGATGACATTGACGATAATGATGATGACGATGACGAAATGCTGTATGACGAGGACTTTGATGCAGAAGATGAGGCAGAGGAAGAGGAGGGAGACGGAGAAGGCGTGGATGAGGAAGAGGAGGAGGAAGAGGTGCAGGAGAGCACAAAGATGAAGATTCTGCACAGAGTAGCAGGAGTGGCAAATAAACTCAAAGAGATCATCGGTAACCTCATCACAACCGCTGGACAAGTGGTGGTTACCATTCTACTGGGATTAACAGGTGTGTGGATAGGTGATATATATTTTAATGTGAACTACCTTTCAAAAGTTTGGGGTCGGTAAGATGTTTTTGAAAGAAGTCTCTTCTGCTCACCAAGGCTGCATTTATTTGATCAAAAACACAGTGAAAACAGTAATATTGTGAAATATTATTACAAATTTAAAACAAGTGTTTCCTATTTGAATATATATTTTAAAATGTAATGTATTCCTGTGATCAAAGCTGAATTTTCAGCATCATTACTCCAGTCTTCAGTGTCACATGATCCTTCAGAAATCATTCTAATATGATGATTTGCTGCTCGGAACATTTATTATTATTATCAGTGTTGAAAACAGTTTTAGTGCTTCATATTTCTGTGGAAACCGTAATACATTTTTTTAAGGATTCTTTGATGAATAGAAAGTTCAAAAGAACAGCATTTATTTGAAATTGATATATTTATAAATGTCTTTATTGTTACGTTTGAGCAATTTATTATGTTCTTGCTGATTAAAAAAAAAAAAAAAAAAAATCTTACTGACCACAAATGTTTGAAACATAAAAACTATTTTAATTTAATTGATTTTATATTTCATGCCCATTTACATATATTTCTGTGAAGAAATATCTGGCTAATATTTCATAAAGCAAACAATAAAAATATATATTTTACATTAAAAAAATGCTTTTTTAACATTAAGATTTTTTTTTTTTTTTGCATTATGATAAAGCACATACATACCCTCCATCCCCCAAATTTTCTCATTATCATAAAAACCCCTCATTGTTTGTACTGTAATAAAAATAATCCTGTCTGTTTTTTAAAGGCAGTAACAAATGTACACTTTTAATTTTTTAATGTCTTTTCATTAAAGGCTTTTTACCTATTATTTGATTAATATGGTATGATTAATGTAATTCATAACTGAATGTGACAAGACAAGAAACGTTTTGCATTTTTGACATATTAGACATAACAAATAAGAGTGAATATATTTTAAAAAATATATTATTTGCAAATAGTTTAAATTAATTACATCTACCGTTCTTATTTCTTTTTCGTTATTCCCTTAAATCCCTTTTGATCTTTTAATTATTTAATTCCTTTTAATAAAAAAATTACCCAATAACATTTTAAACATTTTAACCCATTTTAAAATATACTCAAATGTAAAACATTTATGTTTAACCACGTGCCTTGAAATATTTTGTTGTTTCAGTAGAACAAGTGTACTTTATAATTTGAAAAATATATCATTAAATATAAAAAAATATATTATGAAGATAATCTCACAATGCAAACAACAAAAACAACAACAAAAAAAATATTAAAAGAACATTTTGCATTACCAATTAATCATGCTGTCAGCAAAATACAAACCTAATCTTCCATAAGTCTAAATCTGTCTCTGTTCTGGTCTCCAGGTATCATGCTCCCCTCTCTGACGTCAGCCGTCTACTTCTTTGTGTTCTTGGGTCTGTGCACGTGGTGGTCGCTCTGCAAGACCTTCGACAAGCTCCTCTTCAGCTGTCTGTGTGTTCTCATGGCCATCTTCAGTGCTGGTCATCTCATCGTACTTTATTCCAACCAGTTCCAGTTCCTCCAGGAGGCCATCAGGCCCAACGACAGCTACGTCAGGTCAGAGACCCTCCTTTTCATCTATTTTGTGCAAATAAGTCCATATTAAAGAGGCCATATTATGCCAAGTCTTGAGATGGATTTTGGGCTCTACTAGAATAGGTTTTCATGCTTGTATGTTCAAAAAACACAGTATTATTCACATATTCTCCATTGTTGCAGCTCCTCTCTTCCCAGTCTGTCAGTAACACATTATTTAGTTCCTGTCTCTATGAAGCCCCTCCTTCTGAAAAGAGCAATGCGCTCTGAATGTTCAGCTGGACCAGTGTGTTGTGACTGGTCAATCGGAAATGTCCCGCCCCTGACCATAACCACGAGTTTAACACACTACTAACTAACTCAACCAGGCCCTGCTCCTTTATTCTGTGTATGCCTTGGACAGGAATTATTTAAATGAGGAATATTGTGACGTGTTTGTTCCCGGAAGAAAACTCAAGAATACAATGGAGGCGTTTCAGGGAGTTCAGAAACAGAGAATAAGTCCCTTTGTGCTTTGTAACTTTGCAAATGTTTTTCATGCTAAAACAGCAACTAACACTAAAGAAAGTTGAACATGTAGAAAAGCACAATAGGTCCTCTTTAATTATTTATAAATCAGTGGACTCTGAATACAAGCCTGTACGACAGTGCCAGTAATGCTATATAATATGTCATATGTTTCATGTCATCGTATGCATATTAATATGTACCTGCAGCATACTGTAAATAATGAATGAGTATTAAAATACCCCTCATGCCCTGCAGCAAAACACAGTCCAACTTCCTGTGTCTGGGCTCTGATAGAAACACAGGGTTCACAGATAAATTATCCCGTATCCCATCTGTTCTCGTATGTTCTGACAAAGGGCCAGTCCACAAAAGACCTGCAGATGAACTGCAGAGGGAAATAAATATAGCTTCAGAATCATAAATGCATATCAGCTGAATGTTGTGCGTGTATGCCAAAGGAATCACTCGTTCATTATTTTGTTTATGTAACAACTCTCCTGAAATAGATGCAGGATTTTTATGATGCAGTTAACAAGACATTTTTATAATGTTTAATTATGCATTAAGGTAATTCCATACTTTTGTGTTAATTATTGTAGTGTAGACATTGCTAAACTCACAATGTCCTAGTCTAATAAGCATAACAATTCATAGCACATACAAATATTGGGTAAAATAGTACATTTTTAATTAGATTGGACAGTTTTTGGTATTTAATTATTTTTAAGTATGTTAAAAATTGAATTAAAAATGAAAATCGCTTGCTTATTCCCACCATTTTGGATATATATATATTTTCCACTGAACAGGTAAAAATAATAATATTATAACATTATAAATGTCTTTACTGTGAATTTAATACATCCTTGCTGAATAAAAGTATTAATTTCTTTTTCTTACTGACCCCAAACTTTTAAAAAGTAAAAACAATTGAGATAATTCTGCATTCAGTTTATATTATATTTCATACACATTTACATATATTTCTGTGAAGAAATGTCTGGTGCTCTATGTATTTTATACCAAAACCAAATTAAATAAATAAATAAATATTCTCATTACTGTAAAAAAAAAAAAAAATCATTGTTTGTACTGTAATAAAAATAAAGGCAGTAGAATAAATGCATTTTATAATTTGAGTAATATATGATTAAATATAAAAATATGAGAGAAATCTCGCAATGCAAAAAAATTAAAAAATTCAAAATACTTGCTTTAACAGTGGAAAAGGCAGCAGTGTGTGTGTGTGTGTGTGTGTGTGTGTATATATATATATATATATATATATATTATATATACAGTATATCATTTTTCGCTGAACTTGTGGCAATGCATTGCCTTCACCATGATGGACAGATGCTATAGAGCCGTTTTCGAGCAATTTCTGCATGTCTGTGATGCCTTAAAATGCTGCAACAAACAGACCTCTAATGTGTATTTTAGCGCTAGTTGTCCTTCACCGGATATTTCCATCCGTATTCTAGATCTGCACAGGCTTAGCCTGTGTAAAGTGCCTGGTTATGCAGCAGTTATGATCTGCAGGTGCTGACGGACTGATTCTGCACCTATTCCTGCTCCGTCTCTCATGTCCTTGATGCTCTTCACGAGTATCAGTTCCATCGACTGCGTGCAGCCATTAGGTCTATGTATAGTCGAGTAGCCTTGTTTGAACTTCAAGTCTGTCCATTCTTTTGGCTGTAAATGTGTTTGTTGTATGTAATTTTCTCTAAGTAACACTCAAGGTGGTCGCAGAAGAAAGTGTGTTCCTGATGTGTTTCTCTGAGTGATTTCAAATCAATTCAATGAGGTTTGCATTGCGGTTGTGATCGCAAGGTTAATTAAGATGACTCAAACTGAAGTTAGAAGTGCATTGTGGTCAGATAAACTCATTAAACTCAAACACTCTTAGTTATCAGCCTGTTTTACCTCCTTTCCTGGGATTCATAAATAGAAATAGAGACCATAATTCCACACTTTTGTGCTGGTCTTCCTCATTTTCTTTGTAAAAGCAGTTTTGCCGTGGACGGTGTGTGTGTGTACATGTTGTAGTTGGAAAAGACTGTGGCCTAATTGTAGTTGATGAAAGACTTGTCGCTTTTGTCTGCATGCCTGTTGAATGACAGTGTTGACAGCCTATGCTTTCGACATCACTTCCTGTTTTTTCAATAAAATGGGCCGTGGTCATGTGATCATTTTTATCCCAAACACAGCAAGAGTAAGAAGAATATAAAAACACCTTGTAATGATAACATTAACGGTTGAATTTTTCTCCACAGTGTGTTTGGTATCTCCTCCATCATTCAAACCGACTGCTCCTCGACCTGGAAGCTCGCTGTCAACAGTGGTCTGAAATGGCACCATTTTGTCAATCCCATCATGCTCTTGGTCCTGTACTACACACTGGCCACCTTGATCCGTCTGTGGCTGCAAGATCCCATGATCATGGTGAGCCTAACGCCACTTTAAGATCAAAATAATGTGTCTTATAAAGTGATCAAAAAAATACTAATAAAGGTACTGATATTTTAAGATGCAGTAAAATATTTTTTTAAATATTATTTTGGTATATAGTAATAATTTGAATGTATTTACTGCCAAAAAATGAGATTTTTCTCTTATTTTCTAGTTAAAAATATCTAAATATTTTTTAAACATTAGAATACAAAAAGCTTGTTCTTGTTTTTGAGCATAAACTTCACTAAAATAGATTTATGCTCAAAATAAACAAACAAACAAAAATCCCCAAAACAAAAGTTTTGGAATCAAGTTTTAATATTTTACACAAAACGGCATTATTGCAGAGCACCTTTGTTCTGATCATTTATGTCATGTTTGTCTTGATTTAATGCCTTTTTAATGCAAATTAATACATTTATGAAATTTTGAGATTTTATGAGATTTTACAAAATACTAACAGTATGTAAAGTTATGTTGAGGAAACAGGGACAAATCAAAACTATAACATTTATTTATTTACTGGCCAATTAAAAGAATATTCCCAAGCAGAAAAATCAAGAGATACCTGTAATATTTCTTAATGAATAAATCAATAAATATTAGCAAAAAGCTTTTTGTTTGTTTTAAACATAAACCTTACTAAATTAGATTTATGCTTAAAAAAACAAACAAACAAAAAATCCAATGGAGAAAAAAAAAAGTTTAAAGCATAAATTACTATAATAAATTAATTCATTTGAATATTTTACACAAAACTTCTTTTTTTGCAGAGCAACTTTAGCGTTCATATCGTGTTGTGTTCTGATGACCGACGTCATATTTGTCTTGATGCTTTTTTTGATGCGCTATAATACGCAAAGAAATGGATTTTAATAGTTTAGGGATTTTACAAAAGACTGTATTAAAATGTATTTACTGACCAATTGAAAGAATATTCCAATATATATATTCCGTTAGATAAAGCAAAAAAATCAAGAAATACCCACAAATAAATCAGAATGTTTCTAAATAAATATTAGCAAATAATATTATGCCTAAAAAAATTCATGTATAAGTTTCAAGTATAAATCTTATTTGAGAACAAGTTCAAATTTTTTACACAAAGTGCCATTTTCATATCATGCCGTGTTCTGATCATTTATGTCATGTTTGTCTTGATTTCATGCTTTTTAAATGCACTTTATTACATTAAGAAATGGATTTTAAAAGTATTATTGAGGAAACCGCCATATATATAAAATTATTTATTGGCTGAAACATTTCAGTTTAATAAAGCAAAAAATAAAAAAAAATTCCTGTAAGATTTCTTAATAAATAAATCCGAATGATTTTAAATAAGTATTAGTCAGCTGTGTGTATTATATTTTATGCTGTTTGATTTATGAAGATAGTATATGACAGGGACATAATGCACTGATCGGTTTGATCTCTGTCACCTTTTCACACGCTGCGGTTCACGGGTTTATAGAGCGCTCAATACACGAACCCACATGTGTGAGCTTATTGATTCATGTGCCTCTAGGTTTGATTACAGTGTGATTTCATGACATAAATCTATCGGTGTGATCGATGATGAATCATAAGCGCCGTTACGCCTTCATCCGATGAAAAGATTAGTGCATTGTTGTTGTTTTCATCTCATGACTCCATTAAGCATGTTTATCATCTTCATTGTTTTCATTTGCAAGCTGCTCCATGATACATGTTTTAATTCCATTCATGCTACTCAGTGAATATGTTTTTGTGTTTATTGATCTTTCTCCAGCAGGAGAGTGAGGAAGAGGAGATAAAGGAGGGAAATGAGACCGCGGGAAACAGCATCAGTAACATGTTGGGCCGGAAGCGGCTGCTCTGGTGGAAAGCGCATCAGAAAACTGAGGAAAGAAATGTGAGGAAACAAAGATGCTAATTTTGAACTTTTACAGAGGTCACAAGAGAAGTTTGAATTAAACATGCATATAATAAGGTCATGTGACAACAATATTAAATACTAAGTATTCCTTTCCGAGTTCATATTTAACAGCAGTTAGTCTAGTTATCTTAATGGGATAGTTCACCCAAAAATGAAAATTCTGTCATCATTTACTCTACCTCAAGTTGTTCCAAACCTGTATAAATTTCTTTGTTCTACTGAACACAAAAGAAGATATTTTGAAGAGTATGGAAAAAGTCAATGGTGGACCACAACTGTTTCATTTTTACATACACTTGCATACAATTAATTTTGGGTGAACTATCCCTTTAACCAAGACAACCTAGGTGAACAAGGTAAAAAACAATAACCAATAGATATTATCATACTTCCCCAGTTGATTGATTACATCAAGAATCACAAATATTTTTTGTATTACACTTTTCCTGTAATGTTATGTTTAAATATGCAAATTAGGCATTATCTAATTAAATATGCATACATTTGCAGAAGAGAAATCTGAACATTGGAAAAAGTCAGATTCAAAATTCTTGCTTCATTTTGTCAACATATTAGTCAAATGCTTTTATGAAGGGGTTTTTGGATTTTTATCACTCCATTTATCAGAAAATACTGCACAGTAAATTCCCCGGTGTTAAATTAACACTGCTCTGTGTTCATATGGGAACAACCAGCAGGGTACTAACATAACACTGAAGCAGTGTTAAGAGTTAATTAGATACTTAAGTGGTTAATTGAGCGATGATTGTTCGATTATTGAAGACACCTGATGATAACGAACAGAATCACTGAAGGAAAGAGAAACTCAAGAATTACAACTGACTTCTAGCCACAGCCTTAGATGAAATCAACTGAAAAGACATTAAATCTCTCTTATTATAAACAAGACTGACTTTATTTCTGTCATTCGTCTACAGTTCTTATTGAGAATTAACAGAGGTTTAGATGTTGATGTTTTATTGAAAATGTTTGGTCACCATTATGATGATCAGTGTTTCATTTAGTTGGGTAATTTGACTTATGACTTTTTATGTCAGTTTGCAGTCTTTGTAACACTGTTTGTTAAAACATAATTTGTTGCAAAGGAAGCCATAAACAAAGACAACCAGATGATAAAGTTTTAATCATTGTAAAGAAAAATGATTGATCAGTCTCATAACTGAACAAAAGTAGTGCACATATCAGACATTCTGAATTTTGTTTTTTATATACATTGTGGGAAAAATGTTTTTAGATACACACAGACATACAGAATCAGCATATGAATCTCAACAATGGTGACATACTTTATGCCGCAATGCATTCTGGAAGTCATGAGTTTTATACTGTGGTGGCTCCCAGCATGCATTGCGGTATGAAGTATGTCATCAGTTATAGTTCTTGAGTTTCTCTTTCCTTCATTGATTCTGATCGTTATCATCAGGTGTCTTCAATAATTAAACAATCATCAATCAATTAATCACTTAAGTATGTAATTAACTCTAGCACTGCTTTGGTGTTACTTTAACACCCTGCTGGTGGTTCTCATATGGACACTGTGCGGTGATAATTTAACACCGGGGGAATTTACTGTGTGTCAACAGCCAAAAGTTAAATACATTTTCACCATGTTTTAGAAATAAAAATCTTGTATTAAAATCAGCCAAATGATATATATGAACAAACACGTCTGTAAAAACCTTCAGAATATAGATAATAAAACTATGAAGTTTGGTGTATGTAGAGCTGCTGAAAAGATTTCTGACTCATTTGAGAAAACGCCTTTAAAGAAATCTTTTGAAATCTACAGGCACGAATAGATAAAGTGCAATACAATAAACATTTAAAAGTGTATTTTGTATGCTATATTTCCACTACTCTGCAACAACACATTATGAAAAGCCAGTGTTTTTGCATATAGTTTTGCATGTAGTAAATAGACCACTATTTTGCATATAGTGTCTTGCCTTAAAAACAGCAGAAAGCGTGTCTGTGTTGTCTTAAACTCTGTTGCTCATCCTCTCTCCCATACCCCGTCAGCATTAAAGGTTCGGTTTGAGTGCTGGTCTCTATCTGTGAATAGTGCCGCTGTACTTTGCTCTGCTCAGCGCTGATGTTAGAGAACAGCATAATGTTATCGACCCTCCTGTGCTCATCAATACATTCACCTTGCCCCGTCTTCTGTCTTTTTCTTTCTCTCTCTTTAGCTCATTTCCACCCTGGATGGGTACAGCACCTCAGAGGTTTGCGCTCAGTGTGGTCTTATGTAACTCTTTGTCTGCAAATTTTAACTGTAGACAAAAATAGCTTGATTGATTTGGGCTTTTAGTGGCTTGTGTCTGTGTGTACGCTGCTCTTGATGTGGCATGATTCAGTGGGATTTAGTGAGAAACTTGATTTCTCTGGGTGAATCTACAAACCGTAAAATCTAAAGAAAACAAAATATAAAGAAAAACAACACCTCCTGCCCCTCCAAATATTTTTTACTATTTTTTTTTCATATTTATATATATTAGCAATGCATTTTGCAATGCATTTTTTCCAGTTTAAGTTAAAATATTTCAAAGCACTAATATGTAATCATATTATAATTATTAAATATATTAATATAATAATTATTATTATTAATAATATATTTCCCATGAAGTGCATTCATTTTTTTTTATTATTAGTTAGTGTTATTAATAGCATTTTAATCAATTATTGTAAGATAAATATGCTGTACTATATATATATATATATAGATAGATAGATAGATAGAAAACCAATATATTGTACATTCTTGATTTTATGAATATGTAAAGAATGCCAAGAGAGAATTTTTGTACCGGCCAGAAGCATTTCATTTTGCATGCTGTATATTAATTGTGTTTAGACTGTTGTTAGTCTTTTTTTGTGCACATAGTGTCTCTTGTCCCTTGTGTAATGATTTCTTGTTGTTATGAAGGTGGTAGTGGTTAACTCCAATGGGACGTCGTTTGACTATGTGTCGGCCGTGCCCATTGAGAACGGACCGGTCAGTCTGGACATATACTCCACTCCTCAGTACAAAGTAGATCAGCCTGTAGAATCTGAAGGTGAGATACAGTAAATACACAGCCATAAATATCTTCCAACTGAAACACCTAATAAAACAACCAAAGGGTATAGTATAGTAGTATATATTATAGTATAGTAGCTAAAACCATAAAAAAAAAGTTACTTGAAATAAAATAAACGTTAACTGAAATAAACTTATTTTATTTCAGCTAGTTGCAAGGCAACATTTCTGACTTTCATTTAGTTTAACTAAAACTAAAATAAACACGACTTTGTTACCATGTTAACTGATTCAAATCTCCCTGCTGTCTGTGGCTGAGACTAGTTTCTAGTTAAATAATATCTGAGCATTCCACTGAATTTTTCTAAAGTGATCAAATGTAAAGACTGCATTATTTTAATGCTCCACACAGAGAAGACGGATGAGAACACAAATGAGATTGTGGACTTACAGCTGGAGGAGGAAGAGGAGGAGAAGACAGATGAGGAAGAGGAAGAGCAGGGCGGACCACCAGGTGCTCTCGTAAAAGTGTTCAAGTTCATCATGAAGCAGAGCTACATCTGTGCTCTTATTGCTATGATGGTGAGAAGGTCAAACGTTAAAGGAATAGTTCTTTTTTTTTTTTTTTTTAACTGTTCACAGTAAATTCCCCTGTTAAATTACACCACTTGGCGTTCATACGGGAACCACCAGCAGGGTGTTAAAGTAACACCGAAAGCAGTGTTAGAGTTAATTAGATGCTTAAATGATTAATTGAGTGATGATTGTTCGATTATTAAAGAAATCTGATGATAACGAACAGAATCACTGAAGGAAAGAAACAAACGAACTACAACTGACTTCAGCCACAGCCTTAGATGAAATCAACTGAAAAGACATTAAATCTCTCTTATTACAAACCAGACTTTATTTCTGTCATTCGTCTACAGTTCTTTTTGAGAATTAACTGGTTTAGATGTTGATGTTTTATTGAAAATGTTTTATTGCACTGTTAGAAAAACCACAAACTGATATAAAAAGCAAAGAGTCAAACTGCTCAACTAAAGGAAACACTGATCACCATAATGGTGACCAACCATTTTAAATAAAACATCAACATCTAAACCTCTGTTAATTCTGAACTGTAGACAAATGACAGAAATAAAGTCAATCTGGTTTGTAATACGGGAGGTTTAATGTCTTTTCAGTTGATTTCATCTAAGGCTGTGGCTGGAAGTTTAAGTTTTCTCTTTATTGTGCTCGTTATTATCAGTTGTCTTCAATAATCGAACAATCATCACTTTATTAATCTCTTAACTATCTAATTAACTCTAACACTGCTTCAGTGTTATTTTTAACACCCTGCTGGTGGTTTCTATATGAACACAGAGCGGTGTTAATTTAACACCGGGGAATTTACTGTGTTCCTTTTAAGTTCTAAATGTGAATTTGAGTTAAATTTGAATGGGAAATGGTTCGACAAAAAACATTAGTCTAAATAAAATTATGTAACATGGATTCTTAAAAATCTTTTTGTATTTCTAAGGCGTGGAGTATAACGTACGTTAGCTGGCCGACGTTCGTCTTTCTGCTCTGGTCCTGTTCTCTCTGGATGGTGCGAGACAGGAGGAAGTACGCCATGCTGTCCTCGCCGTTCATGGTGGCCTATGGGAACCTCCTGTTGGTCCTTCAGTATATCTGGTGTTTTGAGCGATTAAATCCAGTGCCTGGTTTCTTTCTGAAGATGGAGATACCCTTCACTGAACTGAGCTCCAAGGTAACAAATACTTTAATCAGGCATCAACAATAAGTGCAGTTTCTGCTGTATGGCTTGGCCACTAGAAAAAAATTGTTTTAGCAAAAAATACAAATAATGCATGTTTTATTCTTAGCAGCTTTTATATGTCAGAAAAATATATGTATTATTTTATAAAAAATATAATGTGCTAACTATAATATAAATAAATAAATATAGTTTGGAATAATTAAGATTTTTTTGTAATGTTTTTTTAGAAAAAAAAAAGTTTCTTACGCTCACCAAAACTGCATTTATTTGTGCATTTGATTAAAAAAAAACACTTCCATCCTCAAACTTATGAACATATGTTACATTTTTTATATTTATTTTATATTTTATATGAAATATGTAAAATATGTATCAAACAGTGAAGTAACAAACAATTACTACACACAATTTATCAGGCTTTTTATTTGCAGTAATAGACTGCAATACACTCTATAACTAATACAAACTCTAGTTATAAATACATAAACACACTTTTAATGTAAAACGTCTCTATACTGTGATGTATTTAGAAATTTCAGCATATTGCCAAAATGTAGTTGCTACAGGTTATTTTACTAATGTGTTTTTTCCATTGTGTCTGTTTGTAGATTCTGTGTCAGCTGAGTTTCTGGCTGCTGCTCAGACAAACTTTGATGGAGAAACAAGCGAAGATGAAAGAGGAAGCAGCGCTTTGTGACGTCAAAGTAGATGAAAAATGTGGTTCATTAGAATCTATAACAAGTATGTATAATGTACAGATTAAATTCTGTGATAGGCACAGCAGAAAATATCTCTTTGTTATTTAATATTCATGAAAAAATAACTATGCATGTGGGTTTTAGAGGAAGAAAAGGACAAAGAGGAAGAAGAAGGGGACGAGAACGACCTGATGCATGTGGTGGGGAAACTAGTTATGGCTCTGCTGGTGAAATACTGGATCTATATCTGCGGAGGAATGTTCTTCTTCGTCAGCTTTGAGGGAGAGATTGTCATGTACAAGATCGTCTACATGATGATGTTTCTCTCCTGCGTGGCTCTTTACCAGGTGCAGCGCTACTGTCTAACCCCAAAAACCCATAAAGGTTGTTAGGATTTTGACTGGACACACCTGTGTGAAAACACGTCCATGTCATGTATATATTTATTCACTTATTTCTGGGTGATCTTTTCCTTTAAAAGTCTTTTTATTAATAGTTTGTAATACATACAAAGTTGTTGTATTTTAAAAGCCTATTACATGTTGGCTATAAAATGATGGCTTTTAATTATACTCTAATGTTGAATGACCATAATTAATGGCTATATATATATATATATATATATATTTGCAAAAGATGAAGCCTATTTTATTATAAAGGATGACAGAATTTTAATGTTGGGTGAACTTTCCTTTAGAGGTCTTTGACGGCAGTTATGTTCTCCTCAGGTGCACTATGAATGGTGGCGCAGGATCCTGAAGTACTTCTGGATGTCTGTGGTGGTTTACACTATGCTAGTGCTCATCCTAATCTACACCTGTCAGTTTGAGAATGCCATCACTACCTGGACCAATATGACAGGCATAACGGTGGACGGGTGAGTTTTGAAGACTCTAGATACATTTGATCTGTTGGTCTTGCCACAAGCCATACTGTTTAAGTCTAAGTGAGCTTCTTCGTTGTCCACACAGGCAGCTCATCTAAGGCAGCATCCTAACTGAAATTAAACCTCTCTTTTTTTTTTTTTTGCAATGTATGCATGCAGTGCTCCCTTAGATATGGGCCAAAAAAGTGTTTTAAAGAGGATCTATCATGCCCTTTTACAAAGCATTGATTTTGTTTTCGGGTTCTACTGGAATAGGTTTTCATGCTTGAATGTTCAAAAAACACATTATTTTTCACATATTCTCCATTGTTGCAGCTCCTCTCTTCTCAGTCTGTCAGTAACGCTCTGTTTAGTTCCGGTCTTTATGAAGCCCCTCCTTCTAAAAAGCACAATGTGCTGTGATTGGTTGGACCAGTGTGTTGTGATTGGTGTAGGCCCGCCCAATTGCCCAATGATGGTTTCCTATAGGGCAGGGAAGGTTTCTTGCGTGTTCAGTCTTTTCAGTGTGGCAAAGTAGTTTAATTCCAATTAAACTTTTATCTGACTCCATTTTAGTATGACCTCGAATTTAGGTTAGAATGCCAATTGATTATTGAGCATTTATATGATAATTTATCTAGACATGATTATTCTATTTAACTCTTTACTCTTATTGTACTCGTTCATTCTGTTCTTAGAGTCGCACAGGGTCCTCGCACCGGCCGTTATGCGGGCCCACGTTCACAAACTCGCCAGTCTGATCAATAACCAGAGGTTATGGCTAAAGCAATTTAACAATGCTGCCCACGCTTGCTATTGTTAAAAGGTACCCATGCAGCCCCATACAATTGGATATAGGATATAACAACTTGGTTAAAGCTCTGACAATAATCAGGGGTTATGACCAGTACTATGAGGTAATGTTGCCTCTCGATAGTAATTTATCTGGCCCCATATAGTTAATAATAAAACTATATAACAACTTAATTAAAGCTGAGGCAATGACCAGAGGTTATGGCCAGTACATACGTTTGTCTAGCCCCATATAGTGAATGCGATTGCATAACAACTTAGTTAAAGTCAAGCAATTAGTCAGAAATCTAGAATCTTGCCAGATGTGCCCCATGCTCCATACTATCCGAGATCTAGTATGTACTTAACCCTGGTCGTAGATTTGCGGTAACAATGGATACATCGTATAGTCAATAATTTCAGAGTAAGTCAGAATAAAATCAAATGTAACAATTTATTAGTCGGGTAAATGTATCATGCCAGTTACATTATCAATTAAAAGCTCGTCAATACAAAACATCAAATGCTCAGAAATAGAGTAAAATATGTACCTGACATCTGGAAAATACATAACGCTGAGTGTCTGGAAGACACTGCATTACGGGCTGATCTGGCTACAGAATCGCCCCTTGATCCTCCTGCAATATCTCTTTAAATATTCAGACCAAGACAGAAACTTCTTTCAAATGGAAACATGAGTTCACAATGGGAATTTGCATTAATCAGGGTCCCAGACTGGGTAGTTTACACCTTTTCAGGGACAGAAAGCCATTTGCATGAAAGACCCTGTGAAAAGGGGGCACACCCACCACAGAAATCAAAATAATCTCTAAATTCTTAAAACCTTTATTACCTTCTGGTTTACTTTTGTGGGAATGAGACCTTTGTACCAGTCGCACTGAGACATTTCAAATGATACCAAACACGTATAGCGTTGTGTGATAATTGTTCACATTAAACCATATAGATTTTGGGTGAATTTCAGGTCATTTCAACATGTGAGATGTGAGAGATGGGTGAAGGGAATAAGATGTAAATTGGGACAATACTGAGGTGATTGCGTCTCGGATGGGGATGCTAATTTCGCAAGTGTTAATTTCCTTTGTTTTCTCAGAGAGTCGCCCTCTCTTCCAGTTCTTCAGTTACATTGCAGTTACACTGGTCAAGTGCTTTGAGCGTGTTTGGGAAATGTCACGCCCCTTACCATAACCGCCAGTTTCAACACACTACTAACTAACTCAACCAGGCCCCGCCCCTTTGTTTTGCATATGCCTTGGGTGGGAATTATTTAAATGAGGAATATTGTGACGTGTTTGTTCTCGGAAGAAAACTCAAGACTGCAATGGAGGCGTTTCAGGGAGTTCAGAAACAGTGTGCACTGATATAGACAATAACTCCCGCTGGAGGGACTTTGTGCTTTGTAACTTTGCAGAGCTTTTTCATGCTCAAACAGCAACATTACACACTAAAGAAAGATGAACATGTAACATAGCACACTAGGTCCTCTTTAGGCAGCATTATCTCCCACTCTCTTCTGTCTCTATGCAGATTAAGGGATATCGGCCTGGAGAAGTACACCGTCGCTGACTTGTTCACCCGTATCTTCATCCCCACGTCCTTCCTGCTGGTGTGCATCCTGCATCTGCATTACTTCCACGAACCTTTCCTGCAGCTCACGGATCTCAAAGCGGTGATCAGCAAGGAGCAGAGCACCATTTACAGGTGAGAGATTATGGCAGGGCGCTTTCTTTGCTCAGATTGAGGTCCTCGCTATTTACAGCTGATGATATGTGATGTCATTTAGGTGAGGGCATGTATGCATACCCATCCACATATCAAATGAATAAAATAAGAATATAATAACAATAATGATAATAATAGAAATTATTATTATTATTAATAAAAAATATGGTTGTTGTGAATAATAATAATTATTATTATTATTATAATTCTATGAATTCTATGAATAATGGTGGTAATAATAATAATAACATCATTATCATCATGATCTTCATTATAATCATGATAATTATAATTGTTTATTGAACATTATCTCTTGTGGTGCATTTCTTTAATAATTAATTCCAAACAGAAAATTAACGCAATTAATGCAGCATCCGTAGTAGATGTATTTTACTTCTGCTGAAGGTTTGCAGAGTGTTTGCTTCATTGTCTTGTTGAACTTCAGTTTGTTTCGTCCTCATGCTTTATTTCCTTATTTCTCACTATCTGCTTAATGATGGTTTTTCCTCTGTTGAATCTGCAGCAGTATAAACCTTGTGCAGACAAACTCTGCTAATCATCTTACTTCATGTAAATCCACTTCTTATTTTAACCAATCATCTGCTCACATCTTTCCCCTGCCATCCCTCACATCACAGCTATACTAAAGTCAGTGGTCGTATCTATCTGATCGTGGATAGGTGGGTGACTGATTTTCTCTCTCTGGCATTTATGGAAACCACAACGAATGTTTACCTCTCACCTTTTCCCCAATTTTCCACAATCCTTGATTCTTCTTACCACTCCTGTCTGTCAGTACACTCTTTTCTCACTTGATGTCACTTTTTTTAACGGTCCGCTAGATTCCTGGATAGATCAAAAAATGTATGATGGGTTTTTGTCACTGACTTGATTTCCTGTTTAGAACTTTAATGTTTGCTTTAAATGTTACAAGTCAACATGAAACTGCATTCAAAACCCGTTTTATTTCTGTAGTCAGATGTATTTCCAATTAAAATGAATATTCGCTGACAAAAAAAATATTTAAAGAACTGTTTATTTTATTTCCATGTAATATTTGTTTTTTTTGCTGTAATCTTTATTATTGTCATGGGACATTACCCAAGAATACTCACGAAGACAAATTAACAAAGAGAACAGTCTTTTAATCCATATTACTCAGGGAATACCGAGAAACACGTAGCAACAGTCACTAAACACGACGTTAAGACAGGACATTGAACTCAGGAAACGGAGAACTATAAATAATAAACCAAATGATGAATAACAATAAGCTAATTAATTGACAACAGGTGAACTAAATGAAACTAACGCAGACTAGAAATTAGGTCAAGACAGGAACAAAAAAGCATACTCCTGACAGTACGCCCCCCTCTGGAAAGGCATGTCCTTGCACCACACAGGGTCCAACAGAGGAGGGAGGGTGTTCTGGAGGAGGGCAAGGAACAGAAGAGGGGCAAAACAAAACTAAGTCCAAAGAATAAGTCCATGGGGGAGTGGAGGGTGGGAGGAGCCAGGGGAAAGCCAGGAGCAGGAGAAGCCAGATGTATACCCAGACCACAGTCAGCATGCAGTTCCAGGGTGGAGTCATGGGAAGGAGGGGCCATGGTGGAAACTTGGAAGATTTAACCAGGGGTACGAACTCCTGAGACAAAGCCAGCCATGATGGAGACCCAGACGGAGCCGAGGAGACACGGATCCAGGGTGACACCGAAGGTCCGGGGGGCCAAGGCGGAGCTGACGGCTCATTGGAACGAGGCGGAGATGGGGATCCGGAAGACTGCTGCGGAGCCAGTGCGACCAAGGACAATGATGGAGCCGGAGAGAAGGCAGAGGTGCAGCCGGCAACCAGTAATCCTGAGGTGGAACCAGAGTGATGTCTGACCAAGGCAGAGCTGGTGGGATGACGGGCCACGGTGGAGCTGTGAGTCGGAGGGCCAAGGTGGAGTCTGGGGCTCTGTGGCTGGAGGCATAGACAGGGGATCCTCACGCCAAGGCGATGCTGGGGACTGGAAGACCCGAGGGGAATCAGCAGTCCTGCTGGGAAACAGCTGAGGATGTGCTGAGGGGCAGACAGGGACCAGAGGAGTAAGGGCTGATTAAATATTCAGGTTAAATAGAGGAGGTGGGAGAGGGAGGCTGGGGTGGGCAATACTAAAATACTGGAGATACAGGTAGTACTGGAGATACAGGGATGTTTGAACTGGGTATTGTCAATGAAATAGGGGAATTTTCTGTCATAGCCGCCGTAAACCAGTCTATTAAGTCCTCCTCTAAAAAGTCCAATAAGTCCCCATAGTCCATATTCACCTTACATGCAGTGGCGGGAGTGTGGGCGGGGCATCCATTCATGCCCTCAAACACCATAAGTACTCCTTCGGCGACAGGCATTGCCGCTGACTCGCGCACCTGGTCAGACATTATATTGGGCTCAGGCTCCGGAGTGGATCCCGGCTCAGCAGGGCTCACTGGCTCTTTCTCCACGGCAGGCACAGGCTTCTGTGGTGGAATCAAGCTGTAGCTCCGTCTGGCTGGGTGTTGGCTGACTGGGCACTGGGGTAGGTGGAGAGGTGCTGGTAGGCTCTGCGAGGCCGATGGTGAATGCCGAGTTGTTGTTTACTAGCACTCACTCCAAACATGCGACAAAATCTTATTGAGGACCGCTCCCTGGCAGGTTTGCACAGGACCGCTCACTAAGGCTCGAGATGTAAAACACACAGAGCGAGCGGTCCGGGTAGTGTGTCAGGTGTGAATTTCCAGGGAGCGGTCCCTCTGCTCCAGGCACAATAACTGGACTGCAGGAAGGTCCATGGTGACAGAGGGGGAAAAAAAGAACGAAAAGAAAATGTTGCAAAATAAACACTGTTATCGGTTCTGTCTTCTGTCACGGAACGTTGCCCAAGAATACTCACAAAGATGAATTAACAAAGAAAACAGTCTTTTAATCCAAATTACTCCGGTGAATACAGAGAAACAGGTAGCAACACTCACTAAACTTAACAACATTAAGTACATATACATAATCCAAACGTACTGTAGCTATAAAGAAACACTAGAGATAAGCTTAATTACGGTTAATTATGTGTTTAAATAAACCTGTCATAATGAATTTGTGAAACCTAACTTATGTGCCACTGAAATGTATATAACTCAGTTTTTATTTGAGTATTCTGAAAATAAATAGCAGTTGAATATAATAGCTTTATTAAATATATTATAGTAATGTACCAAATGAGAGGATTCTCTATACAGCATTTGTTGGGAGATATTTTTTTCCTTAAAAATTGATGTATAGGCATACACTGCAAAAAACAATAGTTATCGGCAGAAGTTGGATATTGGCGCAGAAGTTTGCATCCTCAGTGGCCTATAAGGAAAGTCGTTTCAGAGGCGTGGAAGGTTATTATAGTATTTTTGATAGTTTGTTTTTGAATAACATTTATGACCAGGAACACGTATTAAAATGCTAAATAGGGACGGTTTTGGTTTCATGTTGACTTTAAACCTCTGCCTGCTCAAATGCATCCCAGAAAGTCCTACTGAGCCCCTTGACGTCAGCTTTATATCCTGACGATTAGTCCTGCTCACCCATGACAGTCTCCAACTCTAACATCTCCTCAGCATGTCTCTGAAATGCACGGGCCTCTCTTCTTCGAAGCATCTCAAAATCTGTCCCTCTTTCTCTATCTCACCTCATCTAGCTTATAGTAATGTTGAGTGTTGACTGTTCTACATGTGAAACTTTTCTTGCTTTGATTTCGTATATTTCCATTTTGTAAATTACTTCAACAGCCTCAAGCAAAAAATATCTTCTCCTCAGAGCAAGTAAGTGTGGTATAAACAAGGTAAAGCTTAAACATGAAACCTCATCATGCAAGCGATTAAACCCTTCAGAGCAGCGAGACCATTTGGAAGAGGCACTAAAGTCTGATTGCTGAAATATTTGTTTGTTTTTGTTTGGTTTTATGGTCACATGATTCACGTATGGCAGACACATGCATTGCTTCTTTAAACAAAGGCCCTGACACTGTAATGCAATCCGGCTTGTTCCTTACAGATCTAATGCACACGGCATCCATGATTTCCACCCAAACCCTGCCTGTGGAATCCAAGGTTTATGCCGTTTAGAAGGCACTAACATTTAATTAACTGGAATCGTTTTATAACCCAAACTAAGCTAACTTGATCAGCATGTGATCTAAGTTTAGAGAAAGTATGAGTGATTCATCAATTAGAGGTACTTTTCTGTCTGCTAGGATGAATTTAAAGACAAAATGATTTAAAGAAAAATAATAAAACAATATTTATAATTAATTCTAGTAGGGCTGTGCAATTAATCGTATTTTCGATTTCAATTTTGGCTTCCAACGATTATGAAAACAAGATAATCAAGGTAAAATGATTACTGTACCGCTGTACTGTACCTTCCTTTCCTTCACAGTGGTGCATTTTTATTCCTCCCTAACCCAAACTTAACATCCAAATCAGCCGAATAAGAGAGGGATGTAAAATGCAGTCTACTGTTGCTAAACTTCGGGACATGCTTAATATTAACCATAAACAGTGCTATTAAAAGCGCATTAAGCCGTGAAACGGACGCTGTGCCCTAGGCGGCCACCTGTGCGCGCTCTCCGAGACAGTGCGAAACGCGCATAAGCAAAGGGCTTCAGATACGTGCCTAAACAGTCAAATAGCCAACACAAATATATCGAAATGCCGTTTTGGTAAGTATCCTCGTAAATGTGTGTTATGTCTTAAGTGTACACTGAGAAAGTGCGCGTGTGTATTGCTGCTTTCACGTGCTATCGGAAATTTGATAATTACCACTTCTGTAGTCGTGATTACGAGCTCATCGCATTCATGTTGCGAAATGAAAGGGTGTTCATGTGCAATTTTTACCTAGGAAACTCATATTTACCATATTCCGATACCTCGTGAAGGCAGCATAACAGTAGGCTTATATTGGGTCCGTGCAGCTCTTAAAGGGACATTAGCCAACATTAATGATTGCTAAAGTCATTGTTAATCTAACAAGAAAAGACAAATAAAATCTGTCTTTAGTTTTAAACAAGAATTAGTCTATATTTAATGTATACAGCAGTTATTTTTTACATTTGATTACTTTATTCAATTTCTGTTGGGTATTACTTATCTAAATACCACTGTTAGTACATCTATCTGAAAAACCTAAAGCACTGTTTATTTCATTTGTATTTTTGTTCTGTTGTATTTTTTTTTGTCTGCTTTGTTTGTAATTAGTTTTTTTGTTCTTATTTAATTGTTGACTGTTTATTGTCTTCTGTAGCTGTTTTGAAGACTTTTTACTTAAATTAATTAACCTAGTATTAGTTTTTGCTGAAGTATTGATAATTGACATTTAAAATTACTCATATCATGAAATAAGACTTTGATTTATTTTGTTTATTTTATTTTGCCAGAATTTGTTTAGTTTGTTCCTGTTCCATAATCAGACATTACAATCTCTCTCAAGAAAAATCAGGACAAATTTTTGCACACTTTCTGAAGAACTAACAAATGAATGAATGAATGAATGAACGAATAAATACATAGGATATTTCAGTACAATTTGTTTTCATAACAATAATTTATCATAATAAATAATTTATCATATAATTGCTAGTAAATAGTCATTTACTGTCTTGCCAAGCATTTAAAACAATTCAATTTAAAAAAGAGTTTATGCTTAGTTATGATGGAAATGAGAAGCAGATACTGTAGTTTGAAAAGCAGAAATGATTCATTTTATTAATCTTCACCTGGTATCATGACCAAACTGGTTAGTATCTGAGAATTTTTAATTAAGCAACAATACATTTATTTGTACAAATTCAAAGTAAATTTGCAGCAAACTTGTTGTATTAGCCTGCAAATCCAACTATTTTGTCAAAGTGAAAAAATGAAAATCTTGATTGATGAAGGCTTCAATCAGATCTTTATTTTCAGGACATGTAATAAATGTTTTAACTTGGATGATGCATAATTTAAAAAAGTTTCATTTTTCAAGCTTTTAGGAAGTCAAAAGCACCTCTAATTAAAGAATCACTCATATGTCACACGTATAAATAGGTGAGACAGTTTGTGTCTTTCTCTCGTAATGAAATTTTCCTGATCTCCAGACTGGCTCATCCAGATGGGAGTCTGGCCGATCTGACGATGATGAGCACGTCTCCAGAGCCACTGCTGAAGGAGGAGAAGGAGTCCATGAATGAGGTGCTGGTCGTGGACTGTGTGGAAGAGGAGAAGAAGAAAGAGTCTTTATCCATCCATTCAACTCATCTGTCCAGTCAGGAGGATATTCAGCAGATCAGTGCCGCCACAGATCCTGAACTGCCATCAGAACAGAGCTCAGGTACTGCACTCTAGTCTATTATTGGGTAGTCTAGTCTAGTCATTTCATTACAGCTGATTTTCTTTTCTATACACTTCTGTACACTTCTTAGATGGTGCTATATGGATTTCATCTTGCTGTGGTCTAGTGTAGTTTACACATTTATATACAACTTATTATCTTTTCTATATTTTCCATGTTCCATATGATGCCTTTATTTTATTTTTTTATTTTTCAATAAGCTTTGTATAACACCAGACACACACACACACTCCAAACAAAAAATGTATAGTACAGCATTGTAAAAGCAGTTAAGGGTGCATTATAGTAAATTGGATTAAAACCCCCTAAAGCATTAAAATGCCAGATAGTTCTGCTGCTCACATTCTGTTGTTAGTCCTTAGAAGATAAAAGATGAGCAGAGTTGAAAAGAGGCTTTGTATTTTTTTTAAGTGCATTTATATGTATCTGTTCACTTGAAGGCAGCATTAAAGTTACTCTCGTTTTATCAGTATTCTGTCTCAGATTTGGTCTGCGTTTAGTTCAAGTATTTTATTTGACTTTACTCTGTTCTTTAAGTAATACACTCTAATCTGGTTTCAACTGCATTTCATTGTTCATGACATGTAAACAAGTCTGATCTCTCCTCACTTCTGTTTCAGACCTTAAGAATAAATGGCACTTGGTGTTGGACCGGCTCACGGTCCTGTTCCTCAAGTTCCTGGAGTACTTCCATAAGCTGAAGCTCTTCATCTGGTGGCTGCTCGAGATGCACATCATCAAGATCGTCTCCACCTACATCATCCTGCTGTCCATCAAAGAGGTAGAAGCACCGCCCACTCTTCTAAACGCAAACATCAATATTGTACAATAATCTGAAGGTGTTTCTGTTTCTCGTGTGTCTGTTGTAGGTTTCGCTTCTGAACTATGTGTTTTTGATCTCATGGGCGTTTGCGCTGCCATATAAGCAGTATCGAGTTCTTGCATCTAGCGTCTGCACCGTATGGACGTGTGTTATCATCGTCTGCAAGATGTTTTACCAGCTAAAGACCATCAAACCCCAAAACTACTCAAGCAGTTGTGAAATGGTGGGTTTCTTCAACTCACCAAATGTGTTTGTCAGTATTCAGTTGGGATTTGGTTTCAGATAAAGTCATTAATATAAAATACTTGTCATTTAAATCCCATCCAAATGGAGTTTCTCTTTAGTGGAGGAGTAGATTTGCTGTTTCATGTGTTTAATCATGTGAATGTGCTTTCTGTAGCCTGACAACTACACAGAGGAGGAAAGAAAATACATGAATAAGTCCCTACTGTACCAGGATCTTGTAGATCCTGCCAACTGGGTCGGCCTGGAGAAGTTTGCACCTGTACTGGTTTACCTGAGGGTGAGGAGACACACGATCAAACAACATTTTCAAGAAATATGAGCACTAGCTTCATTTAGCCTAAATGTTGCAATCCTGTTACCCATTATGGAGTATTTCATTTTATTACAGTTTACAATCTCTGTTTATTGCTAGAAAATAACACAAATCATTCATCCATCACCATCTTGCTCTGTTTTTTTCTTTCCCAGAATAACTTGTTGATGTTGGCCATCTTGGCATTCGAGGTCACCATTTACAGACATCAGGAGTTTTTCCGTCTGAGAAACAAACTTTCTCCTCCTCCCTCTCGAACCATCTTTCACGATATCACCCGACAACACCTCGACAACGGAATCATCAATTGTGCCAAATACTTCATAAACTATTTCTTCTACAAGTTTGGTTTAGAGGTACATATCTATCTATCTATCTATCTGTCTATCTGTCTGTCTGTCTGTCTGTCTGTCATTCATTCGTTCGGTCTGTCGTTCGTTCGTTCATTCTGTCTGTGTCTATCGTTTGTTCTGTCTGTTGTTCGTATTGTCTGTCTCTCTGTCTGTTATTCGTTTTGTCTGTCGTTCGTTCTGTCTGTTGTTCGTTTTGTCTGTCTCTGTCTGTTTGTTCGTTCTGTCTGACTTTCGTTTGTTCTGTCTGTCTGTCGTTCGTTCTGTCTGTCTGTCATTTGTTCTGTCTGTTGTTCTATCTATCTATCTATCTATCTATCTATCTATCTATCTATCTATCTATCTATCGTTCGGCCTGCTTGTCTGTCTATCATTTGGTCTGTCTGACGTTCGTTCGTTCGTTCTGTCTGTCTGTCTATCTATCTATCTATCTATCTATCATTCGGTCTGTCTGTCGTTTGTTCTGTCTATCATTCTATATATTGTTCTGTCTATCATTCTGTCTGTCTATCTATCGTTCGTTCGTTCTGTCTATCTTTCTATCGTTCTGTCTATCGTTCTATCTATATATTATGGCTATCATTCTGTCTGTCTGTCTGTCAATTATTTGATGGATGTTTCTCATCCCATACTCCTCCATTTATTCTCTGAATGTATCAGGTGTGTTTCCTGTTGGTGATCAATGTGATGGGTCAGCGGATGGATTTCTACTCCATGCTGCATGGATTCGCTCTGGCTGTGGTGATGTACAGACGTCGGAGGAAAGCCATTGCCGAGATATGGCCCAAATACTGCTGTTTCCTGGCCTGCATGATCACCTTCCAGTATTTCATTTGCATTGGAATCCCACCGGCTGCTTGTAAAGGTGTGTTGCTGTACGCCTTTTCAAACATGTTTATTTAACAGGTACTTAGTTGATAGGACACTAATCCCAGCTATATACAGTAAGAGTTTTGCTGCAGCATTTTGGGATTAAGCACATATTCCAATTCAGTTTGATATTGATCCTGTAATTGCAGAATCTGTGAACATCTTTTGTTTAAGGGGCTGTTTACACAACACCGTTTTCAACTTAAACCAAAAACTTTTTATGCGTTTTGGCCGTTCATTTCCATGACAGCGCCGTTTTGGGGGCCTGAAAAGGAAATCTTTTGAAAACAGGTTTCAAAGAGCAAGTTTTTGAAAACGATACCATCTCTGTGTAAACTACAAAAACACAAATTTGTGAAAATGGTGATGTCATGCGCATGTGTATTACATGTTCAGTCTATAGTGTTTCTTTACAAAGTGACGTCGCCAACTACTGGCCTGGCATGAGTAATAAAGCGTTTTTTTATTTTTTTATTACATTTTTATTTCAGTTTTAGTTATTTCAAGTAACAAAAGTTTTTCATGGGTTTAGATTTAGTTAACTATAATAACCCTGGTGAGAAATACTTCAGTGCATTTGTACTGCTGAAGCATCCCGAAAAACAGTGAATATCCGCCTGCTCACCTAACATAGAATCAACATGATAAAATAACGTTTTTATTAGGGCTGTCAGTAGATTAAAATTTTTAATCGCGATTAATCTCACACTTTTTGGCAATTAATTGCAGTTAGTCGCACACTTATCGTGACATTAAGCATAAATACAATGTGCGATGAGTGCGTTGAGAGTGCACATACATGGTTTGTTTGCACATCAATATAACGGACTCACACGTGCTTACTGTATGATTACTGTAAGTCACCGCAACCGTCTTCACCTTGATTGCAATCTTCATCCATCAAAACTTTACTAGCGAGACTCTGGTTTGCTTTATCCGGCCGAGAAACGTCTTCCTCTTTCTCTTCACCATGTGTTTATATGAGTTTTAGTTATTTTTTCCTTGTGTTATCTGTTTCCAGTGATGTGTAATTCTTAAACTTCTCTGTGTCTTTCTAGATTATCCCTGGAGGTTTCCCAACAGCACAATGGATTCTAATGTCATTAAATGGCTTTACCTCCCTGATTTCCACACTCAACCCAACTCCATGTTCCTCGCCTGTGAGTTCTGCCTCAGAAATATTCAGCATTAATGTTTATGTGTGTTGCCTTTTAACATTTGAGGTTTCGCTGTTGTGTTTTGCTTCCTAGAAGGACATGTAAACATGAAACGGCGGTCAATCTAAATCAATCCTCTTAGACTCGCAGGGTCAGACTTTTGACCGGCAGAGTAAGATATGGTCCATTTTGGTCCAGGTTATTCTGACCCACATTTCGATAATACCGCAATAACAGACCGCAGCGAATCACAGTGTTTGCAGTCTCTGACAGACAAAACCAAAGAAATAAATGTAAAAAAAAAAGATTAAATAAAGTATCGGCGGTCAGTAGACATGCAAAAATACTATCAGGCTCATTGTCCTCCATATCCACCCTTAAATTTGTCTTCTCTCTCCCCTGTCTCTCTGATGTAGATGATTTCATGCTGCTGCTGTGTGCGTCGCTGCAGAGACAGGTGTTTGACGAAGAAAACAAAGCGGCCGTTCGTCTGATGGCGGGAGATAACGTGGAGATCTGCCGAGACCTGGACGCTGCATCGTTCAGTGTTCACAATCCAGTACCGGACTTTATTCACTGCAGGTACAGTATGCACTGCAATACGAAATAACATACAACCTTAATGCATTTCACTGCTTTTCTAATATGTTATCAGAGAATTATTGCAAACTACTAAGGGTTATGGGTAATATCACAGTAACTCAAAGAGCATGCACAGATGCATACTTAAAAACTGTGCTTATACCATTATCTGAACAGTTTATTTTGGAAGAAATTTGAGTTTTATATGCCACAACATAAAATAGATATGTAAATGAATGTATATGCCACAACAATAAATAGCCATGTAAATGATATTATTGGTTTCTAATTATATAGCAGAGAGGTTTGCATTGCTTTGAATATTTTCCCTACATTACCGATAACAATGCTGGTGATGATTAATAGTATTATTATTAGTGCAAACGATTAATCGCATCCGAAATAAAAGTTTGTGTTTACATAATATATTTGTGTGTGTACTGTGTATACTTATTATGCCTATATAAATACACACACATGCATGTATATAATTAACACAAATATATTATATTTATATATACAATATTTATATTTATATATAATATACATGTATACATGTAAATATTTCTTAAATACATGTATGTGTGTGTATATTTATATATACATAATAAATATACACAGTACACACATATATTATGTAAACAAACTTTTTGGATGCGATTAATCGTTTGACAGCACCAGTTATTATTAATAATAACAATTATTAATATTATATATTAAATTTGTTACTTTCAAACTATATCTTTATTATTTTTATGTATTAATATTATGTATTACTATTATATATTAATGTATAATATTATAATTTTAATAATAATAATAATAAATATTATATATTCGTTACTTTCAAACTATATCTATTATTTTTTCGTACTGATATTATTATGTATTACTATTATATATTAAATTTAGTTAGTGTTTCAAACTGTATTTTTTTATTATTATCATTATTGTATTAATTAGTATTATATACTAAATTAGTTTTGAACTTTATTATTATTATTATTTAATGATTTAGGTTATCTGAGTGTTTTTGGCTTTTGATATGAATATCAAATACAGCTTGGCACATTAAAATGTTCTCTTTCAGATATATAGAACGATGGATGGATGGATAGATAGATGGATAGATAGATGATAGCAGTTTATTCAGGTCTTTGCTTGTCAGTCACTCTACGTGGTCCTCTTTCTCTCACTTTCCAAGAATTTCCATGGATCATATTGCAGGGAAGGGAAAAATCCATAACGCACCATCACATACTCTCTCTCTGAGCTCTAACCCAATAAGTAGCTTTTAAGTATGGACTGATCTTTTTTCTACAAGGTGATTGATTTTAGTGGAGGAAGCATCTTCTTGTTGTGGTCCATCAATGCAGGTCCATATCACAACATCTCAGCTTTTCATCAAAGCTCTTAGTACAGGCCTGTGGCTGAACACAACATCCAGTGTCTACAAACAGCCTGTGAAGCCAGGAGGATGTGCTTTAACCTTTGGAGTGGCGGGTCTAAAGTGCATACCAAGACATGTGCAAGCTTTTAGTGTGCGGCACATCCATATACATGTGAAGGAATTGCTCTGGGTATCGATCTGCTCATTATGATTATGGCTGTCAGGATGTCTGATATTATATAGGAAATGAAGCATAACCGGTTGTGACATCATCTCATTTAAATAAATGATGGCTGCAATCCCGTTTGCATGCTTCCATAGTGCACTTAAAATCAAAGTGTCTTTTTTTTTTTTTTCCTTTCTTTTTTTTGCTGGTAAAATACTTTCTATTTTGCTAGTTAATTAACTTATCACAATGGGTTTGCATAATGCAGAAAGAAATTCGGATTCCCACAGTCAACACATTATCTTAGGAGTCATTAATTACATTTAAAGCATTTTTATTTTATTTTATTATTTTGTTTTATTTTATTTTCCCCCAAACCCCATTTGCATACTTCCAGAGTACACTTAAAATTAAAGTGTCATTTTTTTTTTCACTGTTAAAATACATATTTTGATATTATGATATTAACTTATCACAATGTTTTTTTTTTTTAAATGTTTTACATTTTTTATTTTAGTTCTATTTTATTTTCAACCATAATGCAGAAAGATATTGGGATTGCCACAGTCAACGCATTATCTTAGGAGTCATTAATTACATTTAAAGCTTTTTATTTTATTTTATTTTTCCCCCGTCATAATTATCATATGAAATAATGTTTTTAGTAACAGTGTAATTTTTTTCGTTGTTAAAATTCATTCTCCTCTGCTAGTTTAATATCTAGAGACATTTATAAAAGTTTACAAACTGTATTATGGCTCTGTGGCCCTTCCAAAACATTATTCTGTTCGAATGAACACAATTCTTTCATAACGTATATAAATATTACCCCAAAATGCATGCAGATTTCCACTGTAGTATGTTGTATGAGCTCCTTTGGCATATTATCGAATGCACAAATCTTGCATAATAGTCAGACAAACATCATTTACACATTACTTTGCTGTTAACATTACTTTCTTTCTCTCAGGTCATACCTGGACATGCTGAAGGTGATCATGTTTAGCTACCTGTTCTGGTTCGTCCTGACCATCATCTTCATCACGGGCACGACTCGGATCAGCATCTTCTGCATGGGTTACCTAGTGGCGTGTTTTTACTTCCTGCTCTTTGGGGGCGATCTCTTACTCAAGCCAATCAAGAAGATCCTCCGTTACTGGGACTTCCTCATAGCTTACAACGTTTTCGTCATCACAATGAAGAACGTCTTTGCTGTGAGTGCAATCTGATACTTTATAGAAATGCATACATTTTCTTTTTTCAACCATAGTGCAGTAAATACTAAGGCTGCCAGACCTAAAATATTTTATTCTATTTTATTTTCTACTTTAACCCTCTGGGGTCAAAAAAAAAAAAAATATATATATATATAAAAAAATAAATAAAATAAGTCACTGAAATAAGGCCACAAAACACATACTAAATATGTGTCCACAAGACATCTGGGTATTGGAGGTTGTAGACTAGAGTTTTTGGTTCAAAATTATGTAAAAATTATCCTGCCTACTTGTTCATATAAAACAATATATTGATTTAAGTCAGTAGGCTATGTGTGAGAGAACTAAAGAATCAAAGTACAAAGTAGTTTTTTTTTTTTTTTGTAGTTTATTTAGAATATAGTTAAAAATATAAATGAGACACATTTTGAATAAATGAGGGCACATTTTAAGTTTACAGTTTTACCTGGAAATAAATCCTGTTCAAAGATATAAGTGAACATCACTTACCTGGCATTCCAAGGTTTTTGGTGTTTCACTGGAGGAAAAAAAAACAAAAAAAGAAAAACCCTCTTTGAGCATGCTGATAACTAATGATATCAACTATTGTATTGTTTTTTCTCGAGTTTTTTCTCGAGTTGATGACAGCGGGTGGCGTTGACAGTTTACGTGGATAGATCGCCTCAGAATTTGCCTTTGAAAAGTGCACGCTGTCCGTGGGCATGGCCAGATTACCGGATAATAAGATGACTCGCGAACGACTGACATCACAGAGAACATTTGTTTTCGATTTGACTTACATGATTTAAAACATAAGACATTTCAACGTTTCTTTAGACATATGTCTCATGTTTGTGTGATTAGTATTAACTAAGTTACAGTTCATTTTCTGAGGGAGTATCAGAATGGACAGGTCGCGCATCATGTTAGTTTTCTTTATTTTGCAAAAAGCACAAAATTTTGTTTTTACTGTGAGTGCAGTGTACACAAATAAAAAAAGAGACATTCCACAGTTTTTAATAATATATAATGTCTAGGTTACTATTGTAACTCCTATTTGGGACTCAATTCCCACGTTTTTTCAGCCATGACCAAAACGTCAGAATGTCTGCTTCTGAACTGTCAGGAACTGCTGTGTAATTCCCGGCAGTGATGCCAAAGAGATCACCTTGTGAGATGGGAGCGTCAATAAAGCGCACTTTATCGACATCTCGCATCTCTGCAAGGTTTAGTCAGAGATGGCATTCCTGGACCACTAAGGTGGACATCGTGTGACCGAGGGCCTGTGTCGTGACTTCTCTCGCCCAGAGGGCAAGGTCAGTCAGCGTACGCAGGTCCTGCATCAACCCTGTCTCAGAACGACCCTTGTGTGTTGCTTTGGCCTGCAGGACGGTCATTGCATGCAAGGAGGAGGCGGTCTGTCCAGCGGCACTGTGAGGCTTAACAGCTAGAGCTGCCATCACCTCACAGGCACTGGATGGGAGCCACACATGATTCCTCCAGGTGGCAGCACTTTGCGGGCATAAATGAACTGCAATTGCACAGTCCACCTGAGGAGCCCCCATGAACCCCCTGACCGCCCCACAGATGAGGGTAGTGAGAGAGGAAAAACTTCGAACAGATTTTGGCACTAATATACCTCCGTACTGCCAAAGCTCTTCATGCACTTCCGAAAAGAAAGGCATGGGGCGATCGTTCGCGTCACGCTCCGAGCCCAGAACCAATCGTCTAGCCATGATTGTTCAGAACTAGGGTTGCAAAATTCCGGGAAATTTCAAAGCTGGAAACTTTCCATGGGAATTAACGGGAATATATGGGAATTAATGGGAATAAACAGGGAAATTGCAAGATTGCAGGTTAGCCTATAACAGGGTACTTAAATGTAGTTGGGAAAAAAAAACATCTTGCAGCATAATTTTGATTAAAATAACCAGATTTAATGAAATTTCATTTGAATTTTTACCCTGCACATTCCTCAATCACATTCACACAGCACACTACTTACTGCAGGGCTATTGAGGCCACACCCCCTGCATGCACTGTGCATTCCCCCAGTCCATAACATACACATTTGATCAAAAATACAGAAAAAAACAGTAATATTGTGAAATATAACCACAATTTAAAATAATGGTTTTCTATTTTAATATACATTAAAATATAATTTATTTCTGTGATGCAAAGCTGAATTTTCAGCATCATTGCTCCAGTCTTCAGTGTCACATGATCCTTCAGAAATCATTCTAATATGCTAATTTGATACTCAGTTATCATCGTTGGAAACAGTTGTGCTGCTTAATATTTTTTTATAAGCTGTGATACTTTTTTTCAGGATTCTTTGATGAATAAAAATTTAAAGAACAGCATTTATTTAAAATAGAAATCTTTTGTAACAGTATACACTATCGATCAAAATTTGGGGTCAGTAATTTTTTTTTTTTTTCTTTTTTTGAAAGAAATGAATACTTTTATTCAGCAAGGATGTGTGAAATTGATAAAAAAAGTGATATTAAAGTGATATTATTAGAAAATATTTCTATTTTGAATAAATGCTGTTCTTTTTAGCTTTTTATTCATCAATGAATCCTGAAAAAAGTATTACAGGTTCCAAAAAAATATTAAGCAGCACAACTGTTTCCAACAAATCAGCATATTAGAATGATTTTTGAAGGTTCTTGTGAGGAGCGGGAGATCCGCGGGGGTTTTCCCGGTGGAAGGCTCTCACTGTAACCCTCAGTCTCCCAAAGTGTTGAACAGACCCGCGGCTGTGCTTTTACACACAAGCGGCGGCTGGGCAACAACAAAGGGGACTCAAGCCTTCACGAGAAAGGAGAGTCACGACCTGCGTGTCGATGTGATCATGTTCCCTTGAGAACATGAATCACCCACAAACGCTGTATCCACATGCTGGGCATGTGAGACAGCGATTGTGGCCGTCAGATGATAACAGGAAAAGACTGCATTCAGAAATGCACGGACAGAGAGGCGTCTTTAAAAAGACACTCGCTGCCCGTGCTTGCTCTTTTAGGGAAATGCTCTTAGCTGAAGCGCCCAGGGGCGAATGCTGCCCTGTGTGCACAGCAAGCTGGATGCAAACACCGCTGGAATGCGCCATCACACCTGCAGAGAGATCCCACAACGAGCTGCAAGCAAAATAGCAATTAAAATTGCTGTTTTCGGAGTGTTCTCCTGATAGCAATTAAAATTGCTGTTATTTGCTCAGAAATTTACTTTCAATAGAGGTGAATTGGAAAGAGCGATCGGTGTACAACCGCTCGGCTCCGAAGCAAAAGTATGAATGGAAGTGAGTATGCCGGTCCTATTTATACCCGTATGTGCCGGGTAGGTGTGGCTCGGCATGTAAATCTCACTGGCCAATCTCAATTGGCTCGTTTTGTACCACTTGGAGGTGATTGGGCTCCCAGGCGAGACCCCATTACGTCACTATCGACGTAACGTTGAACGTGACTGACTGAATGGGAACTCTTATTTTTATGTCCAAAACTGCCGGAGTATTTTGAGTCTCTTTCGCACTGGTAAGAAAAAAACCGAGGTGGTATCGCCGGCGCGACGGTCGACCCCAGAGATTTAATGTTCTAGTTATTCATTTTATATGCTTTAGACATGTCAAACATCCACATTTCACACTATTATTGGGTTCTTCAATAAAAGAATTGCGTATACGTGACGTACATACATTGCGTGATTACATAAACAAACTAGTGAATCAGTTAATTGAAATGAACATCAACCACAACCCTGAAATTGAAAATGAAATGGCACAAGCTTGAATAAAAAAACAATCCAAAAATAATGCTAAAAACTTAGTGCAAACAAATAAAAGTGAAATTATTTAATATTTTATTAACAATTTAATTATGTATTTAATTATTAATTTAAATTTTATTTTGAGTAATTTGGCCCTCCACAGATGACATGTAAAGCACATTTTTAGTAATTTATTTTATTTTATATTTTATTTTATTTTTCAATAAAACAACTGTTACATGTTATTTTATATTCTTTTGATAAAAATGAATTATATGCTTTAAAATTGAATGCACTGCATTTTTGAAATCAATAAACATATTTAGAGGCAAATTTCAGCAAATTAAATATTTAAGATTAATCATGTTAACTACCAAAAACATGAGATTTATCGTGATTAATTATTTTAATCTTTTGAGGGGCTAATAAATGCGTAAACAGAGAAAATATGTGAATCAAGAAATGAATAGATGAGTATTGCAAATTATAATTGCTGTGGAATTAGTGCATTGTTGTGCATTTTTCTGGTGTTGTATTTTTTCACAGATTTTGGCATGTGGTTATATCAACTCTTTGGTGAAGAAGAGCTGCTGGTTAATTCAGCTGCTCAGTCTTGCCTGCACCATAAAAGAATACAAAGGTCTACAAGGTAAGGAACAACAGGAGCAATTGTGTGGGTTGCAGTTGGACAAAATTTTGTGTTTCTAACCTTTGCTACATCACATATAGCGAGCTGCCTACAAACTGCCTACAAACTTTTGCAAAAGTAGGCCGCCTATTTGTGTGCCTTCGAAGACAGCAGTAACACTTTTGTTAAGATTAGTTAACATGAACTAACAATGAAAAATACTTTGTAAGCATTTAATTCAAATCTCTAATGCGGTGTTTCCCAACCCTGTTCCTGGAGGCACACCAACAGTTTAAAACACATTTTCAAACTCTTCCTAATCAAACACAGCCAATTCAACTCATCGGCTCATTAGTAGACATTAGTAGAGACTCCAAGGTCTGAAATGGATGGGTCGGATAAGAGAGATGTCCAACATGTGCAAACACTGCTCTAATGGCTTTATATGTGTTTTGTGTGTCTTCAGACCTGCATACAGACCCGTCTTTACCTAAATGTGAGCTGCCGCAGGATGAAGCCGGGATCATCTGGGACAGTATCTGCTTTACGTTCCTCCTGCTGCAGAGACGTGTCTTCATGAGCTACTACTTCCTGCATGTGGTCGCAGACATCCGCGCCGGACAGATTCTCGCATCTCGGTATGACGTGTTTTTGTTTGAGGTTTAATTTTGTATCTGCAGCTGATACATAAATGTAAGCATTTGTAGTATGTCATAAGTGTAAATGTAAGTACAGTATAGTTGAGTGTTGTCGTCTGTCTGTCTGTCTGTCTGCCAGAGGAGCTGAGTTGTTCCAGGCCAGCATCGTGAAGGCCGTGAGAGCTCGTCTGGAGGAGGAGAAGAGATCCATGGAGCAGCTTAAGAGACAGTGAGAAACATCCTTTCATTAATGTTCCATAATCTTTGTGTTTTAGGGATGGGCATTTTTGTACATTTTTTTATTTCCAGCACTGATAGGTCTCGAAAACGAGTACTTGAGTACTCGGGGGTGGGGCGTGTCCGTTATGGTGATGATAATTTTTTTTTTTTTAAATTAAAACACTGTTATGAAAATTAATGTTGACAAATAAAAATATGACATAAAAATGTGTCTATCAAAATATTAAAAAATATGAGTAGATTATCAATAATGCATTAATGTTTTTTGCAAAAGAAACAATTAAAAGGAATAAATGCATGAGGTGAAACTGAAGAGTGAAGTCCGTTCTATATGACACATCCTACATGAGAGTAATCAGATATCCTAGATACACAACAAAAGTGTAACATTACAACTTGTATCTGCACAAAAGGATGCAAATGCAGGTGAACTTGAACTAAGTTACATGCTATCCAGAAAGTGTTACCGTAACAATGCATAAAGTATTCACAACAATCTATTGTGTTCTCATTGTAATGTTATGTACAGTACCTGTCAAAAGATTGGACACATTACTATTTTTAATGTTTTTGAAAGAAGTCTCTTCTGCTCATCAAGCCTGCATTTATTTGATCAAAATTACAGAAAAAAACAGTAATATTGTGAAATATTTTTACAATTTAAAATAACTGTTGTCTATTTTAATATACTTTAAAATATAATTTATTCCTGTGATCAAAGCTGAATTTTCAGCATCATTACTCCAGTCTTCAGTGTCACATGATCCTTCAGAAATCATTCTAATATGCTGATTTATTATCAATGTTGAAAACAGTTGTGCTGCTTAATATTTTTTTTATAACCTGTGATACTTTTTCAGGATTTTTTGATGAATAAAAAGTAAAAAAAAAAAGAACAGCATTTATTTAAAATAGAAATCCTTTGTAACAATATACACTACCATTTAAAAGTTTGGGGTCAGTAATTTTTTTCTTTCTTTTTTTTTTTTTTGAAAGAAATTAATACTTTTATTCAGCAAAGATGTGTTAAATTGATAAAAGGTGATAGTAAAGATTTTTATTGTTAGAAAAGATTTCTATTTTGAATATATGCTGTTCTTTTGAACTTTTTTCCAACATTGATAATTCAACATTTCTGAAGGATCATGTGACACTGAAGACTGGAGTAATGATACTCAAAATTATGCTTTGAATCATAGAAATAAATTATATTTTAAAGTATATTAAAATAGAAAACCATTATTTTAAATTATAATAATATTTCACAATATTACTATTTTTTTTCTGTATTTTTGGTCAAATAAAAGCAGACTTGATGAGCAAAAGAGACTTCTTTTTAAAAAACATTAAAAATAGTAATGTTTCCAAACTTTTGACCGGTGACAGATTTGCGCTGCACATCTTGTACTTCACTGTAGTTTCATCTACTTTTATCAAGTGATAGACATCCCTGTGCGTTTTCCAACCTCAGGTACCATCCAAAAAGCCTCAATAACCAATTAAAAAAATGAAATATATTTTTAAAAGTCATGGCAATCATCGTTTTCATGATCGATCTTTGCTGTCACGAGTACTCGTGCACATCCCTATTGCGTTTATTTCTATATATTGTAATCATTATGATCACAACTTCCGAGCTCATTGTTTCTGCCTAAAATTAATACATGTTAGCTAACTGCATGGTTTCTATTATCTTGAACTGTCCATTTCTGAAATGGACATTGCTTTCACAGTCACCTCTAATAACAGATCACTCTAAATTGTACTGTAGACGCATGCTTTTTCTGTAAAGCTGCTTTAAAACGATATGTATTGTGAAAAGCGCTACACAAATAAATGTGAATTGAATTGAATTGAGTGTTTCACATGACTTAATTGCCTGTAATGGTCCGCAGTGGAGCTCAACAGTATTTTCTCTCCACTTCGTTTTCTCCATGAGCAGAATATTGGGATATTCTTCACTAAGTGCTCTTGGACCAAACCAACCAATTGTGTGTCATTTTAATGTTGTTTTCTAATCGGGAAACACCACTGCTCAATTTATTAATTTTTTAAAAGAAATTAATAGCCTACATTTATTCAGTAAAGATGCATTTATTTGATCAAAAGTGTCATTAAAGACATTTATAATGTTTCAAAAGATTATCTGTTTCAACTAAATGCTGTTTTCAACATTGATAATAATCATAAATGTTTCTTGAGCAGCAAATCAGCATATTAGAATGATTTCTGAAGGATCATGTGACACTGAAGACTGGAGTAATGATGCTGAAAATTCAGGTTTGCATCATAGAAATAAATTATATTTTAACTTATATTAAAATAGAAAAAACATATTTGAAATAGTAATAATATTTCAGAATATTACTGTTTTTACTGTATTTTTGATCAAATAAATGCAGCCTTGGTGAGCATAAAACCTCTTTCAAAAACATTTTACCGGTCCCAAAACTTTTGAGCAGTAGTGTATATTACAACAATGTACATGTGTTATTTGATTTTATTATTATGTGTCAATAAGTGTGTCGCCACTGAATGCATTAACTTAGGATGGATCGTATTAAGACGCGGCAGCAGAAGTTCAAGAGAGGGAAGGAGAAGATGCTCAGCATGGCTCAGGTGTCCGGAGAAGAGCAGAAACTCATCACACCTGACGAAAACGATGAAAACGATGATGATGATGGTATGATGTAGATCATAACAGCAGGAGACTGTAATTGGGATAAAATAGTGTCGTCTCTTAGAAACTTTACCAGCAGAACGGTAAAAAAACAAGTTAGCATTCTGATATGAGTGTTGTATATGTATTCAACTGCATATTATTCACATTTTCCATAAAGCAACAAGGAAATGGTTTTATTTCCAATTTCACCGTCACTTCTGACGTGCTTACATTAATGCTCTGACATTTCATTTGCAGAGAGAAAGAAAAACAAGGTGCAAAAAAAGCAGTGGTGGAGGCCTTGGGTTGATCATGCGTCCAGTAGGTTCCTCATACCTTCCTCTGATCTCACTGCTCCTTGTGTCCTTGACCAGAAGTCAGAGGATTCCCATACTGCACTGGGGCTCTGTCAGACCTCCAAGACAACAAACACACCCTCCAGATCTTAGACTTTTCTACATCTATTTAAGGCTCCGAGGCTGTTTTTGATTGTACACATATTAACTACCAGTGGTAGATACTTTAAAGTGGTCATTTCATAAGGAATCGCAATTTCCTTGATCTTTGTAAAGGTTAAATGACTGTTTTTGTTGTAAAAATAACACATTTCTGACATTTGAAAATGGAAAAGTGTATGATATGATATATGCAGGGTTCGTACAGGGTGCTTAAAGTACTCGAATTTGACTTTTTGAAATGTGAGTCCTGGAAAACCTTTGAAAACAGCCATATTTATGAAAAGGTACTTGAAAAGTGCTTGAATTATAGAAAGACAATATATATAAAATAAAACAATCTTATAATAAAACAATCTTTTCATGCAAAATTAACACGTCAGCCCATCTGATATAGATATAGAGCCATTTTGCATGGATATAAGCATGATATTGCTCATATAAATATCTAAGTATATGATATAGCTTTCATTCTGCAGGTCAATCATATATTCACTGAAAAAAAAATCAGTTTGAATAAGGAAAGCGATATCTTTGTCATGGTATCCTTTCAGTGGTTAAAGTTACCATAGTCGATGCATGTGTTGCACTTTATTTGTACCATTTTGTTTTATTAGTTTATATTTACCTTTTTTTAGAATTTGAAAGATAATATATTGTTTGATATTGTTTGATAAGTGAGATCTCTGATTGTAATCCTTGAAATCCAGAAAAGTATTGCTTGAAAAGTCCTTGAAAGTCCTGGGATTTCATGTTACAGTATCTGTGCGAACCCTATATATGTTGTGTATGATACTGTATGACCACTTTAACTACTTCATGAAATGCTAACAAAATAGTGTTTAGTAGGTTTTAGGATATATGATGAAGTTAATTAATGACATCCATTTGATGCCTTAAATAGATCTATACAGCTGCTGATAGAAAAGTTGAATGTCTGGATGATTCTGGCTTGTTGTCATGTGACCGTATGAGCAGGTGAACGGAGCCGTGCAGTAGAGAATCATTCTGCTTTGTTAAAATCCACCAGAAACTCTGTTGTGGAAAAGAGAGTGATTTTTCTTCATTTCAAAAATGAATCAGTGTGAGCCATCTTGATATTATAGGAATAATTCATCCATAAATGAAAATTCAATCATCATATTTTTACCCTCATGTTGTTATTTTTTCCTCAATGGACTGTTTTGAGGAGTTATGTAGCAGAATGCTCTTTATATATATATATATATATATATATATAATACACACACAACTAACAAAGCCTAGCAACTAGCTTAGGACATGCAAGCAACGTGCTAAATCATGCTAGCAATGTGTTAAAACATGCTAGCGACATGTTAAATCATGCTAACAAAATGCTGTTACAACCCGTGGCTCAAGGGAAGCAAAAAAACAAGGGACACATGCAAACCAAGATTACAGGCTCAAAGTAAAACTTTATTGATTACAAAATTAAAGCAACACTAATTAATAAAGCAAAAGAAATAAAGAGATCAACGACAATGTCTCTGAAACCATCAGTAATATCAAAGTGCATGGTTGAAAATCATGCTAACAACATGCTAAGAGCTAAAATATGCTAGCAACATGCTAGCTAATTCATACTAGCAATGTGTTAAAACATGCTTATTCATGTTAGCAGCATGTTAATACACACTAGAAACATGCCAATTCATGCCAACAATGCGTTAAAACATGCTAGCGACATGGTAAAACATGTTAGTACTATGTTAATTCATGTTAGCATGCTAAACATGTAAATAACATGCTATTTCATGTTAGCAACGTGCTAAAACACATTAGCAACATGCACATTCATGCTAGCAATGTGTTAAAACATGCTAGCGACATGGTAAAACATGTTAGCAACATGCTAATTAATGTTAACAATGTGCTAAAACGTGCTAGTAACATGCTAATTAATGTTAAAATCTGCTACAAACATGTTAGCAAAATGTAAAATAATGCTAGACACATAAGACATGCTAACAGCATGATAAAACATGCTAGGAAGCTTATAAAAATTTAAGACAAAGCTTTGTCAACATAAAAGTTTGTCCCAATGAACTTTGCTTTCTAGTCTTAAATTGTAATAATATTTCACAATATTACTGTTTTTACTGTATTTATGATCAAATAATTCAGCCTTGGTGAGCATAAGAGACTTATTCGTAAACATTAAAAAAAAAAAGAAACATCTTACCAACCCCAAACTTTTGAATGGCAGAGTTTTGATTACTTTGCCTCAAACAAAACAAAAACAAATTTAGTTAGCTAAAAAACTTTGGCAAATTATCTTTCGTTGAATGTAAAAGAGCTTGTACATCTCCTTTTGATTTCCATGGAGAAAAAAATCTGGTGTGCTTTTGAGCGACAGGAGGGTTAGTAAATTTTCATTTTTGGGTGAACTAACTTTTCTTATATCCTCTTCAACCAACTCTCTTTATATCCTCTTCATCAAAGAAAGTGCTGAACAGAAAACCATCAAAAAGCAAATGAAATGCCTTCAAACTCATAGTCTTGGTGCTCTGCAGCGTGTGCTGTGAGTTTGTGATATGGGTGAGATGGTATTTACTTTGTCTTCATTGATGTGCTGATCTCCGTTATCAGCGTGATACTGAAGCACATGAGATGTGATTTCAAACCTGTGACAACTTCATTAATGTTTTGTATAGTGATTAAAATGCTGATTGTTATTAAGGAAAACCTGCCTGGTTGTACCATGGTCCAGTGATGGTATCAGACAGTAATACAATGGTACATGATTGAATATGGTGGCCATATTCGCATACTATGGTATTTACATGCACTCCAAGGTACTGCAAAGACTACCATAGTATTACTATCATGATCCTGTCCAAAAAGCCATGGTATTACTGTTGCACCATGTTTAAAAAACCATGGTAACACCATTGTGTGTTTTTTTTTTTTTTTAATGAGAGAACCTCTAATCACTATAGAAAATATATCTTTTTTAGAGCTTTAATAGGGCCAGCATTTGTTTTTTTCACTTAAATAAAGTGTTTTCCCAGCATCCTCCCCTTCCCTCCCTCTCCATTGTGGCTCTTCTGTTCAAGGACACAAGGCAGTTTCCTTATTCCAATTACTGTTTTTCTATGCGACTGTGAAACTGCAGACACAGCAGTGTTTCCGAGGTGTTAGATGACTGACTAACCCAACTAGAGATATAAAACTGTGTAATTTTTTTTTTTCTTTTCTTTTTTTCTTTTCATTTTGTGGGTTTATTTTATGGTAATTGCTGTTTTATTGAAATGTATAAAATGGGATATGTAAGATTTAATCTTCTACAGTTTTATTGTTTTTGTTTTGGTACTGCTTTACAAATGTTTGTTTTCAGATTTAGAGAGTCAGGTAAGTTTGATCAAGAGATTCATTGGTATTTTCTCAGCTGCTCTGATGTGCAAAACTTCTCATATTTTCAAAATTGATTAGTCAATATTGAACATTTTCATTCTTGATTTTTTTTTTTTTATATATATGTATATAGAAATTAATCATCAAAAACATGTTTGCTGATTTTCTATGATTGTTTTTGCTAAACGCTCTCCTCTGTTTCTCTCTCAGTGGTTAGAAGTGGTGATTATTACCTGTTTGAAACTGACAGTGAAGAGGAAGAGGAAGATGATGAGAAAAAAGATGAAGAACCACCCAAGAGATCTGCCTTTCAGGTGAGTGAACCGCTGCTGGTCTGCAGAGGAGAACAGACTGAACTTCTCTGGAGTCAAACTTATAATCAAAATTCAAACTTTTTGTGTAAATGAAGAAACTTGATTTTTTAACCCTGTAAAGCTTGGACAAATAAACTTTCCTCATTGATAATCAAGTAAACCTAAGTTGCTTCAGTCCAGTAAATGTTCTTCTTGAAATATTACCAATGATACAGAAGTTATTCTTACATTTACTTTATAAAATTCAGTAAAGATGTCACAGGAAAAAGATACGTGAACCACGAGCTGAAGGGGGACGTTTTTACATTTATACTAAAAGGCCTTTTACTTGCTATAAAAATAAAAACTATCAATCAGACGACAGAAGACATGTAGCAGATTGTGTGCAACAGGTTTTTCAGCAACTTTTCAAATCATGTTGAAAATTTAGAGGTCTTAGAAATTTGCATATCAAATATGATACAGGCTTTTTAGGGTTGCTTTGTTATAGCTCAGGAGACGTAGTCAAGATTAATTAATGTTCATAAACACCATTTTCAGAGTTTAAAAGGATATTCAGTGAGAAAAAAACTGTAGGACAGGACTTAAATGTGAGCAGTCGCAGATGTTTTGCCTAAAATTCCATCTTAGAAATAAAAATAATCACAAATAATATAGTTGTCATCCAGTTAGAGTATAGAGCTATAAAATGAATGAGCTCAGATCATTTTATGAGACATGTTCAAGTTCATATTGAGCTCTCTGACTTTTGATTGCAGGCATTGGTACCTTCACAAAATGTTGAGATCTCTTCTGAAACTCTAGAGGAGATGCATGAGATTACTGAGGACTTCAAAGTCTCCAGTTGATCTCTATTTAATCTAAACTAAAGGCACAATATGTAATTTTCGCGACTAGAGGTCGCTTATTCAAAATAAAGGCGTAGCTTGATGACGCCTTGATTTCGTGGAATTATGGGAGGTGTTTTCATGTCTACAGCTGGTGGAAAGGAATCGGATGGGACTGTTAATAAAGATGTATTAACATTACTGTAGTATGAAGCAGGGCGCTTCCGGTCATGAGTATGTGGGGTAAAGTTGTTGAAAGTTGTTATAGTGCTACTCTTTGCGTTCGCTCGGCGGCAACTATGAGACACTTGCATGCTGCAGTAAGCTAGATCGATATTAGGCATGGTAAAACATGGTACTCGCGGTAAATCAAGAAAACGAGATTTAAACACTTAGACTTACTGTGTTGAGCTATATAACAGTGATTAGTTTTCTGTCGATGAATGTATCCAAACAGTTGCTCACCTGTCTAATAAAACACATAATATATTAAAGCATCTTTGGTGTTTCCATGGTTTCTACAAAATAAAACGGGAAATCGAGGGTAACGCGGCTATGATGTCATTGATAGGTGATGCACGGACACGCTCCGTGTCCTGGTTAAAATTGCTTGTTTCTCTGGACATTTTTGGAAACATCTGAGATAATGTATGTACACAAGTCAACTAAATATATAATTTTACAAAAACCTTACATATTGTGCCTTTAAATTGAAATTTTAATGAGTTAGCTGTGATTTTTCTTTCAATTCCCAATCAAATAGCCTAACATTCTCCTCTTAAGATAATTCCAACATTACACAGTGTTTGTCTCAGAAAATTCCCAGAGCATCTGTTGCACCAGTTCATCCATTTTTTTAATTACAAACCTTGTATTAATTGTTCGTCTGTTGTTTGAGTGTTGTAACTGTTTGAAGGGTTTCGGGATACTGATGCTGTGACTTTCTCCTGGTTCTTTCTCCTCTCAGCGAGCGATCAGAAAGTTTGCTTCGGCCCTCGTGGCTTTACCCAGATCAGTCATTAAACTGCCCAAAACTGTTCTGCAGTATTTAATCAGGGCAGCCAAGGTACCACCGCAGGGAACGGGTCATCTGTGTTTGATCTGTGTTTGGTGATGGTGTTTTATTGTAAGATTTCCATTCCATGTTTTTCCAATTATGTTATACTGTATATTTGTAAATATAATGAGATTGTAAATAATATGAAATGGTGAAATACAAACTCCTTCAAGGATGCATGGAATGGAAATGATTTAGAGGTGTTGTTCAATGTGAATGTTGTGTCTTTGTTTGATGTGGTGTTTTTTGGGAAGGCACTTTTTTGTGTTTATTTTTAATAATTTAATTGGTAACACTTTACAATGAGGTCCTATTAGTTAACATTAGTTAATGCATTAAAATGCAGTAAAAATACAACTGTTCATTGTTAGTTCATGTCAGCTCAGGTCCATTAAATGATATTAACAGATACAACTTTGATTTTAATAATGTATTAGTAAATGTCGAAATTAACATTACATAAAATTAATAAATGCTTTAAAAGTACTTTATTAATTTCTTTATTATTAATTTAATGTAGTTAACTAAAGTTAACAATTGGAACCTTTTTGTAAAATGTTATCATTTAATTTTGTTGCTAGTAAATGATGTGATTTGCTCCATTGCATTTAAGAAATAGACCACAAAAGACATCAAACCATGATTTTACACAAAGCGTTCACACTGAATATGAATCATTCTGATATAAGTGGAGCAAAAAACAGTTGCTGTCTTTGAATTTTCCATTTTCTTGTGTAACCTGGATTCAAACAACTCAATTTAATCTGATAATTAAATAAATACACATCAATATCCATGTATATGCAAGTCAAAAATGTAAATGGTTTTTCAAAGATTTGGAAAATTCAGATTGAAAACAGTTGTTTGTATGCAGTGTGTGGATGTGCTTGTCTATCCAAGTCAAATTCAGCCTTTTCAGGGGACAAAATACAAATTCATGATCGAAATTCATTGCATTGAAACTTGAATCATGGGTTAAATTTCAACTGGTTTCCTGAAATGGCTGAACATGTTTGTGTGTTTATGTCCTCGTGCAACACTATACTGTTCATTAATGGATGAATTTATATTGATGTTGCTTCGTAGTTTGTGTATCATACCTGGATCACTGACTCTAAAGCAGCCCTGAAGGAAAGAGGCAAAGGGAGCCGTTATTTCTGGAAGCGATACGGCCGCAGACACAGAAAAGACAAAAAAGAAGGTACAGCACTCTTTAACATCTGTAAATTTGTGGCCATAATTGTAAAGTTGGTCTTAATGGACAAGCAACTTCCCGTGTGTAGGTCATGTGGCGATAGAGGTCGGTGAAGAAGAACGTCAGAGTTCAGAGGAAGAGAAAACGGACGGACCAGGTGTGTTCATGGCACACGTTCATTTTACCAGTTCATATAAACTTTAGACTAACATCAAAACTTAAATGTAACTTTCTACTTCCTGTAGACAACATCATCAAGAGGGTCTTCAACATCATCAAGTTCACCTGGGTGCTGTTTCTGACCACCGTCGAGAGCATCACCAAGTGGCTGAACTCCATCTGCAGAGAATACATCGACATCTCCACCGTCCTGCGCATTGAGCGCTGCATGCTGACCAGAGAAGTCAAAAAGGTTCTCTGCAAATGGTTCTACCTATAATATATATATATATATATATATATATATATATAGTGTGTGTGCAGAATTATTAGGCACGTTTATTTTCTGATCATATTTTTTTTTCCAGGCACATCTTACCAATTCCAAACCACATTAATCTTAACTACTATTAATTTTGCATTTAATCATTTATAAGTGATATATAATTGGTCATGAAGGCTGGAAATGAAAAAACGCCTTGTATTCAGGTGTGCATAATTATTAGGTACGTTTTCTTTTACAGATAAAATGAGCCAAAAAAGAGATTTAACTCAGACTGAAAAGTCAATAATTATTAAATGCTCATGAGAAGGATGCAATACTAGAAATTGCGGTCAAGGCATGACCATTGGACAGAAAAACGCTCACTGGGTCAGCAGGGTCAGACAAAAACAGGTGGAAAAGAAAAGATACATGTTAACTGCAAAAGAATTAAGAATTAAGGTCTCCAGCACCACCATTTTTATAGGCATACAGATTGAGACTGACTCTGGAAGGACCAGCACCACATCCTCTTGTACCACTGTTTGAAGAATTTATCTTCCAGAATCTGGCAGTAAGTTTGGGGAGTACATTTTTAGTCCATCTCTACAAAATGGACTTCAGGGTACTTATTTAGTAATTTTTGACTTTTCAGTCTGAGTTAAATCTCTTTTTTGGCTCATTTTATCTGTAAAAGAAAATGTACCGAATAATTATGCACACCTGAATACAAGGCGTTTTTCATTTCCAGCCTTCATGAACAATTATATATCACTTATAAATGATTAAATGCAAAATTAATAGTAGTTATTAAGATTAATGTGGTTTGGAATTGGTAAGATGTGCCTGGAAAAAATATGATCAGAAAATCAACATGCCTAATAATTCTGCACGCACTGTATTGGTCTATCACTGTGTATAATATAATTTAATGATGGAAATTGATTGCAAAAATTTGCTGAAACTAATTCAATTTAATATTTATAATATTTGTACCTAAAATGCATTGGTACCTTTTGGAACCGAGGTGAAACACAATTTTTAGAATAATCCAAAATTTTAATGAATCAGCCTAGCTGGTATCAGTCTAGAACTGATCCGCTGTATTCTTTGTCCTGCAGGGAAACGTGCCGTCCCGTGAGAGCATCCATGTGTACTACCAGAAGCAGATGAAACTGACTGGATCTCGTGAATCTGGACTGGACCGGATCAGCGAGGAGGATTCGGGCTCATACAGAGCCCGCCACAGACGGGTCGGACACAGTCTGGATTCCTTCGCCTCCAGAGACAGCATGTCCAGGTGTTCATCCGTGACTAATATTATTTTAGGTTGAATCACAAAACTCAAAAAATATATAGGTTGTATTTCATCCCAGATTCAAAAGAATTAATTTTTTTGCATTGTGACATTTTCATGACAAGCACAATTAAAGTTTTTTTTCTCAGGAGCAACATCTGAGAACCAGGAGACTTTCCTTCATGAGTTCTTGTCATCTTTTTCATTGCATTATATTTCCACTCATCTGTCCATCTGTCCATCCATCAGCGCATACACCGAAGCCACCATGCTGTTTTCCCGCCAGTCCACCTTGGACGACTTGGACGACATGCCTCAGAATATTCCCAAAACCAGCGAACGGGCTCGTCCCAAACTGCGCAAAATGTACGGCTTGGACATGTCCAACTCCTCGGCGGACAGCGGAAGCAGCGTCATATCCAGGTGCTGAACTCATTATCATCTTCATCGCATTCATCCTCACCCTCCACACTCCCATCAGACTTTATTATTTTATATTGTTTTATTTTATTTATTTATTGTATTTATTTTGACCTCAGCTGTTTTATAATGCAAACATGCTAATGGAAAACCTGAAAAATAATGCAAAATAAATTAAAATATTGGCCGACTACTTCTGATGATCTTGTGGAACTCTAAAGAAAAGCGCCCAACATTGTGTTTTTACATCTGTTTATTTATACAGTATGAATAATATAAATATAATGATTTATTTTTTAATTATAATGATAGTAATAGTTAAATTATTATTATTATTATTATATATATATATATATATATGTGTGTCTGTGTGTATATATATTTATATATACACATACAAATTCACATATATATAAATATAATATTGCATATATACACACATTATGTAAACAAACTTATGTTAGATGTGATTAATGACGATTAATCGATTTGACACACACACACACGTATTATTTATTATGTTATTAATATTATTAAAATAATACATGTATTATTTTCATTAAAAATATACATAATACATATAAAATTTACATACAATTTTTTATTATTGTAGTATAATATTAAGCATTATTGTGTCAGTAAGCAGAAATAAATACTGTAAAATAATTGGTTCTACATATCAGTTATTGGACATTTTGGACGTATCGGACATCAATTAACCTCTAAACATGAATAAAATTCTAAAAAAGCAAGGACATTTCAGTGTTAAATATAGATTTTGGGAAGACAAAGTAAATGATCTATTTGTGTATTTTTTTTTTTCCATTATACAGCACTACAGGAAATTTTGTTATTCAAAGCCAATATGTCAAAACGTCTTCAGAGATTGTTCCATAGTTCATAGATTGATGTTTATAGTGATTGTAATATAATGCTGTTTCCACTTCAACTTGTTTGTGCTGTTTTTTTGTTGTTTTTTTCCAGTGAAGCCACTCAGTGCGTAACACTGTTCTCTCGACAAGGCACCAACGACACGATAGACGAGGCTGAGGACGAGCGAGACCAGGTGAAGGACAAGAAGGAAACAGCAGAGCCGGGGCGCCAAGCCAGTGAGGACAAACCTGAGGAAGCAGATCATGAGGAAGTGATGCTGGAAGAGACGGCAGAGGAAGTGGAAGAGGAAGTCCAATGGGATTTGGTAGATCCAGAGGAAGCAGTCGAAGATGTTCAGGTTCCTCAGCTGGAGAGTGAGGAGCACCTAAAGGAAGAGCAGTGTGTTACTGAAGATGAGGAGGGAGAACAGCCTATCCAACAGGACGAAGGTGAATCATCAGGACCGGAGAACGTGCAAACAGATGTGGTCAGTGGGCAGCTTATTACTCCAGACACAGACGCGCCCAACACCTCAGACGCTGACGTGCCGCCCAGCTACAGCAAAGCCGTGAGCTTCGACCGTCTCTCTGTGAGCGACGAAAGTGACAGTGATAAACGGTTGATGGTAATGACACCTGACAGCAGATCCGATCTGGACGACCCTCTGCTGCCCTCCACGACCACCGATCTGACCGCCAGCGAATTGCTGCTCAACAAGTGAGTTGTTTTGCATAGGTTTTGTCTTGATTACATGACGGCTTGTTGTATCAAGAAGCGGCATAAATGTGGTAGAAAATCCTAATACTGACATAATATCTTATTTAGGGCTATCAATAGATTACTTTTTTTTTTTTTTTAATCGTGATTAATCGCAGTCTTTTGTTTGATTAATCACGATTAATCGCACACTTATCATGAAATTATTTTAACACGTTAAGGATTTTGAATTAATCACATACGTTAACGAATTAACGTCAACAGCCCTAATCTTATTACATGCCAGTGTTATTTTAGTATTATTTATATACTAGTTGTAGGCCTGTCACGATAACTACTTTTTGTTGTGCGATATATTGCCCCAGAAATAATTGCGATATGCGATATTATTGTCATTTTAAGACCATTTTATGCCACTGAATATATAATCATAATATAACAGCATAATAATGCAAGTAGGCCTACACACTTTCAAATGACAATGAACTTAACTCTTAAGAATATTTAGATACTGGAATTGAAGCGTCAAAAAAATAATAATGTTGAATGTGAAGATGAATTTCCTCTTGGAGGACAAATAAACTCTATCTATCTTAAATAATAAATAAACCTTTGCTAACAAAAACTGCAAAATAAGTAGAAAAAAAACGAGTACAAATGTACAAAAGGCACTTATATGGAGATTTTCCATCTACAGGTTTTTCCCTGACCTTATTTTCTCAGTAAAGTAAGGGTGCACGCTATTGTCAGATGTCCATATGAACAAAGACACAGATTTAGCAGTCAGGTATGACCTGTTGAAGTATCTGTTTTTCTAGAGGCGTGTTTGAAAATCTTCCTTTAACTTGAGCGCCGCGTTTACATAGGGCAAGGCAGGCAAAACTGAACTGTACACAATACAACCATAAAGTACAAGAACAGAGGAAACACTGGGGTTTATATTCACAAGATGACAAGAGCTGGAACAAGGAACAGGTGTGAGTAATGAGCTGCTATAGAGACTAACAAGGGTAACTGTGGAAACAAACAAAGATAACTATGGGAAACAAAGAAAACAGGAACTAATCACAGGAAGTCAAACAGTAGGAACAATAGGAACAAAAATACACTTCCAAAATAAGATTCCTACATTTCAAAATGTCCTTTAACACAAGACAGGGGAAATGAGACAAGAATTGTAACATAATTATAGTTTTATTAACAATTTGAAATGAATTAATATTTTCAATTTTTATTTTAATTTTAGTATAATTTAGTGCTTTTGTCATTTTTATTAGGTTTTGTTTTTTAAAAAATATTTTCAGATAGGTGTGTAATTTCAATTAGTATTTTTAGAACTTAAACTAAATCAAAATTATTGCCTTTGAAACTAACTGAAATAAGTTTAAGTTTTGTATACAGTTATTATGTTTTTATAAAATAGTTATATCTAATATTTATATCTTTATATCCTTAATATTTATTATAATATTTAATGTTATTTTAATATTTATACTTTATTATTAGCTTTATTTCAGTTAACAAAAATGTTTTTAATAGTTTTAGTTTCAGTTTATATAACAACACTGCCACAGTACATACTACATCCTCTCACCAGCAAAACTAGTACACAGTAGGTATTATAGGTATGATTAATAGGTATGTGACCAGCTACATACGGTCATTTAATGTCTGTTTTCCCACTGTTATCCAGAATGTTCTACGACGAGGAGCTGGAGAACTCTGAGAGTTTCTATAAATCCCAGCCGCTGGGCCTGCAGCTGTGTTATGCTCTCTATAACCTGCTGGTGGCGCACTCTGAGATGGTCTGTTACCTGGTCATCATCCTCAACCACATGATCTCAGCTTCCATGGCGACGCTGGTGCTGCCCATCCTCATCTTCCTGTGGGCCATGCTCTCTGTTCCTCGGCCCAGCAAGCGTTTCTGGATGACGGCCATCGTGTACACAGAGGTCAGGGTTTGTTTTAGGTTAAATGCTGTAGAAATGACTTCTGTATTGAATTTTGTGTGCATAGATTCTGTGCAGGCCCAATTATTTACAAATATGCTCATTTTAGACTATAGATATTAATTCATTTTAAATAATTTGTAAATGTGTTTTTATTTCCTCCAGGTCACCATCGTCATCAAGTACTTCTTCCAGTTTAGCTTTTTCCCATTCAATCAGAACGTGAAAGTCAGCAGATCGAAGCCGTACCATCCGCCCAACATCCTTGGTATAGAGAAGAAAGACGGATACGTGCTCTATGACCTGCTGCAGCTGCTGATGCTGTTTTTCCACAGATCCATACTAAAGGTTCTTATTCTTATTTGCCACAAAATGTTCATCTAATAGCAGTGATGCTTGACTTGTTAAAGGCAGTAGCACTAACAAACCTTTTGACCTTTTCATGCATGATGAAAAATATGCTTTATTTAAAATAAATAAATAAATAAAAATGTCTTGTGTACTGGGCAGAATAGGTCTGGTTAGCATATGCAAATATAAATGCAGAATGCATGCAAATAAAAAAGCAAAATAATTATATTTTATTAGTATAATATATGTAAAGGATAATCCAAGGCTAGCTGTGCATTAAACAATTTTAATGCTCGACATGGAGGCAAAGAACCACCAGGATTCAAATCATTTAACACAGCTAGCCATGGACTATCCCGCTTATACCATGGTCATTTGCCAGCACTGACAACTTAAAGCTATTATTGATGTTTGCTGCGCAATATTTGACTGGAAAAGTAAAAATTACGATTATTTTAATCAGTTACGGCTCGTTAGAACTAGCATTCCCACTTTGAATCAGACACAGAGATAAAGTTGTGCGGTAAGATTTGCGGTAAGATTGATCTAAATGAATGAATTATAGAATTTATTTGAATGAATTATTGAGAGAGATACAGAGAGAGAGAGCACACCTTCCAGCCAACCAGAATCGAGTATTCAGACCATGGTATAATTTTGCATAATTATTTGATCTTTAAGATCTGCACACTGGTTGATTTCCAAAGTTCAAAGTCTTGTTCGGAATAAATAACGCTTGCTTCGCCCGTTTTTTGCTTTAGCTTTGAGATGTTCAGCAGCTTAGAGGATGCCAAGGTACGGCTGGAAACATAATTCACCAGACATTATGAGATCTAAACGAAGCCACTAGACTGTTGAGAGCTTAGACAACCATAAAATGGATTTTAAAATCAATTCCTAATGTTTAAGGTTCCTCTCCTCTCCAGGTTTCAGATTATTACATAAAATCAAACACAAGTAAAAAGCTTCAGCTTCAGCATGACATTGCACTTTTCACTAGGGTAAACTAACATCACAAAACAGTGCCTGTAAAAAAAAACAAAAAAAAAACTTAAAAATCAAAACCAATCTGAAACCTATAATGGGGGAAATTATACATTTTATAATTATAACATTGTAATGATTTTGTTTCTTTTTTTTTACTATAATGTGCACTGACAAATCTTTCACAATAAGGAAAATTTAGTAAATGCAGTAGTAAATTAAGTCCATTTTAATTCTTAAAATCAAAAGCAAAGGTTTACTCGCTTTAAAAAGTGAGTGTGTGTGGGAAAAGAATTGGAATTTACATATACTAAATGTTCCTTACTGTGAAAAATTCATCAGTGAACATTATAGTAAAAAAAATCTTTCTCCAGGTTTCAGATTGTTCTCAAGTTTTCAGTATTTTTACAGGCACTGTTTTTGTGATATTACTAGGTACAAAAGTGCAATGACAAGCTTAAACGTTTTACTTGTTTGATTTTATGAAATAACAAAGGCTGCTTGTAAAGATATGTGTGCAACCCAACAAGAGAAGCTTCTTAGCCTTCAGAAAATGGTGTTTGGTCACCTCTCAGCTGATCAAACTAAATGTTATACAAGCATTTTAGATGAGATATTTTATATGAGGTTTGCAATTATTTTTGCAACCCTGTAGAATAAGTTTTAAAGCCTTGATTTTGTGATTTTGTTGTAAAGCATTTAAGAAGATGATGGATCAAAAAGGTTGTTAAGATCATGAAAAACAAATTCAGTCAAGTATGTCCAAACTTTTAACTAGTAGATAGTTTAACCTAATCTCTAGATGGGATCTTAGATAGAAAATGTGAGATTATTGTTTAAAGAAATGGTATATGAATTTTTATCCCATTTGTGGAAAGTGCCTTTTATTTAGTTTACAACTTTGAATAAAAGTTCAAATAAATGGGTCTCAAGTGAAGCACTATTTCCATTTCCAGTTTGTTTTCCTTACCAAAGACCATCACAATGGCTTCAATGCATCCAGTTAATCTCATTTAGTGTACCATCTCTCTCTCTCTCTTTGGCTCAGTGTCACGGCCTCTGGGATGAAGGTGACCCTAAAATGTCCCAAAAAGATGCGTGTCTTCATCAGGACGAGCCTGTGGACGAGGGGAAGATGGCGGTCATGATTCCAGCTGAGGAAGAGAAGAAGAGTTCTCCAGCGTACTCGCTGAAGTCCGTGAACCTCAGCATGTCCATGGACTCATCCCAGGTGCTCATGCAAGTGCGTTATCCTGAGCATCGGCCTTATCTGCGGCGGCAGAGCACCAGCGGCGGATCTCACCCCTCCCGCCGCTCATCTGTGCGCTCCAAACGTGGTGAGATTTAAAGAAATCATTTCACTTTTAAGGAGTCTTGTGTTAAAAACATTACTGTGCAGTGTAAACTGTTATTTGAATTATCATTCAGCGAGTCATTTAACCATGTTTTAGTCTTTGGAAGGCTTTTGTCTTTCATTTCATAAAGTAATCCACACATACCGGCCAAACCGACCGCATTAGCAGGGTAAAGTTAGTTTTAGTGAATTTGTTGTTTACTCTGCTTATGTTCACAAACACACTTTTGTGATAACTTTTTAAGAAATATAACAGGTCTGATCTGTTTCCACACATGGATGGCATTTATAATGCCATGTTTCCTAAAAATATAACCAAGAGGAAGTAAGTAAATAATGAATAGAAAAGGGCCCAAGACAGAACCCTGAGGAGCACCAGTGGTGACTTAAATTTTTTACATTTTTATGATTAAATTATATAAAAACATGCTATTAAAAAAATGGTACAAAATAGTTTAAATCTATGTGATAGGTAAGTTAGGTCAAAAGAAATCAAAAAGTAGTCAGATTACCTAAAATGTTTAATCTAATAGATTGTGTTACTAACAACAGTTTCCCTTATGTAAGCACTGCTGGGGTTACACATCATGAATCTGGTTGGACAAGGTCATCTTTTTGGACAGACCAGTGAAAGTAACAGGCTATTTTGTTAGCCAGTGTTATCTTTGTAGTTATTCTGGGGTTAAGCATTGCTGCGGGTTTAATTGTGGTGACGTTTGGTTGCTGGTTTGTTTCACAGGCAGCACGAGCACACGGAACAGCATTCGTAGAGAAAACAGTGAGCCAGAAGTGCCACAGAAGAGCCGGAAAGAAATGATTATGGAGAAGGTCCGAGAGCAGCTCATCAAAGCAAAGGTTTACCTGCTCAAAAAGTGAGTGTGTGTGTGGGAAAAGAATTCAAATGGACCTGATTTTCTCCACCTCTAAAGCAACTTTTCCTTTCTGTTCCTTTCTTCCTATTGTTCAAATTTCATTTGATTTACATTTTAAAAGATTAATTAAATTGTTAAAGTTTTATGCATTCATTTGATTACCAAACCAAAAACACCAAATTTCTGAAAAAAATAAAACATTTCATAGGGCACTATTGTGGTTAAAATTTTTAATAAATAAATTGTTAAAGTTTTATGAATTCAATTGATTAGACATCCTTTTTGGTTATCTAAAGTTAAACCATTAAAACTGAATCCAGAAATTGAATGAAATATACGAAATTTGGATAAAAAAAAAACTAAATGGAATTAAGGAAAACCTAAAATGGATTTCATAGGGCCCTACACTTTAAACAATCCAATCAATTCCCATTGGATAAAAAATAATTGCTGCTCTGTTACATACTGCTCCGAGACTTGGGTTGAAGATCCAAAAGCAGCTCTGTTCAGGGTAATCCACAATTGTAATCCATATAACAGGCATAAGGTCAAAACCACAGGGCAAACAATCCAGATAATAGTCCAAGACACAGGCAAACAGGGAAATCCAGGGAGACAAGCAGAAGATCAAAACCATGACACAGAAAACCAGAAATAGCGCTCAGAAATGCAGTGTAACACATACAAGACTTTGCAATGAGTGAGTGAAAACACAGAGCTTATAAAGGCAAACACAAATGAGTTAATCACACACAGGTGGAATTAATCAGACCATAATGAGTCCAGGCAATGGGTTATGGGAAATGTAGTTCATGATGGGAAAGCAAAGGAGACGGGAGGAGTGCCCTCTGGTGGAGATCGTGGGCAATCCAGCTGGTAGATCACTTTACATTTATGGAAGTAAAATGGGTTATGAATGACATTTCATGCTGACAGACAGTTTTGGCTGATTGATGTGCACTCTTTCATTCTTTATCCTAATATTTCTGATATATTTTATTAGTCTATCTCTTTAGTCTCTGTTTATCTTCTCTCTTCAGATTGGTCAAGATCTATCAGCCTATCCGTCAGTTCTACTATAACCTGATCCATCCCGAGTACAACGCCGTGACAGATGTTTACGTCTTCATGTTTCTAGCAGACACCGTTGATTTTATCATTATTGTCTTTGGCTTCTGGGCATTTGGGGTAAATTTTAAATTGTTATGAAATAAAAATTTATATATATATATATATATAAAAAAAGAGTGTTGAGGACAGTAAATGAAAATTATTTTAATAAAAAGTAATTATGCATGCAGTTTGCCTATGCAGGTAATAGAAAGGTTTCAGATCAGATCTGCCCTTTTCTCTTCTAAATTTACTCTTAAAATAAACAAGCCTCGGTTCTTCTTGACATGCTGTTGATGTTTGTTTTCTCTGGCTCACAGAAACATCAGGGAGGTGATATCACGTCCTCCCTGTCAGAAGACCAAGTTCCCGGGCCGTTCCTCGTCATGGTTCTCATCCAATTCGGCACGATGGTGGTGGATCGCGCTCTGTACCTCCGCAAGACAGTAACGGGAAAAGTGATTTTCCAGGTCGTCCTGGTGTTTGGCATCCATTTCTGGATGTTTTTTATCCTACCAGGAGTCACAGAGAGGTAAAGGAATGCTGGGAATTCCACTCCAATTAGGACACAGAACTGTACTGTCTGTTACAGTTTGACATAATTTTGCATTTTATTAACAAAAATGTTATTTTCATTAGCAAAAGGATATTTTCGTCAAAAGACAAACTATATATGGATGGATGGATGGACAATTCAAATTCACACTGTTGAATTGAAAGTTAGCCAGTACTGCAAGTAATGCTGTAAATGTCCTAACACATGTTTCATCTCCTCTGTGCAGGCGCTTCAGTCAGAACACTATCGCTCAGTTGTGGTACTTTGTGAAATGCATTTACTTCGGCCTGTCAGCATATCAGATCCGATGTGGATATCCGACTCGCATACTGGGAAACTTCCTCACCAAGAGCTACAACTACCTCAACCTCTTCCTCTTCCAGGGGTGAGAAACAGCAGTTTATAGGGTGATGTTGTATGTAATTAACTGTATGTTTACGTGGAATGACACAATCTATAAAAAAAGACAGAAACGTACCGATAGTGGTCGGTTGACTACTCTTTTTTTGAAAGAAAACCAGTCGGTCTCTATACATAACGAATACACCTATTTAGTAAGTGTGTTTAATGTTCAAGATTTCGTCTGATCCCGTTTTTGACGGAGTTGCGAGCCGTGATGGACTGGGTGTGGACGGACACGACGCTCAGCTTGTCTAGCTGGATCTGTGTGGAGGACATCTACGCACACATCTTCATCCTCAAATGCTGGAGGGAGTCTGAGAAGGTAAGAGACGTTATATATCTATTTATTTTTTCAACAAATCTAGTCCAAAATCCATTCATTTCATTACTTGTAAATAGATTTATATATTAAGTTACTCAAGCAAGTGCCAAAACATTTAAACATGCGGTACTTTGTCTTGCGTGAAAAGGTAGTATAACAAACATGTTCGATTAAATCTTACCATCCTCACAAGGAGCAGAGAAAACTCCCTCCCATGCCTTTTCTTTTGCATTTAAATCTTCATCCTGTTGGTCATACGGAACTTTGTTTTTCTGCCTCCACGACACGAGTTTTATCCATTATGTTGCTTTGTTTTTCCAAATGTGAAGTATGGTGCAGTTTGATTTCATTTACCAAGTTGTCTTAAACAACACTCGACTTTAATTATATGCATTCTATGGTGCATTTTAATTTTGACCTTGAACAATGCGCTATCAGTTTAATTAAAGAGGACCTATAATGCCCCTTTTCACAAGATGTAATATAATATAAGTCTCTGGTGTCCGCAGAATGTGAAGTTTCAGCTCAAAATACCCCACAGATCATTTATTATAGCTTGTCAAATTTGCCCCTATTTGGGTGTGAGCAAAAACACGCTGTTTGTGTGTGTGTCCCTTTAAATGCAAATGAGCTGCTGCTCCCGGCCCCCTTTCCAGAAGAGGGCGGAGCTTAAACAGCTCACGCTTCCGTTGCTCAACAACAACAAAGCTGGAGAATCTCACGCAGACAAAATGAGGATTGTCAGTAACGGTGTTCAGCCTTACATTGTTCAAACCGGAGTCGACACTGATGGAGAGACTCAGGAAGAAGTTACAACTTTTAGGACGTTTCTGAATGGTTAGTGGATAAATTTATGTAGTTGCTGTGGAGTAGACATGTGCCGATATTCGCTAATGCGATATATCACGATAATGAATATGCACGATATTGTTATCGTGGGCACTTCAAAATACTGTAAATAATAATTTATTACCAATTATTAAAATTTTTATAATGCATTTAAGAATACTTTCCCCATCAACCGTATAAAATGCACAACACCGCTGTATCCTGAATCAAAGGGACACGCGCTCAGATGTAAACAAGCCCAGCGTGCACGAGGAGCACATGGCGGAACGAGTGAAGGAGACGCGCTGAATGAAAGTGCACGTTCACTCTCTGACAGCAGAGGGCGCTGATGGAACAGCAGAATGCAGCGGTTACCCCGAAAACCCGCAAACAAAGCAACTGCGCTAGTGAAGTTTTTAAAATGCTTAAAACAGCCATTCATTTTTTTGTAATCTCAATGTTGTTCATCACAGCACCAAATACTTAATTCTTAAAGACTTAATAGGTTATTTATTTTCAAACTTAAACATTTTTATATTTTAATCTGGACTATAATATGCCCTAATGATTAGAAATGTTCTAATTATTTGTTATTGTTCAGTAAAACTTTGAGACATATGGCTTAATTTGTTAACATGTTAATTCATTATTACCAAACTGACAATGAAAAATACTTATAAAGCATTAATTATTCTTAGTTAATGTTAATTTCTTAGTTACTGTTTAATAACATTACTAAAATCAAAAGAACTTATTTAATGGACCTGAGATAAAACTAACAATGATTAGTTGTATTTCTTAACTAACATTAACAAAAAATAATACTTTCTGTTACAAATGTAGCTATTGCTCAATCTTAGTTAATGCATTAAATAGTGAGACCTTATTGTAAAGTGTTACCTGTTGTTCTTTATAGCCTAATTCTTTTGCACTTTAATCTGTTTGAAAATTTTACTTTATATGTTTTTTGTGTATTGTATTATTGTTTTTTAAATTTAAACATTCAGAGTTCTTTTTATTACAAAAAGAGTTCTTAAACCTGTTATACTATGACAACACTTTTTTTTTGCAACTTATTTCAATATCGTGATAATACCGTATACTGTGATAAAAGCTTCTGCAATTAATCTCATCGACTAGCATGTGCCGTCATGTTAATCTTTTGTGCAAATCCAGCGTTGAATTGACCCTCGTTTGTGAAGCAGTCCGGCGTAAAATGACGGCATGGCAACAACACTCTACTACAACAACTCTTCCTCTTCTCTAAAGCAGCCCAACATGGCCTCACCCCCTTTGTTGCGTGTTCTTGGGGGCGGGGTTTATGTACATTTTTGGGGTTTGTGATGTCACCAACCCGGAAGAAGCTCGTTGTAGTCCCTACCAGCCGTTTGTTGTAGTCCTTAAAAACCAATTTCTGTAAAAGAAAATATCTCCCTTTGCATTGAACTTTGAGCATTGTAACTTTGCAGATGTTGTTTATGATCAAACAGCAACATTACACACTAACTAAAGTTAAAAAAGTGAAATCATAATCAACCACCCCTTTAAAGCACATGCACCACAGCAAAAATAGACTTGGTGTGGAAGCCTCCGCTGCACAGCTGCATCTGCACCATTACTGCAACACATTGAACACAAAGGAAGATATTTGGAAGAATGTTTGTAACCAAGCAGATCTTGCCCCCCATTGACTACCATAGTATGTTAGTCCAAGGGGGCGAGATCTGCTTGGTTACAAACATTCTTCCAAATATCTTGCTTTTTGTTCACCAGAACAAAGAAATTTATACAAGTTTGGAACAACTTGAGGGTAAGTAAATGATGACAAAATTTTCATTCTTGGGTGAACTATCCCTTTAACTTGGGCACTGATTTGCACTGCAAGTAGATCATGTGGGTGTAAGGCAGCATCCTAACCAGTTGTTTGTGTCGTGTCGCAGCGAAACCCTCAGCCGCGCGGGCAGAAGAAGAAGAAGGTTGTGAAGTATGGAATGGGCGGCATGATCGTGATGCTTCTGATCTGCATCGTTTGGTTCCCGCTGCTCTTCATGTCTCTGGTCAAATCTGTGGCAGGAGTGGTCAACAGTCCGCTGGATGTGTCCGTCACGCTCACGCTTGGAGGACTTCAGGTGCACCTTACATTAAAGATGCTGTGCTGTTCATTTGCATGCTCATTTCACATTTCAGGAAAAAGAGTTAAATTTAATTGCTATCAAAGCTGTTTCTCCTAAGAAATCAATGAGTCACTAGTAATAGTATAGAGCTAAAATGAATATGGAAAGCATCTCAGATCATTTGATGAGAAATGTTTGAGTTCATATTGAGATCTCTGCAGTGTTATTTTAATATTATTCATATACTATCACAGTATTTATTATTATTTTGAATATGCTTTGCTTTTTATGTTTTCAGTTCTCATTTTAATTTTAGCTTAAGTTTTAGTCATTTTTTTAGTGTTTGTTTTTTTCCATTTAGCTTCAGTTTATTTTTCCTTCTGTTTTAGTAATTTTAGACTTTTTATTGCAGACTTTGGTATCTTGGCAAATCTGAATCCAATCTGAGACATTGTTGAGATCTCTTCTGAAATGCAAACAAATCAAAACTCAAAAACAAATCTCAGGGTGCTTATCATATGATAATCAACATGGCTTACTTTTTTCTGTTCTTATGTTTGTTGCATTCTGTTTTCCAGCCGATCTTCACAATGAGCGCCCAGCAGAACCATATAAAAAGTATCAGTTCCGCAGAGTTTGAAGACTTCAAAACAAAAAATTACATCTCTGATGCAGTAAGGATCTGTTTCTGTTATCAAATCACAGTGGGTCCTTTATGACATGAACATGTTTTTTTGTGATGCACCCCATATACAAAAATTTCAGATAGCTGATTGTTGAGGCCCATAATAATGACCAATACTATTGTTTTAATTTTACATTTCACTGAATAATCAACATAAAAATATGAAATTATATTTTGCATAGATAAAATGAAACTTATTTTGTAATATCATTAAGATTTTTTTTATTTTACATTGTGACAAAAAGCTAATATTGTCTGATACTGATAAATTGTGCATCCCTGATTGTTTGAAGTAGACGCTTGTGTCTCCTGCAGAATGCCATGCAGTTCCTGGAGTCTTTTACTTATGAGGATTTGAGAATAGCACAACTAGAAGGAAGTTCCAACTCGCTCTGGACCATCAGCCCCCCGAGCAAAAATTACCTCATTGAAATGCTTGATAAGGAGAATGTCACTCTCACCATTGCCTGGTCCATACAGAGGTAGAGTTCAACATCACAACTTACACAGAACACTTAATATAACCTGGTCTGTTAGTGACTTATGGGTAAATCTCACAGCAACATGTCCATTTTGGATCTAAAATTATATTATATTTAAATCAATGTTATTTATATAAATATAAAGATATTTTAAAATATATCAAAACATAGCGCCGAAAGGGGGCGGGGCTACATAAGGTCTATAGAACACCCGGGCAACTATAGTGAATATGTATAGTTCTAATACATATTTTACATAGTGATTATACTGTGATAGTATAACATATTTTTCTCGATGTGATCCGCCAGCTCCAGTCCACTAATTTGGAGCGGTTAAGGCCCAGGTATAGGCTACTTCATTTCCCACGTTCCCCTCTGTCTCGCGCACAGTTGAGCGCGCAAGTGTTTCAAAGATACTCTTTTGCCCTCTGAGCGCTCGAGCCTTTCAAAGATACTCCTTTGCCCTCTGAGCGCGCAAGCCTTTCAAAGATACTCCTTTGCCCTCTGAGCGCGCGAGCCTTTCAAAGATACTCCTTTGCCCATGAGTGCGCGAGCCTTTCAAAGATACTCCCTTGCCCATGAGTGCGCGAGCCTTTCAAAGATACTCCTTTGCCCATGGGCGCGCGAGCCTTTCAAAGATACTCCTTTGCCCATGAGTGCGCGAGCCTTTCAAAGATACTCCCTTGCCCATGGGCGCGCGAGCCTTTCAAAGATACTCCTTTGCCCATGGGCACGCGAGCCCTTCAAAGATACTCCTTTGCCTTCTGAGCGCACGAGCCTTTCAAAGATACTCCTTTGTCCTCTGAGCGCACAAGCCTTTCAAAGATACTCCTTTGCCTTCTGAGCGCACGAGCCTTTCAAAAATACTCCTTTTCCCATGAGCGCGCGGGCCTTTCAAAGATACTCCTTTGCCCATGGGCGCGCGAGCCCTTCAAAGATACTCCTTTGCCCTCTGAGCGCGCGAGCCTTTCAAAGATACTCCTTTGCCCATGAGCGCACAAGCCTTTCAAAGATACTTCCTTGCCCATGAGCGCGCGAGCCTTTCAAAGATACTCCTTTGCCCCTAGAGCGCGCAAGCCTTTCAAAGATACTCCTTTGTCCTCTGAGCGCACGAGCCTTTCAAAGATACTCCTTTGCCTTCTGAGCGCACGAGCCTTTCAAAGATACTCCTTTGTCCTCTGAGCGCACGAGCCTTTCAAAGATACTCCTTTGCCCATGGGCGCGCGAGCCTTTCAAAGATACTCCTTTGCCCATGGGCGCGCGAGCCTTTCAAAGATACTCCTTTGCCCTCTGAGCGCGCGAGCCTTTCAAAGATACTCCTTTGCCCATGAGCGCGCGAGCCTTTCAAAGATACTCCTTTGCCCATGGGCGCGCGAGCCTTTCAAAGATACTCCTTTGCCCTCTGAGCGCGCAAGCCTTTCAAAGATACTCCTTTGCCCATGAGTGCGCGAGCCTTTCAAAGATACTCCTTTGCCTTCTGAGCGCACGAGCCTTTCAAAGATACTCCTTTGTCCTCTGAGCGCACGAGCCTTTCAAAGATACTCCTTTGCCCTCTGAGCGCGCAAGCCTTTCAAAGATACTCCTTTGCCCTCTGAGCGCGCGAGCCTTTCAAAGATACTCCTTTGCCCATGAGCGCACAAGCCTTTCAAAGATACTTCCTTGCCCATGAGCGCGCGAGCCTTTCAAAGATACTCCTTTTCCCCCAGAGCGCGCAAGCCTTTCAAAGATACTCCTTTGCCCATGAGCGCACAAGCCTTTCAAAGATACTCCTTTGCCTTCTGAGCGCACGAGCCTTTCAAAAATACTTCTTTTCCCATGAGCACGCGGGCCTTTCAAAGATACTCCTTTGCCCATGGGCGCGCGAGCCCTTCAAAGATACTCCTTTGCCCTCTGAGCGCGCGAGCCTTTCAAAGATACTCCTTTGCCCATGAGCGCACAAGCCTTTCGAAGATACTTCCTTGCCCATGAGCGCGCGAGCCTTTCAAAGATACTCCTTTGCCCATGAGCGCACAAGCCTTTCAAAGATACTCCTTTGCCCCCAGAGCGCGCAAGTCTTTCAAAGATACTCCTTTGCCCATGAGCACGTGAGCCTTTCAAAGATACTCCTTTGCCCATGAGCGCGCGAGCCTTTCAAAGATACTCCTTTGCCCCCTGAGCGCGCGAGCCTTTCAAAGATACTCCTTTGCCCCCAGAGCGCGCGAGCCTTTCAAAGATACTCCTTTGCCCATGAGCGCGCGAGCCTTTCAAAGATACTCCTTTTCCCCTAGAGCGTGCAAGCCTTTCAAAGATACTCCTTTGCCCATGAGCGCGCGAGCCTTTCAGAGATACTCCTTTGCCCTCTGAGCGCGCGAGCCTTTCAAAGATACTCCTTTGCCCATGAGCGCACAAGCCTTTCAAAGATACTTCCTTGCCCATGAGCGCGCGAGCCTTTCAAAGATACTCCTTTTCCCCTAGAGCGCGCAAGCCTTTCAAAGATACTCCTTTGCCCATGGGCACGCGAGCCCTTCAAAGATACTCCTTTGCCCTCTGAGCGCGCGAGCCTTTCAAAGATACTCCTTTGCCCATGAGCGCACAAGCCTTTCGAAGATACTTCCTTGCCCATGAGCGCGCGAGCCTTTCAAAGATACTCCTTTTCACCCAGAGCGCGCAAGCCTTTCAAAGATACTCCTTTGCCCCTAGAGCGCGCAAGCCTTTCAAAGATACTCCTTTGCCCATGAGCGCACAAGCCTTTCAAAGATACTCCTTTGCCTTCTGAGCGCACGAGCCTTTCAAAAATACTCCTTTTCCCATGAGCGCGCGGGCCTTTCAAAGATACTACTTTGCCCATGGGCGCGCGAGCCCTTCAAAGATACTCCTTTGCCCATGGGCGCGCGAGCCCTTCAAAGATACTCCTTTGCCCTCTGAGCGCGCGAGCCTTTCAAAGATACTCCTTTGCCCATGAGCGCACAAGCCTTTCAAAGATACTTCCTTGCCCATGAGCGCGCGAGCCTTTCAAAGATACTCCTTTTCCCCCAGAGCGCGCAAGCCTTTCAAAGATACTCCTTTGCCCATGAGCGCACAAGCCTTTCAAAGATACTCCTTTGCCTTCTGAGCGCACGAGCCTTTCAAAAATACTTCTTTTCCCATGAGCGCGCAGGCCTTTCAAAGATACTCCTTTGCCCATGGGCGCGCGAGCCCTTGAAAGATACTCCTTTGCCCTCTGAGCGCGCGAGCCTTTCAAAGATACTCCTTTGCCCATGAGCGCACAAGCCTTTCAAAGATACTTCTTTGCCCATGAGCGCGCGAGCCTTTCAAAGATACTCCTTTTCCCCTAGAGCGCGCAAGCCTTTCAAAGATACTCCTTTGCCCATGAGCGCGCAAGCCTTTCAAAGATACTCCTTTGCCCATGAGCGCGCGAGCCTTTCAGAGATACTCCTTTGCCCTCTGAGCGCGCGAGCCTTTCAAAGATACTCCTTTGCCCATGAGCGCACAAGCCTTTCAAAGATACTTCCTTGCCCATGAGCGCGCGAGCCTTTCAAAGATACTCCTTTTCCCCTAGAGCGCGCAAGCCTTTCAAAGATACTCCTTTGCCCATGAGCGCACAAGCCTTTCAAAGATACTCCTTTGCCCATGAGCGCACAAGCCTTTCAAAGATACTCCTTTGCCTTCTGAGCGCACGAGCCTTTCAAAAATACTCCTTTTCCCATGAGCGCGCGGGCCTTTCAAAGATACTCCTTTGCCCATGGGCGCGCGAGCCCTTCAAAGATACTCCTTTGCCCTCTGAGCGCGCGAGCCTTTCAAAGATACTCCTTTGCCCATGAGCGCACAAGCCTTTCAAAGATACTCCTTTGCCTTCTGAGCGCACGAGCCTTTCAAAAATACTTCTTTTCCCATGAGCGCGCGGGCCTTTCAAAGATACTCCTTTGCCCATGGGCGCGCGAGCCCTTCAAAGATACTCCTTTGCCCTCTGAGCGCGCGAGCCTTTCAAAGATACTCCTTTGCCCATGAGCGCACAAGCCTTTCAAAGATACTTCCTTGCCCATGAGCGCGCGAGCCTTTCAAAGATACTCCTTTTCCCCTAGAGCGCGCAAGCCTTTCAAAGATACTCCTTTGCCCATGAGCGCACAAGCCTTTCAAAGATACTCCTTTGCCCGTGAGCGCGCAAGCCTTTCAAAGATACTCCTTTGCCCATGAGCGCGCGAGCCTTTCAAAGATACTCCTTTGCCCTCTGAGCGCGCGAGCCTTTCAAAGATACTCCTTTGCCCATGAGCGCACAAGCCTTTCAAAGATACTTCCTTGCCCATGAGCGCGCGAGCCTTTCAAAGATACTCCTTTTCCCCTAGAGCGCGCAAGCCTTTCAAAGATACTCCTTTGCCCATGAGCGCGCGAGCCTTTCAGAGATACTCCTTTGCCCTCTGAGCGCGCGAGCCTTTCAAAGATACTCCTTTGCCCATGAGCGCACAAGCCTTTCAAAGATACTTCCTTGCCCATGAGCGCGCGAGCCTTTCAAAGATACTCCTTTTCCCCTAGAGCGCGCAAGCCTTTCAAAGATACTCCTTTGCCCATGAGCGCACAAGCCTTTCAAAGATACTCCTTTGCCCGTGAGCGCGCAAGCCTTTCAAAGATACTCCTTTGCCCATGAGCGCGCGAGCCTTTCAGAGATACTCCTTTGCCCATGAGCGCGGAAAGACGCGTTCGGCGCATGCACACAAAATTCGGCTGCTCTCTGTTCAGAGAGTCAAAGCTAGTCCACAGTCTAGTAAACGTTTCTTGCTTGCGCCGACTGAAAACACATGAGAAACATCATGAAACAGGAGACTCGGACATTGCAGTACTGAACATTGAACGGTCCATGCATGTGGATTTGGATAAAACAGTTAATCGATTTGATGCTGTGCCCGAACGCCGTTTATCCCTTCACAGTAGCATATAGCGGACGGGCATGCAGGGCTATTAAATAATTTTTCTTATTATCATGCTACTTTTAATTATTAAATTAATATTGCAGTTCATATCATAGCGCATCACCGCGCATATTAGTTAGATAGCTTACTCATTTAAAGAACAACTCGTTTAACACGAAATACTTCTCGATTCACAAAAAATACAATTTTTTTTTCTCACTATGGGCCACAAGAGCAATATTAAGAAAATAAATTAGATTCATCTCTCATTGTCTCTAAGAGAATATGCGCCGTTATCGCAGCGTCGGATGCCAAAAGCTCAGTCAGTTTTTACTTTCAGTTTCTGTAGTGAATAGGCCTAATTGACTGGAGTTTGTGACTTCTCCACCCGAGAAGTTTGCACATTGTTTGTGTGATATCTACCGGCTCACTTTCATGGTTTAAAATGGAAATATTTTCAATATTGCGATGTGGCATTTTGCTTTATCACTAGTTGCTCGAAAAATGGTGGACACTGATTCACATATCGTCCACGTCATATAATAAAATTAAGTGAATTATTAAATAAATGAGTAAATGAACAGCAAGCAAACTTAAACTTGTTTGCTTAAAATTTCTGCGAATAATTTGCTGATGCAGGTACAAAAAAACGCTTTGAAAAAAAAAAAAATTCTTGCCCCCCCTACCTCAAGAGTCAAATGTTGCCCGTGTATGTGTGTGTGTGTGTGTGTGTGTGTGTGTATATATATATATATATATATATTTTTTTTAATCTATCTTCCATATTTTATTTCAACCATTTTTATTTCAGCTTTTTCAATTAACAAGATGGGTTTTATTTTTTAAGTTTCACTTAATGATAATAACCCTATAATGAGATTCTGTTCTGTATATAATGCATATGACAAAGACTGAGGCTTTCAGTTCATTAATTTATGTGTGTATTTCTGTATTTGTCCATTAGGAACCTCAGTTTAGGTGCCAAAGCTGAATATGCGATAGGAAAACACTCCATTGATTTGAAAAATAAAACCAGACAAGACCTAAAGAAACTACTGAGTGATGACAACAAAAATGATCAAAAAGTGTGAGTTTAAGTTTATAAATTCTAATATAGAATAAACACAATGTATATTTTTCTTTGCATTTTTTTTCTCCTAAGCATTTGGCTGAATGGAAAATTGTAATGTTTTTTTTTTTTTTTTTTTTTTTTAAGGCTCATCAAAAATATTTTTCCAAGATACATCAGAGCACCAAGTGACTCTAATGCCAAGCCTATTGACCAGCTTTACCCCGGTAGTACACAAAGTATCCACCATTATACCATTATCCATGCCTTTGCTACATTGCTATGCTTTTCTACAGCTGTCAACATGCCTCTTTCTCTTCACTCTTCCTCCCTAAGAGAAACGTTACATGAACATCACCATCTCTTTACATAAGATCAGCAAAAACAGCTCGGGGGGTGTTCAGGAGTGGTGGATCGTGAATCAGATAGAACCAGGGCCGATACCTTCATTAAAGAATGAAAAAGAATCTGGTTTGGACATATACATCTTCAGTGACCAAGTCAGTCCACCCAGTCTGGGCTTTCTGGCTGGTTACGGGTAAGTGAGAATCGTGAGGTGACACATTACCAGTCACAAGTTTCTTTTCTATCCTCCCTAATGGGAAAAAACTGTGCGGCCAATCAGAACTTTAGAAGTTTCATACATAGTTAAGAGGAGGTGGATTTTTGACCAATGAGAGTCCACTATGGGCAGGGCTTCTCAATAGAAACCACACAATAGAGTGCAACAGTTCCCGCACCCTTTTTCAGCGACGCTGGTTCCAGAAGTATTTTTTCCAATCATTTTTCCCATAGGAATTTTTTTTAAAAAAAGTCTTCATTAAAGAGTTATAAGCCATGAACCAAGCTAATCAGCTACAAAGTGAATCACAACACTACAAATTTTGATTTGAAGCAAAAAGTTTTTGAAAATCGGGGCCATCCCCAAACTGTTCCCATAGAGTTGGGAGCATGAAATTGTCCAAAATGTCTTGGTATGCTGAAACATTAAGAGTTCCTTTCACTGGAACTAAGGGGCCAAGCTCAACCCCTGAAAAACAACCCCACACCATAATCCCCCCTCCACCAAACTTTACACTTGGCACTAGGGATGCACAATATGAAAAATTTTAACCAATAACCGATAATTAAGTCCTTCTCATGGCCGATTCCAATACAGATACCGATAACCAATAAGTTCATATTTTTATATTATAATTTTCATATAATCTGCAGTTTGTGCTCCCAGAAGAATAGAAAATCTAAGATGCACTGATGAAACTGATATTTTAGTAGCACTGGCCTAACTATAATAGCAAACATCAGTCCTGACTCTTCAAATGTTTTTATATTTTGTGTAAGGCACCACAATACTTAGTAACAGAAAGGGTTTAACAGAACTATGGTTTATCTGCACTTAACTCATTAACAACAAATGTATATTCAGGTATTTCATGCATAACAAAGAAATGCATATATTCAACCTTTAGTGCATGAGGAAGGTATATAGACTTTAAGTCACATGTTTTTCAAATACATAATAAATAAAATACATTGACATTTGTCAACCTCGAAAAAAATGAAAAACAAAAGTGCATCCTCAACAAAAATAAAGTGCATCCTCAACAAAAGAGCATAGGGCATAGTTGAGATTTCTCTGAAATTACATAGATTAACATAAAATAAATATGAGGAATGAGGAAGGTATACAGTCACATGTTTTTGTTTTTCTACTAACCTGTGAAAACCCGGAGCCTCTACCACGGAAAAAGGTTGGTCATCAAGGACTATAAATTTCATTTAAGTCTTTAGTCTTTTTGCTGTCTCGAAAACATTTTCAAATGCCTGCTGAACGGGGACATCGACGATCCATGTTTTAGGCTTAGCGCTAGTAGCTGCTGCCGCAGCTGCTTCATATTCTTTTAATACAGCTTCGCCGCGATGACGACCTTTCATGTGAGATATAAGATTTGTTGTGTTAAAACTTGACGAATTTTTTCCTCCTCTCGGAATCCTTGCTGAACATGCTTTGCAAATAGCAATGGCATTGTCCTCCGCTGCCACCGAGTAAAATTTCCAGACCAGCGAAGACATGTTCAAAGGTGATGACGTAATGAGCAGTTTTAAATCTGCAATCACTTGCACTCAGAAAGCGAATGAATCCCGGATAAATCAGACAAATTGATTGATTTACCAGCAAGTACTTTATCGGATCTAGTTATCGGTTTTCATTTATTTATCGGAGCAATAAAAATGACGTCATTTTCACTCAAATCGCCCGATAATTTATCTGTCCGATAAATATCATGCATCCCTACTTGGCACAATGCAGTCAGGCAAGTACCGTTCTCCTGGCAACCGCCAAACCCAGACTCGTCCATCGGATTGCCAGACAGAGAAGCGTGATTCGTCACTCCAGAGAACACGTCTCCACTGCTCTAGAGTCCAGTGGCGGCGTGCTTTACACCACTGCATCCGACGCTTTGCATTGCACTTGGTGATGTAAGGCTTGGATGCAGCTGCTCGGCCATGGAAACCCATTCCATGAAGCTCTCTACACACTGTTCTTGAGCTAATCTGAAGGCCACACGAAGTTTGGAGGTCTGTAGCTACTGACTCTGCAGAAAGTTGGCGACTTCTGCGCACTGTGCGCCTCAGCATGCGCTGACCCCGCTCTGTGATTTTACGTGGCCTACCACTTCGTGGCTGAGTTGCTGTTGTTCCCAATTGCTTCCACTTTGTTATGATACCACTAACAGTTGACCGTGGAATATTTAGTAGTGAGGAAATTTCATGAATGGACTTGTTGCACAGGTGGCAACCTATCACGGTACCACGCTTGAATTCACTGAGCTCCTGAGAGCGACCCATTCTTTCACAAATGTTTGTAGAAGCAGTCTGCATGCCTAGATGCTTGATTTTATACACCTGTGGCCATGGAAGTGATTGGAACACCTGAATTCAATGATTTAGAGGGGTGTCCCAATACTTTTGGCAATATAGTGTGTGTGTATATATATATATATAAATAATATTTTTAGTTACTCTCCAGAGTAATGTAAAGACAGTATATTTTAAATATTTGTTTAATGGCATCTTTTTATGAGTGAAGGCAAGTTTCACTGATACTGATGTCTCTATGAAATTGATTTATAAAAAAAAAAAAAAAAAAACATTAATTATAGACATTCAACATTACAGTATAAATAAAAGCTATCAATTTCAACATTTATTAGGCTTTAAAAAAAATAACAACTTTTAATTTAAATGAACTTAAAACAATCTTTACATAAACCCGTTATAATAAATGTCATATTTACCTGTGGCCTTCCTACCTGTTAGACATATACAGAAATTGAATAAAGTTATCAAACACTTTACAGTCTTCGCTGCATAAATTATACATTAAATATAGATTAATCCTTATTAAAGGTACAATTTTCTCTGTTACCTTTGTTCTTTGATTAACATTAATGACAGACATCACAGCAACTGGTTTATTAGGCTGCTGTCACTTTAAGAGCTGCCGCTGCTGAACATGACACGGATCATTCAAGTTCATTTAAGGCGTTATTTAACTCATTTAAGACTGCTCTTATGAGAATACTCGAGAATATATATAATTATTATGTATATAGAAATACGCACACATGCATGTATATATTTAAGAAAAATGTGTAATTTTTTTTATATAAAATATTTATATATATATATATATATTATATTTTATATAAAAAAAATTACACATTTTTCTTAAATATATACATGCATGTGTGCGTATTTCTATATACATTTCTATATACATAAGTACACACATAACCTATATTATGTAAACACAGACTTTTATTTGGGATGCAATTAATTGCGATATATATATATATATATATATAAAACAAGTATTTTGAGATCGTAGAGAGATTGGCTGGATTACGTCATTTGCCGTGCTTCATGGGAGTGGGCGGAGCTAAAGAGATCTTGTTGCTTTTTCGACTCTCTGATTAGTGTAATTTTCTGTACAGCATCATGGATAATGTAGTTTTTCACCAGGATTTTCACTGTTAAACAAGATTATTTTGAAAATAAGCTGAAATAATGCAGGCTGACGGCTTCAGCAGAAGCACATACTATCGATTAACAACCTCATTGCTTACAGTAGGGCTGACTTTAAAGGTTTATAAGTTAATGTTCAAAATTAATTTCCCAATGGTGAAAATGATTGGAGTTTTTACTTCCAGAACCCAACTGTTGCACTCTAAAGACATGCTTGCCACGGCCGGTTACAGCTAAAACTCACAGTACTAACAATAAAGAGATTTATAGTGTGTTGCATCTGTTTAAGAATACTTTCTCAGCTGAGTTAAATTGAATACAGAGATGCAATGAAATTTAAATAGAAAATCTTAATATTAGACACTACCATTCAATAGTTTGGGATCACTATAATTTTTTTAAAGAATTTTTATTTAGGTAAGATGCAGTAAGTTGTTAACATGCTAAAACATGTTAAATCATGCTAGCACTAGCAACGTGCTAAATCATACTAGCAAAATGCTTAACATGCTAACAATGTGTTAAACATGCTAACAATGTGCTAATCATGTTAGCAACATGTTATTTTCAACATGTCAACATGCTATATCATGCTAGCAACGTGTGCTAATCATGTTATCAACATGTTAAATCATGCTAGCAATGTGCTAATCATGTAAACATGTTAACAACATGCTAATTCAAGTTAGCAACATGTTAAATTGTGCTAGCAACATGTTAGCAATGTGTTAACAACAAGGTAAATCATGCTAACAACATGCTAATAATGCTAGCAATGTGTTAAATCATGTTAGCATGTTAGCAGCGTGCTAATCATGTCAGCAACATGCTAGCAATGTGCTAAGCATATTAACAACATGGTAATCATGTTAGCAATGTGCAATGTCAATCATGTTAACAAACATGCTATCTACGTGCAAAATCATGCTAGTAACATGCTAGCAAACTTGGTCATCATGCTTACAACATGTTAACAATGTGTTAATCATGTTACCAACATGTTAAATCTAATCTGACCATTTCTATCTGTTTTTCTGCTAGACTGTATTGCCTTCAAAACCATCAAACTTTAAACTACTTTAAACTTTAGACTAATGCTTGTGGGAGCAGAAGAAACTTCTTTCAAAAACATTAAAATAATCTTACTGATCCCAAACTTTGGAATGTCATTTTTGCCATATAAATTGGCACTACATTATGACACAAGTTCAACAATTAAACAAAATTGACAAATGCGATGAAAATAAAATCACTATATAACAGATATGTTGTGCATCCTTAATTAAACCCATCTGAACCAAATGAGCATGATTATTAAACTCTATTTAATTCATGTGCTTTGTTTTGAGTTAAACGTAATCTGCGTGTGCACAGGATCATGGGTCTGTACATGTCGGTGGTTCTGGTTATCGGAAAGTTCGTGCGAGAGTTCTTCAGCGGGATCTCGCACACCATCATGTTCGAAGAGCTGCCCAACGTGGACCGAATCCTCAAGCTCTGCACCGACATCTTCCTGGTCCGAGAGACGGGCGAACTGGACCTGGAGGAAGACCTCTACGCCAAGCTCATCTTCCTCTACCGCTCTCCAGAAACCATGATCAAATGGACCAGAGAGAAGAGCGAGTGAAGATGAGGACGGTGACCTTCGGAGTAACTCCAAACTAACTGTGAGAAGCACAAAGCAGGAATTGCGCTTCGGTCGGATTGAACCGGAGAACCGTTGTTCTTCATGCTAACTGATGAAACATTAGCACTCATGATGTGTGGTTTTCACCCACTCGCTAGTGTTTTAAAGGGCTTGACAAGTGATGAACTTCAGGGCTTCCAGGCATGCGCCACTTTGAATACGACCTTTGGGAGTGCATGCGACATAAGGGCGGACATAAAGACGGGAAATACTGAACCTACTTTAGACTTCGGCTCGATTTTTAATGACTTTCTGAATTCTGAAAAGGACAAAAACGGTTTTGCAGGAAGCAGAACCGAAGCCCTATAGGAGGCGCTGTGAATTATGGGACAATCTCTATTTGCCTTATTTAATTTGTACAATCAACTAAACGCATCATTATTCACTACCTTTCTCAGGAATACATACGGATCATTTCACGACGACGGGATATCAACCATTTTTCTCATGTACAACAAAGTATGAAGAGGGACGTACACAGCAGTAATAGCTTTTCTCCTTTGGGACTTTAAGGAGATCATCTATAATTTATGAACACAGATTTGGGACATAAAAAGGACGTTTGGTGTTTTATAAGTCTTGAATTATAATGATTTTTTCGTAACTAAGGGAGATTATCACATTACATTAGCGATGAATCAGTTTCAGCAACTTTGTGTTAGTTTATTGTTTGATTATTGCCTCATTTGAATGAATTTTGAATGTTTCTGTATGCGTTTATTTGTAAATTTGTAAACTGATTTTCTGAATGATTTACACAGGAATTTGTTCAGAACAAATTTTGAATGTGTTTCTGTGTGCATTTCTTCATAAATCCAAGTGATTATGGATGATTTACACAGAAATTTGTTCAGGACAAATTTTAAATGTCTTTCTGTGTACATTTCTTCAAAAATTCAATTGATTTTATGAATTATTTACACAGAAATTTGTTCAGAACAAATTTTGAATGTAATTCTGTGTACATTTCTTATTAAATCCAAGCAAATTTTAGGAATTATTTACACAGAAATTTGTTCAGAATGAATTTTGAATGTTTTTGTGCACATTTCTTCATAAATTGAATTGATTTTATGAAATATTTACACAGAAATTTGTTCAGAACAAATTTTGAATGTGATTCTGTGTACATTTCTTAATAAATCCAAGTAAATTTTAGGAATCATTTACACAGAAATTTGTTCAGAACTAATTTTGAATGTTTTTGTGTACATTTCTTCAAAAATTGAATTGATTTTATGAATTATTTACACAGAAATTTGTTCAGAACAAATTTTGAATGTGATTCTGTGTACATTTCTTAATAAATCCAAGTAAATTTTAGGAATTATTTACACAGAAATTTGTTCAGAACTAATTTTGAATGTTTTTGTGTACATTTCTTCAAAAATTGAATTGATTTTATGAATTATTTACACAGAAATTTGTTCAGAACAAATTTTGAATGTAATTCTGTGTACATTTCTTATTAAATCCAAGCAAATTTTAGGAATTATTTACACAGAAATTTGTTCAGAACAAATTTTGAATGTAATTCTGTGTACATTTCTTATTAAATCCAAGCAAATTTTAGGAATCATTTACACAGAAATTTGTTCAGAACAAATTTTGAATGTGATTCTGTCTACATTTCTTAATAAATCCAAGTAAATTTTAGGAATTATTTACACAGAAATTTGTTCAGAACGAATTTTGAATGTTTTTGCACACATTTCTTCGTAAATTCAATTGATTTTATTAATTATTTACACAGAAATTTGTTCAAAACTAATTTTGAATGTAATTCTGTGTACATTTCTTAATAAATCCAAGCAAATTTTAGGAATTATTTACACAGAAATTTGTTCAGAACGAATTTTGAATGTTTTTGCGCACATTTCTTCGTAAATTCAATTGATTTTATGAATTATTTACACAGAAATTTGTTCAGAACTAATTTTGAATGTAATTCTGTTTACATTTCTTAATAAATCCAAGCAAATTTTAGGAATTATTTACACAGAAATTTGTTCAGAACAAATTTTGAATGTAATTCTGTGTACATTTCTTATTAAATCCAAGCAAATTTTAGGAATCATTTACACAGAAATTTGTTCAGAACAAATTTTGAATGTAATTCTGTGTACATTTCTTATTAAATCCAAGCAAATTTTAGGAATCATTTACACAGAAATTTGTTCAGAATGAATTTTGAATGTTTTTGTGCACATTTCTTCAAAAATTGAATTGATTTTATAAATTATTTACACAGAAATTTGTTCAGAACAAATTTTGAATGTAATTCTGTGTACATTTCTTATTAAATCCAAGCAAATTTTAGGAATTATTTACACAGAAATTTGTTCAGAATGAATTTTGAATGTTTTTGTGCACATTTCTTCATAAATTCAATTGATTTTAGGAATTATTTACACAGAAATTTGTTCAGAACAAATTTTGAATGTAATTCTGTGTACATTTCTTAATAAATCCAAGTAAATTTTAGGAATTATTTACACAGAAATTTGTTCAGAATGAATTTTGAATGTTTTTGTGCACATTTCTTCGTAAATTCAATTGATTTTATTAATTATTTACACAGAAATTTGTTCAGAACAAATTTTGAATGTTTTTGTGCACATTTCTTTGTAAATTTCATTGATTTTATTAATTATTTACACAGAAATTTGTAATTCTGTGTGCATTTCTTCATAAATCCAAGTGATGTTATGAATTATTTAAACAGAAATTTGTTTGGAACGAATTTTGAATGTTTCTTTGTACATTTATTCATAAATCAATTTGCATCTTTTGAATGATTCACACAGAAATTTGTTCAAAAGTGTGCATAAATTCATGGAATATGAATTTCAAAATGAATTTCTGTGCAAATTGTTTGCTAAACTATTGTTACTTTTTCACAATGCAACAATTATGTAAAATGGTTTGCCAATGTTTTAAACAGAAATTTGTTGGGTTTCAGTCAGGAAAGGTCAGCATTTTAGGTTAGTTCTGCTTTTAGTTGACATTTGATATGTGGTGAAAGTGAATAGTAAATATTAGTTATTAACAGCTAGACTACATCCTTGAAGGCATGAGAGATTCGTAGATCAGTACAGTAGAGATATTATGCTTCGCCAGGCCTGGGAGTTGTGCTCGTCAGAAAGTTGTTTGTACATGGGGAATAATCTGACTCACATTTGTACTACGTACTTTGAGCAATACGACAGGCGGGGTGACCATAAAGGACATGAAATCCATTTTTATTGTACACCTTTGGCAGCCATACTCAGGAAAGAGCTTTCTATGGATCAGGGTCTCATGGATATACAGGTGGAGTCTCCGCTAGGCTGATTTACAGTCGGATCATGTATGATATGACTATCGACGTGAGCTCCACGCTGCGGATCGTGTTGTGGTGATGCTTGAGGAGAACTGAATATTGTTTCGAGTCCATCTCTGAACTATGCATTAAAGACAATGTAGCATGAATGAAAAAAATAATGTTTGACATGAAACGCTTTCATTACCTTATGTGTGCAGAACTTTTACAGCAACATCAAAAAATGGGGGGGAAATAAAACTGTACCTGAATGAAACAGGAAATGGGAGTTTATTGACATCAAATAAAGCACACGATTAAAGGACTTTAACGACTTTTGGTTGCCTGTATTTCTTTTCTTTTTTTCATGTACACTACCATTCAAAAGTTTGAAGTCAGTAAGATTTTTCAACAAAAATATGAAGCAGCCCATCTGTTTTCAACATTGATAATAATAAATGTTTCCTGAGCAGCAAATCAGCATATTAGAATGATTTCTGAAGGATCATGTGACACTGATGACTGGAGTAATGATGCTGAAAATTCAGCTTTGATCACAGGAATAAATTACATTTTAACATATATTCACATAAAAAAAGAGTTTTTTAAATTTGTAATAATATTTTACTGTTTTTACTGCATTTTTTGATCAAATAAGCACAGCCTTGGTGAGCAGAAAAGACTTTAAAAACATTTAAAAACCTTACCGACTCCAAACTTTTGCCTACTGTAATTAAATAGATGTAATGATATTTGATCAAGTTTCCCCAAACATCCATATTTTTTACCTGTAAATACAGGAAACAAAGAAGAGTATCTGGAATTGTGTCTGTTCTGTTCCAGCTTCTCTGCATGTATGAGCGTGGCTGCAGAGATAGTCTGTATGTGCGATCTTCCCTCAATGTCCGTATTTGGGGTGCAAAAGAGAAATACAGTTATTATATTGTAGTCACTCTATAATATTTGTGTACATATCTCCCTGACAAAAGGAAATGTAACTTCCCATAACCAAACACTTTAACCACTCTTAATAAACGGCAGTTGTTACCCCATAAGGTGTGTGTACTGGAGGTAAGTATAAGTGAGGGTAAGTGATAGGCATGGTGTAATTGGGTAAACCCCAAACAGGCCTGTGTGGGATAGGGTAGGCAGTAACTGAGTTCATTGTGGGGTAGGGGTAGATTGCAGGTTGGCCCAACATTTCATACGTATAAATCTGTCTTGGCCTCCGCTCCCTGGCTGACCTTCTCACACTGGTCTGTTCTTCTATCCTCAAACTCCGAGCTCTTTCTAAGCCCTCGGACCCACTTTCTGGATTTGCACCGTTTTCTTTATCGGTGTTGTCCAGACATGCTGTCTCAAGGTAACAGCGAGTGCTTTCTCTTACAGGTGCCCACTCCGGGAGTAGGTTGTTCCCTGCTGTTGGCCAGCTGACTGGAGCTTTCAACCAGTATCCTTAGTAAGAGCTGTGCGTGTAAACCTCACTCCCCTGAACTAAAAAAGCTTGGAAGGGTATAAAGCAGCACTTCGTCTTCTGCTACAGGAACAGAGTGGAGCCTTTTGTGCCTCTAGCGGCCGATCCTGAGCCGTCACCTGTACCAGATCCCTTAGACTTACAGCCGACTACTGTTCAATCTGCAAGTGGCACTGATGCTAATGATGAGCCCCGACATTATTCGGCTGTCGTGGTTTGAGCATGCCCAAAAATAATAAATTATAATCAAATAATTAACTTTACAGCAAAAACATAACTACTTATAGAGCACCCTGATCCCTGATTGCTTACTTCCCTTCACACATTTAAAGATTCATACTTTCTTGTATTTTCTTGCTGGTGTGCTGCACACTACGCAACTTATCTCTGACCAGTGCATCAGTTACTGTAGTCTTAAAGCGCCATTCTTACGCAAACTTGCACACAGAGCAACTCATGAGTTTGAGGGTGTGGAAGGTTTATGTAAGGTCGTCCAGCTTCACCTGACTTTAACAGATAATGCTGCAAGATCTAATTTTAGGTTCTGGTTCTGGAAAAAGATTTCAGGAGGATTGCTAACATCTGTGAAAGAAGAAAAACCCCAAAATTGTTTTTAGATTATACTCTGGTGATCATACAGTCTACGAGGAAAACTCTACATCTTGTTCTGTTCATACAGAGGTCAGTTATTTACAGGACTGACTATTGCCTATTCGATTAAGCACTTACAGTAAGTGTATTTGATTCACATCACATCCACGCCATCTGAAATATCTCAACCTCTTACAAGACAACTGGAAACTTTATAAAATCAACATAGTTTAACAGTACTGTATCTGAAACATCTAAAACAGCTGCGCTCTGACTAACAGGGTCTCTACACAGTGTTCACCGAAGTTCACTTCATTTGACAAAATGAGTTCATTGTGAACACCCTGCAAAGTCATCAAACATAGTCGTGCATAGGTGATTTTTAAGTTTGATAACATAAAATACCTCTGTAAATCAATATAATATAAATTATTGTTAAATTTATAGTAATTACTATAGTAACTACATGTAATGTGTAACAAGCACACTGTAAATTGAAGTTACACACTTTGAACAACCGCATATAAACCACATGTGGGATTAATAAAAATCAATAATAATGCCAGAGCCTCCAGTCATTTTCACCGCCTTTATTTTATTCAAACTTATTAAGTACTGGAGAGATGTGCAATGATTGGTGGGTAAGGTTTCCTCTCCACTTGCTGTGAAGTGATGTATCCACGTTCCCTTATTCCCTGTGCTGTTTGCAGTGCCCTTCAAACAGATCTCTCCCTTCAGATTGAAATCACACTTTAGATGGAAGAATCCCCTGTGAAGTCCACTTCGCAGGGCACTTACAGTCAAATGGAAAACACTTGAGGTTTTTAGTGGTGCTTTCTGTGTGTTTCCTGTACTGGGTGTGTTAATATTTTCTTATTTCTTAGGCTCCACTTTTGCTTATTCTTGTGTAAGACTGCCCTTGTGTAACTTCTTTCTGTTGTGTTATCTGCACATCATGGACACACCTAGACAAAACAAGAACTAGGCCTCAGACATATCTGACCCCTCTTGTTATTAAATTTCTTAATATGCCATATATGGTAGGGGTTGATCTTTGAGTACTATGATTGGATGGCCTGGACATCGTGAATGATTCTGCTTCATCTTGTGTATAAGTATGACCCTTCTTCCTGAATGTTATGGTCTGCTTGATCATACTCCCGAGGTGCCTGTTTCCAACTGATGACTGATAGCTTTGAGGCTGCAGATAGTCAACCTGACAATTAATCTAACGGTGTCAAACGTGCACACACTCTTTATGATATTCTGCTGTCTAGATATGGTTTGGATGCCTCCTTCAAAGTAAATCTTAACCTATTTTATCATCTTGTCTTCCCAAGAATTGATGAAGAAAACAGAACTAAAGAGAAAAGCTTCAATATGCAACATTTATTTATGGATTAAACCGTTACACATTCAGGTCATAATGAATGAGACATGAGCAGCTGACTAAAGGTCTGTCAAGCTGAATTATGGTGTCACTCCTGCAGATGTTTATTTAACACCGGTGTTCTTTCTGGATAAAGATTCTTAACTTTGATGCCCTAAAAAAGAGTGAGATTAAATTGAAGATTAAAGTTTGAAAGTGACAGACCTACAGTAACTTTGTTTGAAAATGCATGCATGTTTAAACTCACTTGATCGCAGCACACAGATAGCATTCATTGACGTATGTCATCCCATCGGTTCCACACACGGGATGATAGGCCCTTGGGCATATAATCTGGTGAATGCAGTTAGGCTGGTCTCATAAAAAGAAAAAAACCTTGAGTTATTTGCACCTGGAGGGAAGCAATTCTACAGTCTTTATTTACTCACCGCTCTTGCTCCATCAGAAATGGCCACTGTTTGTCAAGAAGGAAAAACAAGGATTAAAGTTTACCATGATACACGTTAACTTCTTGTTTTGCAATGAAAGTCAATGATTTCTAATGTTATTTTGTTGGACAAAAACAGAACTTGATTGTGAATTACTGAAACAATGAAACTCTTCATTATGAACCAAATTAGACTGTTGCAGAGTATCAATGTATATCCTCATGTGACAAATTAGCAACATCCTAATATCAGTTGTTTTTGTGAATGAAATCATTACATTACTCACCTAGGACACAGAGAAGGACGATTACTCCTTTTGCAAACATTGTTCCCAACTTGAGAGTCAACTCACTAAAACTGACGATATGATCAGTGATAAAATGATCCGGCTATTTATAGCAATACTGTATCCACCTCTAAACGTGGGAGTGGACCGTCCATCCCACCGATTCATCACATCACATCACATACGCAGACGGAGGTTTACTAAGCACCTTTAGTTTGATAGATTTATTTGGCTGGTAGGTGTGTGTCAAATGAATAATCACTCGTGTTGTCCATCATGGGTAACATATACAGTTTAATCTCTCTGATTCTGCCAAATCATTCAGTTCCTGTAAAACTACTCAACTATTTTCTTCAGAGCTTCTTCAAAGAAAATGTTCTGTGCGAAGTACAAAAATGTTGCACAAATTATCAAATATTTTTTTGCACATTTATCTGTCTTGTCCAATACAAGGCTGTTCATTTAATGGTTTTTAAAATATGATGCATACATGTCTGCATCCATTTGCATGAGGCACTAATAAATATAAAAAATTAAACTTCATCATCATCATCATCAACCTTTGGGACTCCAGTATTATATGAGCTGATTCTATTTTCTGTTCATTGAGGTTTGCAGTTTTTGTAGCCCTGTTAGACATGTGAGAATGCTGATACCCAAATAATCGTTACTGAGGGATTTCTTCATAACATTGCCATGACAATGTGAAAATAAATGTTAGCCTTGGACTTGGACAGTATTGCATCTTGCCTGACTTGATAAATATAATTTATATTAGAAGACTAACATAACAATTGTTAAATGATACACTATATTGCCAAAAGTTTTGGGACGCCTGCCTTTACGTGCACATGAACTTTAATGACATCCCATTCTTAATCCGTAGGGTTAAGGAGTTGGCCCACCCTTTGCAGCTATAACAGCTTCAACTCTTCTGGGAAGGCTTTCCACAAGATTTAGGAGTGTGTTTATGGGAATTTTTGACCATTCTTCAAGAAGCGCATTTGTGAGGTCAGGCAATGATGTTGGCGAGAAGGCCTGGCTCACAGTCTCCGCTCTAATTCATCCCAAAGGTGTTCTGTCGGGTTGAGATCAGGACTCTGTGCAGGCCAGTCAATTTCCTCCACACCAAACTCGCTCATCCATGTCTTTATGGACCTTGCTTTGTGCACTGGTGCGCAGTCATGTTGGAACAGGAAGGGGCCATCCCCAAACTGTTCCCACAAAGTTGGGAGCATGAAATTTTCCAAAATGTCTTGGTATGCTGAAGCATTAAGAGTTCCTTTCACTGGAACTAAGGGGCCAAGGCCAACCCCTGAAAAACAACCCCACACCATAATCCCCCTCCACCAAACTTTACACTTGGCACAATGCAGTCAGGCAAGTACCGTTCTCCTGGCAACCGCCAAACCCAGACTCGTCCATCGGATTGCCAGACAGAGAAGTGTGATTCGTCACTCCAGTGAACACGTCCACTGCTCTAGAGTCCAGTGGCGGCCTGCTTTACACCACTGCATCCGACGCTTTGCATTGCACTTGGTGATGTAAGGCTTGGATGCAGCTGCTCGGCCATGGAAACCCATTCCATGAAGCTCTCTACGCACTGTTCTTGAGCTAATCTGAAGGCCACACGAAGTTTGGAGGTCTGTAGCTATTGACTCTGCAGAAAGTTGGTGACTTCTGCACACTGTGCGCCTCAGCATGCGCTGACCCCGCTCTGTGATTTTACGTGGCCTACCACTTCGTGGCTGAGTTGCTGTTGTTCCCAACTGCTTCCACTTTGTTATGATACCACTAACAGTTGACCGTGGAATATTTAGTAGTGAGGAAATTTCACGAATGGGCTTATTGCACAGGTGCCAACCTATCACGGTACCACGCTTGAATTCACTGAGCTCCTGAGAGCGACCCATTCTTTCACAAATGTTTGTAGAAGCAGTCTGCATGCCTAGGTGCTTGATTTTATACACCTGTGGCCATGGAAGCTTCTGAAGCTATGCGTGCAGTCCATGTAAACACGTAATGTGCGAACAGGACACAGCAACGCGAGGGCTGGGTCTGCCTCCTCCGGGGGCACCACTTGCAAGTTCACCACCTGGACCCTAAAGGGAGTGGTGGGAATTTTGGGCATGTATCCGGAGCCCGAACTCAAGGCATGATTCCCTGACCGAAAATGCCTGCAGGTCCCCCACCCTTTTGAAGGAAACGAGCATGGTTATTATTAATTCAGTGTATATAGAGGTCTATGTTTGGATGAATATTTTGCCCATACAGATGTAATCAACATACCATTGGATTTAATATAAATCTTTACCGTCCAACTGCACATGTATATAAAGGACAATGATGTCATTGTGCACCAGTAGAGCTGTTTATTGCTGTGTACAATAAATAAAACATGTTCAGAGACAAAGAATACAAAGGGTTAATATGCTCAGATTTCGGCTTGTAATTATTCTCTTTCCTAGTTTCTCTATATACTGTAACATGGGTTGTAAACGGTGCTGCCCTCTATTTGTAAAATATACTTTATGGATCAAGTAGTTCATGGTTCACAAGAAAACACCTTTAGCAGTACACAGCCAAACAGTTTATAGATTGTGACTTTTAATTAAGTAGTTTTTGCATCATGTCTGTCAGGTTGTATATTTGGAAACGCAGCATGACACCTCACTCGACAGTGACAATTTCAACAACACTTAAAATAAGTTACTGTACATAATGGACAATTACATAGTATTTTACAAATTGTATCAATCACTTTGACATCACTTTGACTGTTCACACATAAAAATAATTAACAGATTCTGTACACACGACTACACATGTTTCTTATCAAATTAAAAGAAAACATTTTTCAAACATTTTATGCAACAATATGATCACATATTTATTATCTAAGACTGTCTTTATATTTCTGCACCACTAGCAGCATCGAAATGATATTTTAAGCAGTTCAAATGAGTGGAACACCGGTTCAACCAATGGTGTGAGTTTTGGGCCGGGACTATCTGTTTGTTTGACCAATAGAAGACAAGTGTTTGTAACTTGCTTAAAACACTGCAGTCAATAGAGAGCAACAGGGATGATGAATTTTTGTATGCCAGAACATGAAAACAAGCATTTTAGCAAGTCACTAGAGTCACTGGGTTTTTTGAATGGGTTTTCAGTTAAATGCCTGAAATAAGGTCTGTGGTGAACACAAGATATTTTCACATTTTATTCTAAGACATAAAATACATCAGTAACGCCCTTTTGTGATCTTTTTAAAGTTTTTCCTTTGCTTACAAGTGGCTAAATGAGACTACAGAGGTTGTTGGGAACATTAAACATCATCATGGTCGCTAGTCGCTTTCACAGCCTCATTGTGTTTATAATCGCACTCTTGCAAACTATTCCAACTCAAACATTCAGGGACAATGTTTTTAAATAAAGACTGAAAGAGTTGTAGCTTAGTGATGGTGACGCTGAAGTCATGCGTCCATAGTGTCGTTCGTTTAAAGCCAGTGTTGCCAAGTCTGCAGTTTTCCCGCAGTATTTGGCTACTTAAACATTGTTGCTGCGGGTTGTTTTTCATGTCCACGGGTTGAAGCGACCCCAAATAACATGATATTTATCCTCTGGAATGCAAATTTTACGAGAGGAACCCTGCCAAAAAGCTGATTTTACCCCCGGAAAGCAATTGTTACCAGGGGACCCCCCTGAAGTGCCACTGGGCTAGTTTTGGGCTAATTTTGAGTAGCAATTGGGCGGGTTTTGACCTTTAGCTTTTTACTTCTGGTGATTGTTTAGGCTTCAAAATTCATAAAAGGTTTGATCATTTGTGAAGATTATCATGATGAACTAAACATATAAGAATCATAAACTTTTGTTGGTCACAGAGCTTATTTTTTGCAATAATCCAAAAGCCAGTGGAAAAATCCTGTTAGGTTTTTGTTGAGGGAACCAGGGTGATGCAAACTACAAAAAATTGTCATCACTGCATTTCTCTATTCCATTTGGTGCAGATAGTGGCAAAGAAATGAACCTCTTCTGCATTAAATATGTTAAACTGATGTCCACAGCCTGTGTTTGTAAGCGTTTCTGTGTGTCTGATGTGTAAACGCACAGAAAACTGGATCCTCCCACAGGAAGAGAATTCCTCAGGAATGACTCCACTTTGCACAAAGGAAGGAAACACAAAGATGCTCGTTCACTCACACACACACACACGGATAGTCGGGCCGTTCTCTCAGTTAACACAAACCACCCTCGTAATCGTCATCTTCCTCAGCTGGTGGTCCAGAGCTGCCCTCTTGAGGAGCAACAGGAGGTTTCTTCTTCTTTCCGCCGCCTCCACCCGGCACCCTCAGAGAGATGGCCAACTTGGCATACTGCATGAACAGAGAGAGGGATTTATTAGTAATACACTGATTTGTCAGCCAGGCTGATTATTCAATTTTGAGATTTCTTTGGAACAACAGTAAATAACAGCTAAAAAGTTTTGGTTCCAAGAACGTTAGTTTTTGGTTCCCAGAACATTAGATTTTGGTTTCCAGAATGTTAGTGTTTGGTTCCCAGAACGTTAGTTATTGGTTTCCAGTTAGTTTTTGGTTCCCAGAACGTTAGTTATTGGTTCCCAGAACGTTAGGTTTTGGTTTTCAGAACGTTAGTTTTTGGTTTTCAGAACGTTAGTTTTTGGTTTCCAGTTAGTTTTTGGCTCCCAGAACGTTAGTTTTTGGTTCCCAGAATGTTAGTTTTTGTTTCCCAGAACGTTAGTTTTTGGTTTTCAGAACATTAGTTTTTTGTTTCCAGAATGTTAGTTTTTGGTTCCTAGAATGTTAGTGTTTGGTTCCAAGAACGTTAGTTTTTGGTTCCCATAACGTTAGTTTTTTGTTTCCAGAATGTTAGTTTTTGGTTCCCAGAATGTTAGTTTTTGGCTCCCAGAACGTTAGTTTTTGGTTCCCAGAATGTTAGTTTTTTGTTTCCAGAATGTTAGTTTTTGGTTCCCAGAATGTTAGTTTTTGGTTTCCAGTTAGTTTTTGGTTCCCAGAACATTAGTGTTTGGTTCCCAGAATGTTTGTTAGGTTTTGGTTGCCAGAATGTTAGGTTTTGGTTCCCAGAACATTGTTTTTTTAAGGTTTGTATTTGGTTAGCCATGAATGTTTTCTTAATGGAAATAGAATGTTAGTTTTTGGTTTGAAGAATGTTATTCTAACAGTATTCTAACATTCCCAGAATGTTCCCCTAACCTCTTCACTCCGATATCATTACCCCAGTGTACATCAGTAATCATCCAGCACACAAAATAATAACCAAAAAGTAACCATTAGGGAACGTTCTGTATAAGTTATTTTTAGGTTATTTAAAAATAACCAACCTGCAACGTTCTGGGAACATTATTTTATGGTTAAACCTAAAAAGAACGTTCCTAGAACGTTATTATTTGGTTCTCAAAAAAATAACCAAACAGGAACCAAATACTAATGGTATAGTAACGTTCTGTGTTTGCTTGGGATGTTAGTAGATTTTTAATATTTCCATGAGCTCTCTAACAGAAAGCTAAAATATTATTTATCTAAAAGTTGTACTTTTTGTTTGCTGATTTTGTTGGTAAAAATGAACTAAAAATTAAACTAAATGATAGGAAGACATTTATAATGTTACAAAGATTTCTATTTCAAATAAATTAAATGTAATGGCTGCTGAAAATTCAGCTTCGCATCAGAGGAATAAATTACACTGTAAAATTTAAATTCTATTAAAATATATTACAATATATATTCTATATTCTATAAATTCTATATTTTATTCTATAATTCTATTTTAATAAAATTCCACAATATTACTATTTTTACGGTATTTTTGTTCAAATAAATCCAGGCTTGGAAAGCATAAGAGACTTCTATATATTAGTGCTGTCAAAATTAGCGCATTAACGCATGCAGTTTTTTTTTTTTTTTCAGTTTAACGCGTTAAAAATATTTAATGCAATTAACGCAGCATCCATTTTTCCGTCATAATTTGGCTAGCATTACATTATATGATCACGCTCTTATTCAAAAATGAAAAATCAGCGCATTAAATACACATATTCAACACATATTTAATGTATTGTTGACGTGTTCAAATTCACGTGTTTTTGAACCTTTTGGCCTTCCATATCTGCGTGATGACTCGTGTGCACAGAAAGACGATTTGTGTGCACAGTAATTAATCACGATTAATTACAGAAAAAATTTGTGATTAATTAGTTAATTTTTTTAATCGATTAACAGCACTAATATATATATATTATTAACAGTATTGTTCTGTTCGGTGTGAAGAATGAGGTCTAACACTCACATCATTGTCCATGTACTTGAGTAAAGGTGAGTTGCACACGCGTGCCAACTGATCCTCGTCCTGCTCGTCATAAGCCGCCAGTAACGTCTCCATAGAAACGCAGTCCTCACTCCCACTGAACCCTGGGAGACTGAAGGGAGGGAACAACACAAGATTTCATACCGTTCACAGATAATGCAGTGGATTTGAGGGACGGTGTCACTCGTTTGTACCTGTAACTTTCTCTGACACACTTGTCTGCAGCAACAAAGTCACCTCGGTGGAGATGGACCAGCACTTGAGCAATGGTTTTCTGCAGGTAAGAACAACTATATCAAACATCTATTGAAAACATTAGGACACAAATGCAAACTTTCATGATAAAAGCTGAATTTCTCAATAGGAAGAAGCTTGTCAAGTTGGACAGATGCCAACATGGACTGGTGTGTGACATGACCTCGTCCTGAACAATTATGATTAAAACACAAAATAAATTTCAGATGAATTTCAGTATTTGCACCTTAAAGCAGGTGGGGTAGTTCTCAATTTCCTTGTACATGTTCTTCTCTTTTTGGAGGGACACAGCAGCCTCGTCCAACCTGAAGACGACAACAAAACAATGAAGAAAAACAATGTCTTTTTTTTAACTTTAAATCATGTAAATGTATTGTAACAGACCCCAAAACTAAAATTAAGAACTTGTAAATGAGCATAATATGCTTAAGGACGCACCTGCGCAGTCTCACCAGAAGTCTGGAGGATTTACCCAGAAGCTCTGCGGCCTGTCTGAGCCGATCTTCATTCTGAACACATCAAGAACCAGACCACATGGGTTATGCATGAATATCCACAACAAACAGATTTCTGATCATTTACAGGATTCATTTATGTCACAGGGCTAAAAATATTAATCATGTTGGTGTTTTCTCACCTCAAACACAGATGCGGCCTTCTGGTACAAGTCCACGGCTTTCTCCAGATCAATTGATTCAACGAGTCTGAAGAAGCGGACGGCACTAGTTAATGCTGGTCATGGTAAGAGAACCCTCACATGCATACAGTTGTTCACACACTTCAATGCAAAGATAGTACACAAACAACCTCTCAGGAAGTGGGAGGGTCAGAAATTAACTTTCCCAGCTAATAGGGAACGTTCTGGCAAGGTTCTCTCAAAGTTATGAACAAACATTATTCCGGTAACGTTAATAGAATGTTTGTTCAAAGTTATCTGGTCTATAATAATGTTCTTAAAACCTTAGCAACGTATAAACGTTTTTTCTGAAACGTTGAATGTTCATCTAACATTTTTAAATGTTGCTACTTGCTTTAGAATGTTTAGAGAACATTCAAAAGTAACGTTCCCATAATGTTGCAAAATGATAAAATGGAATGTCCTCTTAACATTTGTATAACCAAAAAAAAAAAGTTTTTAAAAAAGAAATATTTATGAGCTGTACATTTTGAACGTTCAGAAATAACGTTTTCATAACTTAATGGGAACGTTAGCTAAATGTTTTTAGAACATATTTTTGTTAGCTGGTAAGAAGCAACATTTGTCCACTGGAAGTAATTTCCTGGGGCATTTTTCACCTTAGTAAAGTACATTTTAATAATTATCTTAAATAATTAGTATTAATAAACTAAATATAGATACTCTAAACATATCCATGTTGTTTTTATGTCAGATATTTAAATGTACTCAATTAACTCAATCAATCAGAACACTATAGTCTGTTACCAATAAAATTTGATCAACATCAGAAGCTGATCTTGTAATAATGATGTCGATTAATGGAATACATTACAAACGTTTTTGTGTGTGAAGAAACAACAAATTATTTTATTCTACACAGGAAAAACAAGCCGAGAACCGTTTATGAGTTAGTTTATTGTTGTTTTTTTATGCATTAGAAAATCAAGACTTTACATTGGCTATTTTATTAGCGTGAAAAACAAAACAGTTATTCAAATCGGGAATAAATTATAAAGAAATTTCCCTATCAGTGAGTTCACCAGTTCAGCGTTCTCGCAAGAACTCCTGTTATAATCAATGAAGCTGTCTAAACTGCAAAATTAATCTCTTATTTACATCATATCTGCAATTCGCAGAACTCTCTGAGCACACAAAAGCATTTCAGCGGATTTCTTCTTCACCGGTGACTAATCTAAACGTCTCTGATTGGCCACTGCATTCATGTGCTCAACAGATAAGTGTTTGATTGGTTATAAAGCTAAACTCTGCGTAAAAAGAAATATTTGATGCAATGTGAGCAGATCTACATGTAATGCCCCAGTCGACACTTTTTATTCACTTTATTTTTTACATTTCACTTTAATAACAACAATCGTATTTGTTTTAGTTTATGCAGATGCATTATTTTTGCCCCAAGCCAGAGCCCACGCCCTGTTAATTTGAGTAGCATGATCCTGGAGACTGCAGTTTTGTATATACTAGCAGTGTATACTACTTTATAACACTTACTATTCAATTCAATGTTTGAATTATTTAAATTTAAATTATATATTCTCTTAACCAACTCCTAACCCCAAAAATAACCGTGATAACCCTCTTGAAATTTTTTACCTAATTTGTTTCAATATATGAGACCCTATATTCTGGTTTTAAATGAAGTTTTTTTGGAAAGAAAGACCTTACATTTCAATGTGAAATTAAGCTGTTTTCTGTGTAATGTGCAAGACTTACATTTCAATTTAAAGCAGCAGCTCATTTGCATTTAAAGGGACACACAAAAAACTGTGTGTTTTTGCTCACACCCAAATAGGGGCAAATTTGACAAGCTATAATAAATGATCTGTATTTTGAGCTGAAACTTCACACACACATTCTGGGGACACCAGAGACTTATATTACATCATGTGAAAGAGGCATTATAGGTCCCCTTTAAATCAGGTCTGCTCTGATGGATTAGAATTGGCTAGGTGGCGCTGTCACAAAAAAAAACTAGGGTCCTAGAAATGCGGTCCTAGAAATCCTGAAACTGCAGCCTGCAATACTGCAAGATTATACTAGAGGTTAATTTCCGACCCTGGTTTTGATTAGTCATCGGTATATGCTCATCTGTATACTCACTTCCCAGCCCTGTCCAAGGCTATTCCAGCAGTGCCAGAGGTGCCGTTCTCCACGTACATGACGCTGGCCTTCTCTATTAGCTGGATGGCTTCAGGCATCTTCTTCATGTCCTGCAGGTGTGCAAGAGTCATTCATGCACTGTCTCAAACCTACAGGCCATCCATAACAATCATGTACGGATCGACTCACCTTCAACATCATGCCGGCTTGTTCATATGCTCTGAGAAGAAGAAAAACATGTTTTATAATGGATGGCAATAAGATGAGTATTGTATAGGCAGTTAATGATGTATAAGTAGTTAATATTGTAGTATGTTGTTAACTATTAAAAGTATGAAAGTAGTAAACTAAATTAGTTTAGCATAGATAGGTAGTAAACTATAGATTTAGAGTTATTTGAATTATAAACATTCACTTACTTTGCTGCATGGAAGAGTCTGTGAATTTTAGCTAAGTAAATATAAGTACCGAATGAGAGAATAAAATCAAAGCTTAAAAAATACTACATATACCTCAAAATACTGCTGTACTGCACAATATTTAATCTTATATGGTGGATTAACTTTGCAGTTGCGATTTGCGATTTTTGTTCGTGAAGGATACGCTTTGTTTTCTGTGTGGTACTCGGCCTCTTTCAGGTACGCGTCCTTCGCTTGTTCAAGCTGTTTCGCATTTTTGAAAGCCACAGCTAATATAACACCAACAGACATTGTTAAAAAGCAATCACTGTGATGGGCATTACATTTCCTTCATCACTATTATCAGTGCAAGACGTTCGTTTATTTAAGGTTTACATCACCTGCTTTTGCCATCTCTGAAGCTGCTCCATCATAATCAGGTTTCCACTTGGTCATGCTGGTCTTTAAGCTGCATGAGGTAAAACACATTCATTTTATGGTGTTCACTGGTAACCCAACCCTTGTGAGAAAGAAGTGCGCTAAAGTGTATTGAATGTGCACTTGTAGTGTATGTCAAATCTTAAAAGAAAAAGAAAAATAAAAAATAAAAAACTGTACTTGCAGACAATATAATATTAATGAAATAAAAGGACACTTAAGTGCACTTAAAGAGCGTAAACTACGTTTTTTAAGTACACTTTTTAAAAGCATGCCAAATTAAAAGTTCTACTTAAAAGTACATTTTAAATCATGTTTTAATAATCTTTCGTCATGCTTTAAAGTACACTTATTTTGATGTGTTGATTAACATACTAAAGCACATGTACAGTACTTGATTTGTGTTTTGTTATTTGAAATTGCATTTAAAGTTAATGTATTTTAAATGTACTAACTGCGACTTCATCATTACAAACGTGTAATTAAAGTATATATTTAAATACATGACATTTAAGCAACACATAAATGCTTGTCAATGCATTCGGCGGTACACTTTAAACATTTCAAAGACAATAGAATTATGAATTTACATATGAAGATGTACTTAAGTGGATCAAAAAGCACTCTTAAGTTCAAATAATTGCTTGTAATAAAAAAATTATACTATAATACATTTTCATTTAATTGTAAATAACATCCAATTAAGTATATTTTCCAAGAAGGTGCTCTTTTTTACACTCTTAAAACAGATGTGTTAAAAACAACACAACCTGTGTTATATCTTAACACATCTGTGTGTCTAGTTAAGGACAACACATTTTGTGTTACTTTTAACTCAACCATGTGTTATTCCTGCTCATTTTCTACACACTAATGTGTTATATTTACACAATTTGTGTCAATTATGTACACAAAATGACAAAACGTGTCACAAAAAAAACAAAAAAAAAAAAAAAAAAAAAAAAAATGTGTTATTAATTAACACATCCTTTTTGAGAGTGTACTAGTGTACTTCTTTTTCACAAGGTAAGAGATGTTACAAAAATATGCACATTATTTAACACTAGTTTTTGAACTAGGTGTTTGTAAACAACATACAAACACATTTGTGTAATTGGACTTTTGACTCAAAATCTACTGCGATGTAGTATGTGACAACTTGCCCCATGATGTGTAATTGAACGTGTACTGCGTAGCAAGAATGTCCACATCATCATCAGTATTGTTTCGGAACCCTCATAATGAAGAACATTACTAGGACCATTGCAGCTGTCCCTAAGGTAACCTCCAGCACTGCACGCGCGATTACGCAATCTGTCTCGCGGCGTAATATTCTTCATGATGGAGCGACAACGCGCATCAGAATCCTTCAGCACCTCATGTAATAATATGGACGCGATTTCACTGTTAAATGAGTTAAAACCAAAATGCATCCCGTTATCTAGCAGTAGCCTATTAGGTTATTGTCCTTTTCCCTGACAGCGACAGCAGGCCGATCATAACGCATCAGATCTGACCTGTCCGCTCATTCTGTGTCTATAAGAGAATATTCCATATCTCACCATTTCTCGGCTTTGGCGATGTGCTCGTGCGCCTCGTTGATCTTCTGTGCGGCCATGGCTCACGGTTGCGCGGATGAAGAGGACACAGACCGACCCGCTGCTCGGGAGGATGATGATGATGATGATGATGGACCGTTACGTACTATACGTAGATTATCCAGATTTTCTTTAGAGCTCATCCACGTCACGGTGTTTTTCTACGGGAGCCCGTGTGGGATGCTGCAATGCACCCTGCAACATCTGCGATTCACAATTGCCTTATTTTTATTATTCATTAATTTATGTATAAGTAGAATGTATTTATTATTATTATTTATTAATGTGTTTACGGATAGAATATATTTGTTATTTTTATAATTATATAGAATAATATATTGTTTGCCTTTATTTTTATTATTTATATATTAATTTATGTATAAGTAGAATATATTTATCATTTATTTATTTATTGTGTTGAAGGATGGAATATAATTATATAGAATAATATATTGTTTGCCTTATTTTTATTATTTTTTATTATTTATATATATATATATATATATATATATATATATATATATATATTAATTTATGTATAAGTAGAATATATTTATTATTATTATTATTATTATTATTATTTATTAATGTGTATACGGATAGAATATATTTGTAATTTTTATAATTATATAGAATAATATATTGTTTGCCTTTATTTTTATTATTTATATATTAATTTATGTATAAGTAGAATATATTTATTATTTATTTATTTATTTATTTATTTGTGTTGAAGGATAGAATATAATTATATAGTATAATATATTGTTTGCCTTATTTTTATTGTTTATATATATTAATTTATGTATAAGTAGAATATATTTATTATTATTATTATTATTATTTATTAATGTGTTTGCGGATAGAATATATTTGTTATTTTTATAATTATATAGAATAATATATTGTTTGCCTTTATTTTTATTGTTTATATATATTAATTTATGTATAAGTAGAATATATTTATTATTATTATTATTATTATTATTATTATTTATTAATGTGTTTACGGATAGAATATATGTGTTATTTTTATAATTATATAGAATAATATATTGTTTGCCTTATTTTTATTGTTTATATATATTAATTTATGTATAAGTAGAATATATTTATTATTATTATTATTATTATTTATTAATGTGTTTGCGGATAGAATATATGTTATTTTTATAATTATATAGAATAATATATTGTTTGCCTTATTTTTATTTTTATATATTAATTTATGTACAAGTAGAATATATTTGTTATTTTTATAATTATATAGAATAATATATTGTTTGCCTTTATTTTTATTATTTATATATTAATTTATGTATAAGTAGAATATATTTAATTATTTGTTAATGTGTTTACGGATAGAATATAATTATATAGAATAACATATAATTTGCCTTTTTCTTATTATTCATATATTAATTTATGTATAAGTAGAATATATTTATTATCATTATTATTATTATTTATTAATGTGTTTATGTATAGAATATATTTGTTATTTTTATAATTATATAGAATAATATATTGTTTTGCCTTATTTTTATTATTTATATCTTTATTTATGTGGTTATATAGAATATAGATAGTATATTTGTATAAATTTATTTAGATAGAATACATTTTTTATATTTGCAATTTATTTAAGAATCTTATTTGCAACACTCATAAAATTTTGTATCTTCTTAGTTTCCTTACGTGTGCAATATTTAGATTATATTAGTAAAAACACATTTTTTTTTACCGTCAATGAATAAAGAAAAGGTGTAACTGGTAGCATAATAATATAAAAATGAAGACTAGCCTATAATGTTAAATATTTACAGTTAATAGTAGCTGAAATAGGTAGAATTATGTTTTTGTTTCTATTATTGACTATGCTTTTCTTTTCTTGTAAATAACTATTGAAAATGCAACAAATGTCTGCCGTTTTTTTCCTCCACATTTGATATGTAATATTATTTATAAGTGATGAATGTTTATTCTAAAGGGAATTTTGCTCTGCTCTTCCTTTGGAATGCGTCGGAACCGGAAGTGGTGGTGACGTCACGGTCGCTCTCGTATTCCCAGTGCAGGACAACAACTGACTGACTGACTGAGGAGACTGAAAACTTTGACAAACTCTTCCGAAAAGCCGCTTTAAAGTTTATTAAAGTTTCCCTCCGTGATGCGCGGGCGTGTTTAAAGCGGGCTGGCCGTGTGGCAGATGTGGACTGGCTGTTAGTGGTGGATGGAGTCGGGGTTCGGTGTCCAGCGGAGGGCCGGCGGCGGCTCGCCCGCTGTGGGAGCGTCGCAGCGCCGCAGGAAGATGCCGCCCAGAGCCGCTGATTATAAACTGCAGGTGATCATCATCGGCTCCCGTGGTGTGGGAAAGACCAGCCTGATGGAAAGATTCACGGATGACACCTTCTGCGAGGCGTGCAAGTCTACTGTGGGTAAGACAAACTGACAGAAAGGGAAGGTGGTGCAGCTGTCAGTCTGGATGGTCAACAACAAGGACTGTCAGTTTATTTGTGTACTAGTACCTGCTATCTTTATGCTTCATTATTATAACAATACAAACCACATTATTGTGCTCACAAAACAAATAAATTGCAGTTCAGCTGTCCAAACTTATGGATAGTTAACTATAGATGGTTAATGAGTTTACCATAGTATAAACAGTGAACTATTAATGATTAGTAAACTGGATTGCTAACTATGGGTAATTAATAAACGTTATGTTATTGGTTTAGTATAGCTAGTTAATTATATAAACTATGGACAGTATGGAATAATATATGTAACTGAATAATTTGTAAACTGCAGATAGTGTCATAGTGTACTTTAGTAAACCATAGATGGTTATTAAAGATTAGATAGCTAACTTTACATACTAGTTTAGTTTAGATTGATAACTATAACTAGTTTGGAGAGCCTTGGTAGTTAACAGTGATTCAGAATCATTTGTAAACTATAGATGGTTAGCAGTTGGCACTTAGGTGGATATTTGTTTATTGTGGAGGTATATATATATATATAAATACACACACATATACATATATATATATATATATATATATATAATACACACACATATACATATATATACAGGCTACATTTAATTGATCATAATACAGTAAAAACTAATATTGTGAAATATTATTACGATTTAAATAACTGGTTGTGTATTTATATGATATATAAATATTTCCAATTTATAGTTGGTTAGTATCAGTTATTACATACTATTACAACTTAACTAGTGAACTGTGCATAGTGTTTTGTCATGCATGTTTTAATTTAGATAATTCAAAAATCAAAGTCCAAAATAATCCAAGTGAATTTACTTTCTAAAGTAATGACCACTGTAACATTAGAACTCAACAACACTTCAGAGGTCAGAGGGGTCCGTCTGGTCAGGGAGTTTTGGTCCTGAAAGTGTCAACAGAATCATTAGAAAATCACTTCTGGGCCTGTGACCATGTAAATCAGAGAACATTTAATTTAATAATAATCATAACACATATGGATGAAAACAATTCAGATGATTTAAAAGAGTTTTATGTTAACATGAATTTGAACATAAACTGTTTTCATCCCTCATTCACGTGCCCAGCTCTTCATTACACGAGACATCTGCCAAGCGCTGAATCAATCTGCATCAGTCATGTGAACAGCACCAATACATGAACTACATGAAATCTGTTATGGCAAGGTTTTCACTCACTCATGACAGACCTTCACATCAGATTAGTTTCATGCTGCTACCTATCCCAATATCCCAGAATAGCCAGACACACGTTCACACAGCTGCCGCAACATGCCTGACCGCGGTTGTCTGCTCTGTCACGCTTGTGAAATCCAGAGAACATGAGCTGTGCTTCCACTGTGGCTGTTTGTTGTCATAAACACAGGGACGCATTTAGGCCCAAAACATACTTGACCCAAATGTGTACATTAAATATTAACATGTGTTTGATAACTATGAGGATCTTTAAAGCTGACTGATCTTACATCTTATTTCTTCTCATTTTGTCTGTGGTTTTGAAGGTGTGGATTTTAAAATCAAAACGGTGGAGCTGAGAGGAAAGAAGATCAGGTTACAGATCTGGTGAGTGGAGAGGAAGTGCTGTGTCCTTATCATTGACTCAGCCCACCATGTCACTTCCTGTGTCTCAGAAGCACATGAGATCAAGTCGTTCTGCACCAGGTCATAAATTCCAGACCAGAGTCTCTGAGACTCAGTCAAACATCTTTCATGTGCAGCTATTGAGATTTAATCACCAGTCATTAACTAACACTGTGGCATTGAGGATGTAAATTTGAAATTATGTCAGAAAGCATATGCGGTGTTATTAAAGCATTACAGTAAACTCGTAACTTTTATTATTGTGACATTAAATCTGTGATTACACGCTCGCTGCATCCCAGAATTCAACAATGAATGTAAATATGTGCATTTTACGTGTGATATCACTAATATCATCTCACTAACTGAAATGTATGTCCATGTACATCCCTTCTCACCTACTCTTTATCAATCCCACCGTCCCCTGGTTGTTAATTCTATTTTATTCCATTTGATTCTTTCCTATTCAGTTATTTTGTTCAGTTCTCTTGTGGTTTGGTTCTATTGTATGTTATTCTGTTTCTTCTATTTGATTCTTGTCTTCTCTGATCTGTTCTGTTCTATTCTCTTTTATTTGGTTTGGCTCTGTTATATTCTATTCTACTTGTTTCTGTTATGTTTTATTAGGTGTTCAAGCGCGTAGCGCTGAAACTCTATTATAATTGTTCAAATTTCCAAGGATCAGCATTCTCCCCTAAAAGTGATCAGGCAGAGCAAACCGTAAGTCGTAGAGACTTGAAACTTTGAGGGCTGGTAGTACTCACACCATCTACAACGTCAGCAAGGCTCGCCCTGATCGGCCTGATGGGGACGCTACAGCAGTCAAAAGTACGAAACGTCTCATAACTCTTAAACCGTTTGTCGGATTCGCTCTTCGCAATTTTCAGGTATTTCGGATTTTTTGAAAAACCTACTTTTGCGAACTTGTCCTAGGTTTTTGACCCGATCGGAAAAAAACCAGTGCAGCAAGATTCTCTGGAGTCTGATTGTCAATAGTTATAAAAAAAAAGTTGAAATTCTGATTCACGGTCCCTAAGGGCCGCCAAAACGTTCGAAGTGGGTGGAGCCACTTTTACTAAAATGGCTATAACTCGTGAACGGAATGAGATATTTTCACCAAACTCGGCACACCTGTGTAAGAGCTCATTCTGTGGTCGCGTGAAAAAGGATGCGGCGACTGGCTACTTGGTGGCGCTATAACAGGAAAAAACTTGAAAATGGCTATAACTATATCACCGTTGAAAATTGGCATGCAGTGTCTTCGTCCGAGGTGCCATGATTGTCTATGAGGACATTGATGCATCTCAGAAAACATGTCCACCATCAGCCACTGAAGTTTGAGCAGTAAGGTTAACGGAGGCCGATTGGAACGAAACTCGCTGGACCTATTTGACTCACGGCTCTAGAGGCCTGTGAGAAATTCGAAAGAAATCGGCCACCGGGGGGCGCCATCGTGTTTTCCACATGCGTAAAGGATCGTGTGTCGTGTGATTTTCGCACCACATGGTAGAACTCCTCATTCTGAGCAACTTTGCCTCTAGGACCGCCATCGAATCATTCACTAAATATTGGAGATTATTTCAAAAACCAACTTTGGCAAACTAGTCCTAGGTTTTTGGCTCAACCTTGATAACTGTTAAAAAGCTTTATAAACCATAAATTTCCTATGGTAAATTGCCTGTATTTGCTGTAAATGGTCTTTTACATCTATGATCTTGGTTGCATGCTTGCTAAATAAAACATAATATCTTTTTACGCATGCGCTTAACGGCCTTAAAGCGCTTGAACCCCAATATTTGCTGCTCGCAGCTATATTTTTATTTGGGTCTGTTGTATTCTATTCTGTTTGGTTCTATTCTGTACAATTCTATTCAGATAGAGTTTTCTTCATTCAGTTCTATGTTGGGATGCCAATTTTCAGGAATTTTTGATTGCCATGGTTGATTGTGATTTAAAATTAATACAGAAAATCACATGTGGAGGACTCCAAATAATTAAAAAATATAAACTGTGAGTATGTGGCATTTTCTCTTTTAATACATTTTGGCTGTTTAGCATAAGTTTAATTTGTTTAAATTATCATTCATTTATGACTAATAATGTGGAGCCTATAGAAAATACAGATACAAGACTTTCTTGTTGTGAATGTTGAGTCCGAAGCCAAATCACAAAATAGATTAAAAACAATGGATTAGAATAGTCAATTAAATTAACAACAACAATAAATCAATCATAGATTAATCATGAACATCACTAGTTCTGTTCTATGTAGTTTTATATGTTTCTTAGACGTTCTATTCTACTCTCTTCTCTTCTGTATTAGTGTAAACTAATCTGTGTTATTCCATAACTTGTTTGTTCCAGTGCAGTCTGGGTCGGTCATCTACTAACTAATCACAAACTAATACTAACCCATCCCCTCCCCACCCACTTTATGATTATTTTATTTCCTTTTGACCCTGAAACACGCCGGCTTCTCTCACAACACACTTCTGCAGATGTCTGTGCTTTTGAACGTCACGTCTGTAACACATGTCCGCTCACATCCAGCTACCCAGCATCCACGGCTCCTTCACTGTCCGTCTTAACTGCTCATTGACATGTGACGCCTCACCGGTCCTCTTTGCGACATCATATCCTGTTTTGGAAAAATGCAGCCAGACTAGGGTGGATAAGGTACAGTAAAAACGAGGAGATAAACATCTGTCACGTGCAGTAATGTGTTTTTTCTTTTTCCTTTGAATCATGATGTGAAAAATCATCTCATGAAAGACTGCTGAGATATATGAATGCTTTTTGAAATAATTAAAGTAAAAGCACTTGATAAAGCAAATGATATGATCACATGCTGATCATGTACATAATGCACCTTCCTTTTTTACTCTGAGTGATTCATTGGGTGCATGTTGTCTTCATAAAAATGAAAATAAATTGACATTCTTTTTCAGCTGACGCCATAAATCCCTCTTACCTTTCCAACTTCTCCCCTCCAACCGCCTGTGATTATAGAGACACTTTTCACTGTCAAATCAGTGCTCTTTCTCTTATAGTCTAGCATGTTTTATTCCCCTCTCTGAATGTCATGTGAGTCTAATAACGTTGAATAATTTCAGGGACACAGCAGGTCAGGAGAGGTTTAACAGCATCACTTCAGCGTATTACCGCGGCGCAAAAGGCATCGTGCTGGTCTACGACATCACCAAGCAGGAAACCTTTGACGACCTGCCTAAATGGATGAAGATGATAGACAAGGTGCTCAAACATCAAAAACACTGATTCATTTTCTGTTGTGCAGCAAATATCTGCTTCCACACCCAGTGAACTTGTTTTGGTTCTGTGCAGTATGCGTCAGAGGATGCTGAGCTCCTATTGGTTGGGAACAAACTGGACTGCGAGTCTGATCGCGCCATCTCACGACAACAAGCGGAGAGGGTGAGACCGGTGTTCTTTTAGTATTTACATACCATTATAGTTTTTATTAATTATATTTAGCTTTTATATTTTCAGTTTTCATTTTAATTTTAGTGCAAGTTTTAAAAATGTCATTTTTATTAGTTTTTTTAATTTCTAATTAGCATTAATTTATTTTTATTTCAGTTTTAGTTTTAGTAATTTTAGTACATTTCAATTTAAACTTATTTCAGTTAGTTACCAAGGCAACATTTCTAATTTTCATTTCCTTTTTATTTATTTTTATTTTTTTAAAAGTGGTCATATGATGCCACTTTTAAAAGTTCATTATTTTGATTATTGGGTATAACAGAATAGGTTAGCATGCTTTAATGTTAAAAAAAAAACAAAAAAACATTATTTTTCACATACTGTACATTATTGCGGCTCCTCTTTTCCCAGTCTGTCTGAAACGCGCTGATTTCTATAAAGCCCCTCCTTCTGAAAAGCCTGGAGTGATCTGACTGGCCAGCTGACCCAGTGCGTTGTGATTGGCCAAACACCTGAAGCGTGTGTTGGAAATGTAATACTCCTTTACCATCATCGCAAGGTTCGGCTTTCAAGGCTTTAAGCAATTGTAAACACACCGTTAGTAATGTCATTGGTTTTACCGTATCAGTTCGAGCCCGAGTCAGATTCTAAAAATGTGGATGATCAAGCCGATCAATTGGAACCAACTTTGCTAGCACGACTTGAGCAGAACATTTCACAGTGTTAAATAGTCTTTGTACAAAGCTGGCGTTGTGCTCTCCCAGGTCCTCCATAAAATGTGCTGTGCACAAGCAATCTTTTAGGTTGTACTGCTCAGGAACAGCTTTATAAATAAATCTTTACCTCTGATTAATAATTTCATTCGTTTTCGAAAGGCCAAACAAAACCTGGAGTTTTCAAACACAGCGTCTCCACGACATGAAGCCTTGCCTTCTTTCTTTCCATATGCCTTTGAGCAGGCATTATGCTAATTTCACATTGTGATATGGATGTTTGAGGGAGTGATTTCTAGACTTCGATCGAGGCATTTTAGGCAGGTCTGGATCAATGTCCTCTGGTAGATAGAATAAATGCATTTGTGGGAGACAGAGCTTTGTAACTTTGCAGATCTTATACATGCACAGACAGCTACATTGCACGCTAAAGGAAAACATGAAAAAGCATCATATGACCCCTTTTAAGCTTTTCATCTAATATTTATATTTTCTTTTCTTTCGGCTTTATTTCCATTACCAAAAAAACAAGTGACTTTTAATAGTTTTAGTTAAAGGGGACATATCATGAAAATCTGATTTTTTCCGTGTTTAAGTGCTACAATCGGGTCCCCGGTGCATTTACCAACCCAGATAACGTGAAAAAAGACAACCCTGTAACTTTGATTTGGCAAGCTTTTCTCTGCAAGCATGTGAAAAAAACGATTGCTCGATTGCTAAAAAAGTTGTAACTTCAAGTCTCTCCATCAGTGTCGACTCCGGTTTGAACAATGTAAGGCTGAACACCGTTACTGACAATCCTCATTTTGTCTGCGTGAGATTCTCCAGCTTTGTTGTTGTTGAGCAACCGAAGCGTGAGCTGTTAAAGATCCGCCCTCTTCTGGAAAGGGGCTGGGAGCAGCAGCTCATTTGCATTTAAAGGGACACACACAAAAACGGCATGTTTTTGCTCTCACCCAAATAGGGGCAAATTTGACAAGCTATAATAAATGATCTGTGGGGTATTTTGATCTGAAACTTCACACACACATTCATGAGACACCAGAGACTTATATTACATCTTGTGAAAAAGGGCATAATAGGTCCCATTTAACAATAACAACACTGGGTGAGAGCAGTGGTGCAGAAAATGTTTCCTCTGAGACACAAAGAGCTCCTATTTTTAGTCTGATACCTGTTAATTATTTGCTGTTATTGCTTTAGTATAGCCTGAATTTAGTATTTTAAATTCAGCTGTATAATGTGGTCTCAGGTTTACCTTGACATTTAGTTTAGTGGAGGAAGATGCTGAATTGCAACTCAGTGTCTTTCAGTCTGTCCAAATCCCTGGACACTGGGACATTATTATCCTGAGTGCTCCACAAAGAGATTCTCTGAATGCTCTAAATAGTGCCTCCGCCAACCTTCCCAAACCCTCTGAACCTAAAACTAACTCTGTTAGTGTGTGTGAGAACACACTTTAGTTCACCCAAGCATTATTTACTCAATCCAGTGTCAATTATTTACTCAGTCCAAAGTTCATACATCTTCTGAAGTCATACAATAGCTAGGTATGTTACCATTCTAGAAGAGAACGAGGCTCAGTCAACTGATTGTATATGAAAAGTAACAAATATTTAATTATTTGAATATCTAACCCATTCAGGAGAACCTGAAATAAAGTTTGTTTTCTCTTCTCTGAATGGCAGTTTGCTTCACGGATATCAGGGATGCGTTTCTGTGAGGCCAGTGCCAAGGATAACTTTAACGTGGATGAGATATTCCTTAAACTAGTTGATGACATTTTGAGTAAGGTAAGTGGGGCTGTTTTGTTAACTGTTTTGATGAATTCTTCGCCCACCATAACATTCACTTTAAAACATTTGCCTTCGGTTTCACAGACAAGGCTTAAGCTAGTCCCAGACTAAAATGCATGTTTAACTGAAAGCAACTTACACTGACATATCTTAAAATATGTCAGTGCCGTTGTTTTGTCTCAAGATGCACACCAGTAATATTTTTTTCTAAGGCACGTTTATAAAAGCCACATAAATGCCCTAATTGAACTAAGGACTAATCCTGGCTTAATTTAAGCCCTGTCTGTGAAACCGGGCCTTCATGAAATAAAGTGAGTTTGACTGAGTGCCTAAGAATGTGGCGTTCATTGGCTATCATGGGTAATTCTGGCCCAAATAGTATCATCAAGAGCTAAACAGAGTTTTTAGGATGACAATAGACTCACAGAGCCAGAATTTGACTATTGGCATAAAGTCAGACCTACTTTCCAGTTTATTATTGCCAAGAACCATCCACTTAGACAGGAAGGAACCGTCTGACCTGCATGTAATCAACTGCAGTTTGTTTTGTACATGACATTTAGGAAACCAAAGCAGGCGAGATATCCCATTTACATGCTGAACAAATTCAAGTTATTCAAGTCATGTTGAAAAGATTGTATTTATGAGTTGAACGCACATGAAAGCCACCACAAATTCGTAACAGTCTTTACGGGTTGGGGGCATGTCAGTGAGAAACATGGTGGAATACCATAATATTTATAGGTATTTAGCAGTGACATTGTCAGGCTTTTGTTTACAACAAAATAAGCTAATTTTCTGCACAAAATATAATGGCATTGTAATATACCAATATAATATGTAACGATAAAGTTTACAGTGGCTTCATAAATAATTAAAAACATTAAAAAGCAAAACACCTGATGCACATTCTTTGTTCTTCATTTTCTAGAAGTATAGGGTTAAAAAACCTTGCTGTATTTTTGTGTAGTTAATTAAAAGAAGTTACACCTCCATATTCCTATGACGAAAGTGACTTGAACGCACCATAAAACCTTTATCAATTAAGATTATCAAAGATTTGATGCCGTTAACTTTTGCAAATGCAGTAATTATTTATATAATTAATTATTATTTCTTCCTCATTCCCCGTTAGGGCTGCACAATTTAGGGAAAAATTCTAATTGTGATTTTGCGATTGCAATTTTAATGAAATCTTTGCTTATTTGTAGGTCTGCATAATTTTGTGATTAAATATCAATATGACTATGAAATAATAATAATTATGTGAATAATCGTAGCTATTATTATTATTATTATGAAATAAAAATATTTAACAAAATATTGTAATTGTAATATTCACCGTAAAATAAAAAAAATGAGTATTTAAGAAAAATAATATAATTATTTTATTTTACAGGAAAAATTGCACACTGTACAGATTCTGTAAACATTGTATAGTTTTGTACATTTTTCATAAAAAATCTGTTCTATTTTATTTACATCATATCATGTTTCTTCATAGTTTATTATATTTATTATATTCTGTTTTTTACTATATTGGTGTATGTCCTTAATTTGTTATTGGTTCTGTTTGTTGTTGCATTGTGGGATGGGGAACTAAGGAAAAAAACATTTCACTACATTATATCATATGTATGTGACAAATAAAGAACTGTAAAATTGCAATATGGCTATCTTTATTTCTTTATTTTCAAATGTTGAGCTTTTATTTTGGCGGAAAAACGCAGGAAGCCCTTAAAGCTTCTATTTTGTTGACAATAAGTGCTTCTCATTACAAGAAGTGCATGTTGCGTTCACGAATGCCTGTTTTAAGCGCCCCAAACTCAAAGCACATGCATTTCGGTTTTATGTGATTGATCGTGCAGCCCTGTTTCCCATCTCTTTTGATCAAAAGCTTGCCATTTTTGTGTGTAATGTACATCAGACAGTCAGTGAAGAGTCTATAACATCTTATAATCTTACAAAATGTTGTCTTTCCACAGATGCCACTTGAAGTCCCCAGTAAAGAGCTGTCCAACAGTGTCCTGTCTCTTCAGCCCGAACCTGAAATCCCACCAGAGCTGCCTCCACCTCGCATGCGCTGCTGTTGAGACTCGGTTCATGCTTTATTTAGAAACCCAACAACTCCTTCCCTCTCATAACCCAACACGTGCTGTTACAGACTCCCGCCACCAGGGGCCCATGTCGTGATGCCCTCACACCAATGAGCTTGAGACTTCAGCCCAATATGGTTGATGAGATGATGGCCAGAGAAGATGAAAGACAAAACGCTCAATATCCCATTTAATCTTCCCTCGCTGTAGATTACGCACAAATGATAGACTGTGCAATTAATTATAGTCCATATTTTGGTACCTCTAGATGCCAATAGAGAACATCCGTTTCATCACACACAAACATAGATGCATTTATTTTTGACGGCCCATACATACACTACCTCATTTCTGGGAAGCACACGATTACGTTGATCTAACACGTGCCTTTCCCACACAAACACGCATGATACGAGAACAAACGTATGTCATAACCCATCAACTCCTATTTATATGTATTTTACATCATCACTTACTCTTAGCAGAAACAAGAAACTACCATTTATATCAGACAATTGAGACTCTACCTTGTCTTTCACTTCTCTTCACGTTTCAAGCACACATTCGACATTTCTCATGGAAAACGTTCCTGGTCTCAAATTAAGAAGCTCTTTTCCAAATTGATTTGGCATTAAAAGTGGATCTACATTTAATGCCAAGTGGAATTTATTTCTGTCAGCTGTGTGTTTGCGAGGTGGTTTGTTTGGGCACATTATTAATCGCCAGCGTGGTTGGGGTTGAAGTTTATAATGTCTTTATGCCTTACGTTCTATCATTGTTACTGTTTTTGAGGTGGGCGTCTGTTGAGTTATCCGTTGTGTTTTGCACTACAATCCATTCGTAGCTAGTTTACAAACAGCTAAAATGCAGAACGTTAGTGAAGGACCTGTGTACAGAAGATTAACCTCATCATTCAGAGTTTTGTTGTTTAGCAGTTTCAGTGTCATTTAACTTGAGTAGAATAAAGGAAGGTCATTAATTGGGTGTCGCACAGACTGAGTTCATTGTTTTATTCGCTGGATCTGGATCGCAGAACTGAAATGCTCTCACCGAAAGGGCTATTTCTCCGTGGAGAGCAGGGACATTTAAGAGGATCGTTTTGATGCTCGGACTGCGTCACTAACTGAAGTACACTCGTTCTCTTCAGTTAACATCACTATGCCTCTGCGTTCTTGGAAAAACACTGATTCTACTGGATTTACGTTGAATTGAGTTATTTGCCTGTGTTAGATGAAGGACTATAGTAATGATGTTGTGTAATATAAAACTTTATAACAGGTGTTAGATTGGAAATGCTGTTTCAACTGAAGTTGAACTCACTAGCTGGCACCTATGGAAGCTTGTTTCCGCCACTGAATAAAAAAGGTAATTGCAACTTTTTATCTCACAATTCTGACTTTTTTTCTCAGAATTGCGAGAGTTATAAAGTCAGAAGAAAAAACGTCAGTCTTTTTCCCTCACAATTGGACATTATAACACGCAATTGCAAGTTTATATCTCACAATTCTGACTTTATATCACGCAATTCTGACTTTATAACTCGCAATTGCAAGTTTTCGCAATAGCGAGGAAAAAAGTCAGAATTGTGAAAAAGCCGCAATTACCTTTTTTATTTTTTATTTCATGGCAACAAGCTTCCATAGGTGCCGGATATGCAGTAGCAACTGGCTTTTGTCTGAGTTTTTGGGAATATGATGCATTTTTAAATAGCAATTGTCCTTGAATATAGAGGACTGACAGTGTTACTGTGCGTCTGGAACAAAAAAAAAAAAAAAAAACGTTTTTCTCTTATTTGGTGAATTTCATGAAAATATGTGTGGGTCATATCTGACCCCAAAATCAAAAGAAAAAACATTTTTTGCTTAAAAATATATTGCTAAAGTGTTTATTTGACATTATTTTAATGACAGTTTCAGCACCCCTCTCCCCTTCTAATTACCGTAGTGTGAAAAAAAACAAACGTTTTCATCTTTAAATAATGGTAGTACAACATATATTACCAAATATAAATATAAATTTTTTTTTTTTCCTTTTTCTTTTTTTTTTTTTTTTACAAATAAATATAATGCATAATTTTCTTTCTCATTACAGTGATGTAGATGGAAATGTGTTTAATTTTCTTGAAAATAATGTCATTATCTTTTATAAAAAAAATTATTTTTCTGTTTGGGGTGTAATATGACCTGTAAATGTTCTTCTGGACAGGTTTAGTGATATTCTCTGTACGTCAACTAATAGAAAGATGATGTACGTGTGTAGTGGAAGTGAGTTTACGTTGTTTCTCGTCAGAAACCAGTGTACTAAACAACCCAAACCTTGAGTCTGTTGTCTGTTTTTGACGGACTAATGTCCGCTGCTGAGGTGAAAAATAGCTTTTTTGCTGTAGCTTTTTTTCTGTATTATTTGAATATTTTTCAAATTTAACTTCTTTTAACTGTGTGTCCTTTGAAAGTTTATAACCAACCTAAACCTGTCAGTTTTGTGTTAACAGTGTTAGGCAGATTGTACTACTAACCTCAAATTGTTAATGTTTGCAGGCTTGTGCCATATTGTAACCTTATGAGATACTCTAATGATCATTTCACCAAGTGCTTTTTACTTTCTTTCTCTGCAGGATTGGCAAATGTATAATTTATTTTGGATTGTAGTTGAATTCCTTCTGAATCTGGAGTCAGATTTACTATACTTTTATCATTTTTTCTCCATTTTATTTACTTGTTTCAAGGCGCTCTCTCAAACCTTTTTATTTTTCTTGTTTGTATTTATATTTTATTTTGTTTCTGTTTGAAGCTTAGTTTGTCTTCCTCAGAGGAACTGACTTCATGTTCTGCAGAAAGACTGTCAATCAGTTGTTAAACCCAACACGTTCTTAAAACTTCTCAATTAGTAGCAATACGTGTTGCCTTTATGAACCTTCATTTTGTACAGAATAACTTTAGTCTCTCAGCCAATCGCAGTATTTACTACATTACAAAAACAAAAAAATTAAACAGATCCTCATTACATTGCAAAATAGAAGAGTACTTTGTACGATTAATACATTGATATTAGTTATTTGAAACAGTTTGGCATGTTTAAGCAGTTTTGTGGTATTTATAACTTGTGGCATTCTTAAACTAATGAAGTGCAAATAAAGATATATATTTATTACATAGATGTGTGTTAGTATTCTGATGCTTTTCCTTCTGTTTACGTAAGCATAAATTTGTGCAAAATCTTCTGCTATCCATTCTTATAAAGCAAGATGTATTGTGTTTAGTGTTTGGGATCTCACTTTTATATTCTGAGATGTACTGCCTTCATTTCACAGTATGATGGCGCTATTGGATAAACAAGCTAAATGAATAACTACTGCAATCTAGCTTATGTCTTTTTTTAAAGAAAAGTTTTGGTAAATGCAAGTTTTACTCACTGGGAATTTTAGAAATACGAGTTTAAATTAATGATAATTTCATTATAATTAATAATTATAATCTTATATAATAATATTCTCTCCATTTCATCAACTTGTTTCAGAGTAACTGGTATCTCAAATAAATATTAACACATTAGCTAAACTCTGAAGATTAAATGAATATTTCTTAACTTTCTGAATGTTATTAATTCATATAATTATTAATATTGAACATCAAACTGGTTTCTTAGCATTTTCTTTACACAAATCACAAATTCGGCCCTCTTTTGATTGACAGGATATATCGGCCCTGTTTTTAAACTATTTAAACCGATAATTTGCTTTTATCGGCCGATACCGATTATTGGCCAATATATCGGTGCATCTCTAATATATATATGGTGTGTGTGTGTGTGTGTGTGAGAGAGAGAGAGAGAGAGAGAGAGAGAGAGAGAGAGAGAGTGAGAGTTTGCCTTCATACAAGTGTAATTCAACTCAAATGGCAACAGCATCTTGGTATTAGATCAGAACCTGAAATTAAAATATTCTATTAATTTATCTGGTAACATCATTGTTTCTTTTTCAACATTTAGTAGTAAAATGGTGTTGTTTTGTGGTATTCTGTTTAAAGACTCACTGGATTGTATGTATCGGTTTTTGTTTTTATTCAAAATATTATTTATTATAATAATATATATCATATTTTAAAATGATTGAAATAGTATTTAGTTTTTACACCAATCTAATGATAAAAAAGTCCATTCTCTCTCTGTTTCTCTGTTGTAGTGATTTGTGTGTGCACGCGTGCGCTGCTCATTGCGTATCCACGCGTACGCACGCGTGCCTGACCGGTACCGGAGCGCGAGGAGGGGTGTGCCCGGTGCTTGTGTGTGAAAAACAGGCGCATGCGCTCCACGAGACCTAAGACAAGGACGGGGAGCGTCAGACCGCAGCGGCTGCAGATTTTTCCCGTCAGCCGGGGGGGAGAGAGAGGCGGCCAGGAGGTGGAGAGGACAGCAGGGAGAGATGGGAGTACTGTAATCCCGGGGGAGGGATGGACGGACGGATTGATTCAACGCACAGAACCACGGAGATTCTCACTTGACCCCACATCATCCACCGTATTCCGTTCGGAAGCGCGAGGAACGACACTGTGATGGCAAGTGAATTACGGGCGCGCGTCCATCTGAAGTGATGAGACAGAAACGCGCGGCTGGATCCGTCTGTCAGGTTGTATAATGGAGAGCTCCAATGGCTCCGACACCAAACCGCAGAGCCATCATCCTCATCCTCAGGTGGAGAAGAAGAGGTTAAACCGCGCGCCGTCCCCTGCCAGACCCGTCCTGAAGGATGTCCACTCGCGAACGGCCAAACCGATCGTGCCAAAATCCCCCAAATTCAACAAGCAGCAATCGTCCGCCGCGCCGGTGACGCCTCAGAGCCGCGTTCCGAGACGCACCGTCCCGGGCGCGAAGGACAAATCCGCATCAGCACCTGCAAAAAGCAACATCAAACCCTCAGCGACAAAAAAGGCCGTTAAAGTCACTCAGCATGCAGCATCCGAACCGAAACCGGCGTGTAAAGCGGTTGATACCGCCGCTCCGCAGATCCCCAAGAGCAAGGGGAGGCTGGCTCCGATACGCGTGCCCACCGGACGCGGCGTCTGTCAGACGGACAGCAGCTCTGATTTGTCCGACTGTCCCTCCGAGCCGTTGTCCGACGAGCAAAGGCTCGTTCAGGCCGCCAGTAGCGATGCGGAGTCAGGCAGCGGCTCCGGTTCGAGCGAGCAGGCGGCCGGGGTTCGCGTGCGCGCGCTGGCTCTCGGAGCGGGAGGATCTCAGGCTGCACCTGCGCCCGGTGCGCACGCGGACAAATACAAAGCGGATAAAGACGCACAATTCAAAACGGAGGGCAAGGAAATGGCCCAGGAGGAACTGCTGAGGGAAATCGAAGACCTTCGATCGGAAAATGACTACCTCAAGGTGAGCCCACACTCCAAAATCAATCTACTACGGTACCATGGTATTCTTAAAAGTGACTTTGAATTTTCAATATCATCTTCCAATACATCACTATGGCATGATGTTGCAATGCAAGAGTTTTTTTTTTTTTTTTTCCCAAAGATGATGCTTTCAATCCTTACACAAACGTACTGTGGTAGTACAATGAGACAGTGGTGAAACTTTGATATATACTGTGGTACAGAATAATTGTTAGAATCAACATATATAATATATGTTGTTTCTAACAATCATTCAGTATATGTGACATGTACAGAAAATATGGCATTGCCATGACATTTGTTGACACTTATATATAATTAATGTGTGTGTGTAAATATGTATATTTATTCACACACACACAACATTAAAATGTATGTTCAGATTAATGTCTAGTGTTCTTCAGAAGGATTATGGGTTGAGCTGCTGCTGTAAATCCATGTGACAGTTTTTTCACATGATGACCCTCTTCATATTCTCGCTCATGTTTTAAATTCATCCTACTCATTTACACCTCTTAGACTAACAGTACTGCAGCATCATTTGTCCCTGGAAGTGTCTAGTCTTTTTAGTGTTTATTCTGTTCACAGAGTAAATAAATGCTTAAAAGTAACATAGCACTACCATGATAGTAAGTAAAATGGATTTATAGCACATTCAAACAAAGCTAAGCTGACCAAAGTGCTGAACAAAGTAAATTACATAGAATACATAATATAAAACAACATAAAATAATATTCTAAAATGCCAGATAGAGTATAAAGAGAATAAAGATGCGTTTTAAGTAGGGGTGTAATGGTACACAGAAGTCACATTTCGGTACGTACCTTGGTTTTGGGGTCACGGTTCAGTACGATTTCAGTACACTTTAATTTTAGGGTCCAATTCTCACTATTAACTGACTATTACCTTCTGCCTCAATAAATCTCTAATTACTGCTTATTAAGGTTGTTAGGTTTAGGAATTGGGTAGGATTAAAGGGTTAGTTCACCCAAAAATGAAAATAATATCATTTATTACTCACCCTCATGTCGTTCTACAGCCGTAAGACCTTCGTTCATCTTCAGAACACAAATTAAGATATTGTTGATGAAATCCGATGGCTCAGTGAAGCCTCTATTGAGAGCAAAGCCATTCAAACTCTCAAGGTCCATAAAGGTACTAAAAACATATTTGAAACAGTTCATGTGAGTTCAGTGGTTCTATCTTAATATTATAAAGTGACAAGAATACTTTTTGTGCACCAAAAAAATAAAATAAAGACTTTTCAACTATATCTACAGGGGCCGATTTCAAAACACTGCTACGAATCGAATCAGTGAATCGGAGCACCACAGTCACGTGATTTCAGCAGTTTAGCCGTTTGATAGGAGATCCGAATCACTAATTCGAAACAAAAGATTCATAAAGCTCAGAAGCTTCATGAAGCAGTGTTTTGAAATCGGCCCATCACTAGGTATTGTTGAAAAGTCGTTATTTTGTTTCTTTGGTGCACATTCAAGTATTCTTATTCTTGTTTATAATATTAAGATAGAACCACTGAACTCACATGAACTGTTTCAAATATGTTTTTAGTACCTTTATGGACCTTGAGAGTTTGAATGGCTTTGCTCTCAATAGAGGCCTCACTGAGCCATCGGATTTCATCAACAATATCTTAATTTGTGTTCTGAAGATGAACGAAGGTCTTACGGCTGTAGAACGACATGAGGGTGAGTAATAAATGACATTATTTTTATTTTTGGGTGAACTAACCCTTTAAGGGATGTAGAATATGGTCATGCAGAATAATGCATTAATATGTGCTTTATAAGTACTAATAAACAGCCAAAATCTTAGTAATATGCATGCTAATAAGCAACTAGTTAATAGTGAGAACTGGACCCTAAACTAAAGTGTTACCAGACGAAAGGAACAAATCCCCAATGCTAGGTTTCTTTTCATTTATTTTGAACAGACAGTAGTGCAAATTACAGTTTGTTCCACCTAGTGGAATTTAGTCCCCTAGTTGAAACAGTACAGCCTCCTATAGTGTATTAAGCACTAAGCAGTAAACAGAACTCACCTTTGCATAGGTCATATTTATTTGCAGGGCTGATAAAAAACAAAAAAATAAAACAAAAGGTATTTGGTCACAATCAGCTACAAAACTGAAAAGCATCTTGTGTTATAAAAGTACAAAATAGAATAATGAAAAACAAAACTTGTGCATTAGGAGTGTTACATTTTGCTCCACTTAAATTAATTTAAACATTTAAAGCTTAAGCCCAACCCTCCTATACTTAATTTTCCGTGTTCCACTCGTTTCGCGCACAGTTGAGAGTGCGAGCCTTTCAAAGTATTCTCCTTTGTCCATAAGCGCAGAAAGACGCATTCGACGCATACGTGCATCTAGATGACTTGATTTTTTAAGCGGTCATTCGCACATGCGCTGTTCTTCTTCTGCTATTTTTCCTGTTTCCGGTTAGCAAACAGTGTTGTATTACCACGCACGCCCCCTTCTGGATTGGAGTGTGGATCGCCGGTGACTGACTGTATTCGTCGTCTAACTGAATGAACTGAACTGTGACGTCCGTACCGTACGATTCGGGACGAACACATGTACCGTTACACCCCTAGTTTTAAGCCTATATTTACTCAAAAACCATGAGTGAAGGTGTAAGGCGATACTGTGAGGAGAGCAAGATCTAGATTCATAAATCTCTCTCTGACTGATTTTAGGTCACATCAGTCCACAGAGTGCAGATGCAACCATCATTCTTCAGAAAGACCCTCAAAACTCCCGCAGGAAACGCATCACAGTCTTTGCTCTCTGTGTGAAGTGTGATGGGTAGATGAAGCAGGCCTAATTAGCATAATTCCATAAATGATTTATCTTATTTGTCAGATGCGCCAGGGCTCGGCTGCTGTCACAAACAGGATTTTCATAAGTTTATCTCTGAAGACGGCATGTTAATCCGCTTTAGTAGCTGTGCGTGTAATGCTGCGTCCCCCGCAGGAGCCATTCGCAAACACGCGTCCCTCCTGACCCTGAGCCGGACCGTGTGTTTGGAGCCTCCCTAAAGCAGATGTGCACCCCTCCGCCTCCGTCTGTGTGCTTATCTCTCTCTATCTGTAAATCTCTCTATAAGTAATTCTGTAGAATGTATGCACCAATAATTAAACTATTAAACAGCAATATAAACAGCTCCATGCTGTATGACATTAATCATTTAGTCCACCATAACTCATGTTTGACAGGAACATCCATATAGTGCATGGCGGGATGCTGCTGTCACATGACACTGTCTCCAACATACAGTGAAGGTCATTGTGTTTGGGTTGTTTGTCATTGTCTGTCTCTCCTTCGCTGTCTTTGTTTGTCTGTCTTTCCCTGCCTTTCTGTCTTTCTTCCTCAAGCTTGTTTACACTGAATTCGTTGAGGCATAGTTCAGTATTCACTGGGAAATGAGGCGTCACAAATGACAGTCATTCATTACAGTTCAGGACAGGGGTTTCACCGATGACTACATTTCTTTACCTGCAGTCTTTATTCTTTTTTTGAAGTGTCTTTTTCTTTATTCTAGTAGGGAGGTTGTTCTTGTCATTTCAGACAGTGATTTCAGTTCTGTTACATTCCAAAATCCAATTAAATTAGAATTCTGAATGAGGATTCTAATCCTGATTCTGATTCTCCTTTTCATTCTGGTTCTAATCCTGGTTTTGATTCTCGTTCGTTTTCTATCCGCCATTCTCATTCTGGCTTTTAGTCTAATGTTTATTTCGATTCTGATTTTCACTTGGATTTTAAAAGTAATTTTACAGGATTATAAAAAGAAAGTAATTTGTAAGCGCAAGTGAATTTCATATGATTTAGAGTTTTTTTGACCTGATTCTAATCCTGATTCTGATTTTCATTCTAGTTTTGGTTCCAATTCTGATTGTCTTTCTGTTTCTAATCATGATGTTAATTCTGATTCTTATTCTCATTCTGATTCTAATCCTGATTCTGATTCTCATTTTCATTCTGGTTCTAATCTTAATTCTAATTCTCATTATGTTTCTAATTTTGATTTTTATTCCAATTTATATCCATAGCTTCTGTTCATTCTGATTTTCATTCTGATTCTAATCCTTATTTTAATCCTACAGAAAATAATTTCAGTGCAAATTCAGTCCATCATCAGATACATTTTAATCAGACTCTGATTGAGTATAATTCTGAATTTTATACTGATTTCAGTCCTGATTCTGATTCTAATTCACATTCCGATTTTCATTCTAAATTCTGATTCCTATTCTGATTCTCATTCTCTTTCGGTTTCTAATCCCGATTCTCATTCTCTTTCGGTTTCTAATCCCGATTCTCATTCTACTGTTCATTCTGATTCTTATCCTGATTTTAATACTACAGAAAATAATTTCAGTGCAAATTCAGTCCATCATCAGATCCATTTTAATTAGACTCTAATTGTGTACAATTCTGAATTTTATACTGATTTCAGTCCTGATTCTGATTCTAATCCATATTCCGGTTTTTATTCTAAATTCTGATTCCTATTCTGATTCTCATTCTCTTTCGTTTTCTAATTCCAATTCCCATTCTGCTGTTCATTTTGATTCTCATTCTGATTCTAATCCTGATTTTAATCCTACAGAAATAATTTCAGTGCAAATTCAGTCCATAATCAGATCCATTTTAATTAGACTCTGAGTACAATTCTGAATTTTATACTGATTTCAGTCCTGATTCTGATTCTAATCCACATTCCGAATTTCATTCTAAGTTCTGATTCCTATTCTGATTCTCATTCTCTTTCAATTTCAAAATCGATTCCCATTCTGCTGTTTATTCTAATTTTCATTCTGATTCTTATTCTGATTTTAATCCTACACAAAATAATTTCTGCGCAAATTCAGTCAATAATCAGATACAAATTCAGTCAATAATAAGATCCATTTTTACATTTTAATTAGACTCTGATTGAGTACAATTCTGAATTTTATACTGATTTCAGTCCTGATTCTGATTCTAATCCACATTCCGATTTTCCGAAGTTCTGATTCCTATTCTGATTCTCTTTCGGTTTCTAATCCCGATTCCCTTTCTGCTGCTCATTTCGATTCTCATTCTGATTCTAATCCTTATGTTAATCCTTCAGAAAATAATTTCAGTGCAAATTCAGTCCATCATCAAGATACATTTTAATCAGACTCTGATTGAGTACAGTTCTAAATTTTATACTGATTTCAATCCTGATTTTTATTCTAATCCACATTCTGATTTTCATTCTCTTTCGGTTTCTAATCCCGATTCCCATTCTGCTGTTCATTCTGATTCTCATTCTGATTATAATCCTACAGAAAATAATTTCAATGCAATTTCAGTCCTGATTCTGATTCTAATCCACATTCTGATTTTCATTCTAAGTTCTGATTCCTATTCTGATTCTCATTCTCTTTTGGTTTCTAATCCTGATTCCCATTCTGCTGTTCATTTTGATTCTCATTCTGATTCTAATCCTTATTTTAATCCTTCAGAAAATAATTTCAGTGCAAATTCAGTCCATAATCAGATCCATTTTAATTAGACTCTGTGTACAATTCTGAATTTTATACTGATTTCAGTCCTGATTCTGATTCTAATCCACATTCCGATTTTCATTCTAAGTTCTGATTCCTATTCTGATTCTCATTCTCTTTCGGTTTCTAATTCCAATTCTCATTCTGCTGTTCATTCAGATTCTGATTCTAATCCTGATTCGGTTTTCCTTAGGATGAAGTGGACGAGTTGCGAGCAGAGATGGAGGAGATCAGGGACAGTTACCTGGAGGAGGAGGTGTACCAGCTCCAGGAACTACGCAGGGAACTGGACCGCTCCAACAAGAACTGCCGGATCCTTCAGTACCGCCTGCGCAAGGCAGAACAGAAGAGTCTGCGTGTAGCTCAGACCGGACACGTTGACGGAGAGCTTCTACGTGGTCTGGAGCAGGACCTAAAGGTGTTTTTTTCATAGGGAATGGAAACATTTTAAATGTATGAGGTCAAAAATTTGCTTCAATATCTGATGTGTGTGTAACTTACTCTAACTCTAAAAGCTCTCTAACTAATGTTGCACATATGAAAACAGGATAATAAAACATCTCTCTGCCCACAGGTGGCCAAAGATGTATCTGTGCGTCTGCACAATGAACTGGAGACTGTGGAAGACAAGCGTACACGGGCGGAAGATGAAAATGAGCTGCTCAGGCAAAAGATCATCGAGGTGGAGATCTCCAAACAGGCCATGCAGAACGAGCTCGAGAGAGCCAAAGAGGTACAATACGCCAGCTCACCGTATTTGAGTTGATATTAGATTCCTGTGCACATTGCACACTTTTATTGAATTGAATAACAGAGAACAAGAAGGATTTTTTAAGAGGAGACTCTTTAAAAGCATATTTATGAAGTAGTGTGGCTATTGTGCAGCTTTTTATTCATGTATGCTGTTCACTGTCAAGTACAGAGAGTTGTTGTAACCGTAACAGGGATATTCTGGGTTACTTACAGCTTAATTTCTGTGTACAGCCTTTTAGTTTCTGTGTACAGCCTCTAACTACATAAAATAATTTCCTCAGTTTGTAAAAACAAGTGGGAATTGCATTTACAGTAATACTCTTATAACGAAAGCCTGAAGCAGCTCAGATTGTTTAATATCAAAAATGTGAAGATATTGTTTTTGTTAATAATAATAATTAATAATAGTTCCTTTATATAGCGCTTTTCTGGGTACTCAAAGCGCTTTACATACGGAAGGGGGAATCTCCTCAACCACTACCAATGTGCAGCATCCACCTGGATGATGCAACGGCAGCCATATTGCGCCAGAACGCCCACCACACACCAGCTTATTGGTGGAGAGGAGACAGAGTGATGAAGCCAATCAGTGTATGGGGATGATTAGGAGGCCATAATGGAGCTCTAAGCATCTTTTTTCGAATATCATGCATAACATTTTCCTAAAAATTACTACTACTGTATATTTCGCTCATGTGATGTGCTTATACCTCTGAATTAGTGTGATAGTTAGATATATTGGTCACACTTTGGTCCCATTATTTAATGTTAGTTAATGCATTAACTAACTTTAACAATGAGCAATACACTTGTTTCAATATTTAATCTTTGTTAATGTTAATAAAAATAATAAAGTTAATAAAAAAAGCAACTTTTCATTGTCAGCTTAGGTCCATTAAATTCCATAAAACAACTTTTGATTTTAATTATGCATTAGTAAATGTTGGAATTAACAATAACTAAGATTATCAAATAATTTTTATTGTTAGTTAAATGGAACCTAAAGTGTTACCAATATATTAATTGTTTATTTTCATTCCGGCCGACTTCCACTGTAAGTGCGGTAAACATGCTTGTTTTCATCAAGTGACTAATAATTTTCTGTGGTAATTGGCAGCATTATTAGGCTTAAGTTGTAAATAACCCAGAATATTACTTCAAGGCAGCGACGACAAACCTGGAAATGACCCATAGATTGTAAAATAGCTGTGATGGAAATCTTGCTGTATGCATCTTGAATAGTTGAATAAGGCGCTGAAACCCGGATGGCCCGAAGGTTAGAATTCCTCCCACCGTTAGTGCACTGTGAGTTGCTTTGAAGTATGGATGAATACATTTAACTTTGAAGCCTGTTATTCTGTGCATTAATGCATGAGATGCTGTAGCGGTGCATACAGCTGCTGCTGCTTCTGTAATCAGATACTGAGGAGTTATCCTGGAGTTGCTCAGGTAAATCTTAAACTAATCTGGAAAGAGTGAATCACTGGTAGGACCGTCTGTACATGTAGATGAACTGCAGTATGGAGGAGAATATGTCTGGCCGAAGATGCTTTTTCGGAGATTCCTGTTCATGTAGTGTGTTATACAGCCGTTTGTGAATGTAAATGGTCTGCAAAGCTTCAGAGATCAATGTGCAGGTAATTGATTGGAGTTATTGTCTCCCAAAAGAAAGAACCTATTCTGAGCTGCCTGAAACGAGTTGTCAGTAATTCCAGTCTTACATGCCAGCCTATGGTCTTAATTGGCTGCCTGCGAAAATTGCCTATTTTGACCCGCCCTTAAACTCTGTAGTTGTAGCTGAGGACTGGGAAAGATTGGTTTGTGTAGTCGACATTTGGAGAAGATGCTGTTTTCTGTGCTGCCAAAGCTATTCCACTTTAATGCACTTCCAAAAGATGAAGACTCGTGCTGGAATTGATATGGGAGAACCAACACCTACTGTTCGTATCACTGTGTATACAAGGAAGAGCTGAAATTCAGATATGGTAATGGGTGTTTGGTTTGGTCAACCAATCACAACAGACTGGGCCATCTGACCAATCAGAGCAGAGCAGGCTCTCAGAAAGGAGGGGTTTAGAGAGACCGAATCTTTGATCGAACCGTTTAAGACATTGTGAGAAAAGAGCTGATGCTGCAATGTATGTTATGAGATTAAACTGATTTTTGCATGTAAACGTATTGTAGGAGACTCCTTTAAAATAGGATAACAGGGGCACTTTATAGTTCAGGTTATGGGTTGGTTTAGATCTCTTACTCAAGAATGAGCAATTTTAATATTGATGCTTGACTTTCTGCCATTATTAGTATAAGTTTAGGCTGTTTGTGTTTGGTGCATTTATATAGAATTCATCTGCATCTTCTGTATATCTCCTATTTTACGTCTTCAAACTGGCAAATCAAAGTCCTCTTCATAAATATGTATCTGTGTATGCTACTCTTGTTATTTCAGTTCAAACAGCAGAGGATCACAACAGTGAATCATTACACTGGTGTCCCAGAATCCCTTCTGATTCTCTAAGATCTGCTGCATTGTAAAACATCCCCTGGGGGGAACAGCAAATCTTCTTAAAGGGATAGTTCACCTGAAAACGGAAATTTTATTATTTACTCACCCTTATGTTGTTCCAAACAAAACTGTTTTTTTGTTGTTGTTGTTGTTGTTGTTTTGTGTGGAAAATTCATGCTGCTTTTTTTTCGTGGATGATGACCTTTGTCAGTGTTCATTTTTGGGTGAACTGTTCCTTTAAAAACAGATTATTGTATGCTGTCAGCCTTTATGGTGTAAATAAACCTGAATATGTTTTGTTTTATTTTTGCATTAATATTTATAATATCATTTGGAAATGTAAACACACTTGTACACACACACACAAGGACAGATATAGTAAGCGTGAAGGAGAAAAAGAGGTAAAGCATTGAGTGTTAGCACTGTGTGAGCTATGCTTCTCTCTTGAGGTTTGCCCTAGAAAGCATCTAACTCCACTTTTTCAGCGTTCATCACACGATACCCTTCATTTTCCCATCCCTTCATTCGCCCCGCACACAACAGATGTGGATGAAATGGAGAATCATGCGGTATCTTGTACACTGCCGTGTTCAGTTAACTTAACATGCTTTTCCAGCTGATGTCTTTATTTTAAAAGAGAAGACAACCTTGTTTCAACATTAATGGCTTTAGACATTAGAATAGTTGAAATATTAAAGTCAACATAAATCAAAACTGACTCTATTTGCTTTAATACACATTCGTGGCCTTATTGTGAACAGTTTATTGGTGCACATTATTCTTAAGAAAAAAATATGTTTGTTGACATTGTTTCTCTTTGAATATAGGAGAGAGATCGGGAGAACGAGAGCGTGCTTTCTATAGATAATATGTAATTTAGTGGGAAAAACATGGAAATAGTTGTAGTCATGTTTATCTTATTGTTTGTTTTATCTATTTGCTTGGTCAGTGTTGTTGTGGGTTTTGGTTCTTTTGCTGTTGTAGGCTGTAAGGACCTTTGAAAGAACTGAAATCATTTGGCGAAGTCATATGGATGTGTAATACGGACAAAACCTGCCTGGAACTAGCTGTGCGTTTAGTGAAATGTAATTGCACACCTTAGAAAATTTGTCAACCAATCAGATTCAAGCATTCAACAGCCCCTAAAGAAAAGTTGTGGAGCTTTAAAACTTTTCTTTATAGAAAACCATCTGGTGTTTTAAAGATCCCAGAAATTAAAACATTGCTCTGAAGATCCTGTGATTTGACAGTAAGAACGTTTTTGAATACCCTAAGAAGCAGATAGCGACTCAAAAACCCCATTCAGTGAAAACTGGTTCTTGATCAGTGAGTTCTTTCCTAATCACCTTTATTTTTCCACCTGCACACATGACACAGGTTTGGATGGCGTGGGCTCTCATTCATGTGCTAAACAGATTGGAATGTCGTTAAGCTGGGCAGACGGGAAGCTGTTTCTGCTCGAAGTGTCTAAGTACTGATCTGGCAGTAACGGAGCGATTCTGCAACTAAAAATACAACATTCAGTGTCATCTGAGTTCAGTACGGTGCAACTCTAGATTCAGGATTGTCAATCTGTCTAATGAACTTGGCCTGAAAAGCACATAGATTCGTCACGTTCTGTGCATTTCGTAAACATTTTACTGTATTTACATTTTACAGAGTTTGAGGTTGGTACTGTTGATCCGTTTCTGTGAGATTTCATTTAGATTTATTCAATTATATATACATACAGTCAAACCAAAAATTATTCAGACATTTTTGATATATTTTTACTAGTGGGTGCAGCTGTTCATAGTGAGGATAGCAAAATAAAGTGTATATATATATATATATATATATATATAATTTTAGCATTTTGCTATTGAGATTTTTGGGGCAAATGTGTGAAAAATAATAATGGTCCTAGAAATGGGCTTTGTTTTCTTTAAGAAAAATATAAGCAAAAACATTTTGTTTTATTGGGACAGTGTTAATTTTGAAAGCAATTTTTGATTTAGTTTTAGTCATAGTCTTTGAACTAAAATGCCATTTAGTTTTAGTCAAATTTTAGACATCTGATTTGTTTTAGTTTTGTTTTAGTCGATTAAATATCATAAGATTTTATCTAAATCTAACAGTCAGTAAATAAGGAACAAAAAATAAGAACAAATAAATATAATAGAACAAAGACGAAATAAACAGTGCTTTAAGTTTGTCAGGTAGGTCTAGAAGTAGTATTCAGTTAAGAAATACTACCTCAGAAATTGAATAAAGTAATCAAATGTAAAATAACAGTGCATAGTCTTCCTTGTATAAACCCTTATTAAAGCTACTAAAGTTACTCAGTCAAGCATGTATCCCAGAGTGCAGTCTGGACGATGGGGCGGAGTGACACCAATTTCATTGGTTTGTAATACAGCAAATCTTATTGGTAGACACTTCGAGCGAGCCTGAGCATGCGCATTCCTTTATGTACGATTTTGTGAATGATTTGGTGTACACAGAAATATTAAGTGCTAGCTCTAATCGTATTTTATTATCTGTTTAGTATTTTAGTTAGGATCTATTGTAGTAATCTAATGTTTTATTGTACTTAAGACACAGATTAGATGAAGTTATTGTTTACAAACGAACGCATGGGTACTTCAGGCTGAAGAGCTGTTTTACATTTAGCGCTTCATTCATTTGACTTCTTCATATTTCCATATGTATTTAAATAGGCCTAAAACATCGGACAAACCCGAACGCAAACGGCTGATTTTACATTTTAAAGCATGACCGTTTTTTTTGTTTGTTTGTTTGTTTTTTAACGAGATGATTTGTTGTCCAATGCTTGCATTACTTGGTACAAAGTGCTAATAAAATGTTTAATGGCACACTCATTTTTCATTGTTTACCTGTTAATAAAATATGTGGGCCTATATATTGGTTCTGTAGGCCTATGTTATAGTTTTTAAAGGTTCCCATTTTATAGTAGGCCTAAATAAGTGGTATTAAAAATCCAATTTATTTATGAGTGAAAATAGATTCAAATTAACACTCACTGTATAGCCATATAGCTGCATAACTATAATAAAAAAATCACGTGCAGCTGTAAATCTGTGCAATAACGTGAGGACTTGAAAAATACCAAGCAGAGAAGTGATATGAACATTCATTGCTTAAATACTTGAGCACATAAATAATACTATTTGCTATAGATCGACATAACATCTGTTTTAGTAATAAAAAAAATTCAAAATACATCTTTGCATACAAAATAAATGCATGTATTTTTTTTCAGCATTGCAAGGTTTCTATTGTACGCACAAAAAATATGGTCAGGCCGTGTGGGCTATTGGTAGCCTATTGTCTTATTTTTCACCGCGGTTTTGCTTTAAAATGTAAAATCAAACGCACTTTCGGGTTTATCTGATATCTTACCGACTGAAATACAGAGAATAATCATCATTTGTGTAAAATCCCATAGTTTGTGCATCCACCGATCCTAAAGGAAATATGAAGAAGCCTAAATGGATGTAAAAATACAGAGCCCTGCATGACATGCAGAAAATATAGTCTAGAAAATATATCGGCCTATAAAAAATATCTCTCTTTTGCAATGCCATAATTTCATGCAGTCCTAAAAGTGGCACTGACTTATCTGCTGGATAAAATAATAAATGCAATATAGCTAAATCTCAAACAGTGTATCATTTATATCAGCAATATATTTTGTAATATCGCCCAGCCCCAAAACTGCTCAATATTAAATCTTATAGACAATATGACTTTTTGTAAAGCTGCTTTGAAACGATGTGTATTGAGCGTTATACAAACAAATTTGACTTTACTTCACTTGATGTAGTCCTGGCTCTATATAGGCTATATCAAGGCCACGAATTAAGAATTTGTTCCCCAGATTTAGAGTATATTAGACGGTGATTTTCTGCCTGAAGAACCCGGAGATGCCGTACCAAGCGTACAGTACATTAACTTCATCTAACTTGATTCGTCTTAAGTTCATCAAAACATTAGCCAGTTGATCGTAACTGAAATCGCCATGGTTAGCACTTAATATTTATGTAGTACGGTCAACGTGTCACCCCGCCCCAGTCGTCCAGACTGCACTCTGGGGTTACTCCAGTCAAGAGCATTGAGTGATATTCTCTTTTTCTTTTGTTGTTTGAATTATAATTAAAGGGATAGTTCACCCAATAATGAAAATTCTTTCATCATTTACTCACCCTCATGTTGTTTTAAACCTGTATGAGTTTCTTTGTTCTGTTGAATGCAAAAGAAGACATTTCGAAGAACGGTGGTAACCAAACAGTTGCTGGTCCCCATTGACTTCCATAGTATGAAAACAAAAAAATACTATGGAAGGCAATGGGGACCAGAAACCGTTTGGTTACCAACATTCTTCAAAATATCTTTTTCTGTGTTCAACAGAAAAAAGAAATTCATACAGGGTTAAAACAACATGAGGGTGAGTAAATGATGACAGAATTTTCATTTTTGGGTGTACTATCCCTTTAAGGACTCAGGTTTAGGCTACTGTCACTTTAAGAACTAATGCATGGATCCAAATACGATTTTCTCCCAACTGTTTACTTTCACTTAAAACATAACCGACTGTTTAAATGAATAATCGCTGAAACGGGCAGTTTGATATATTTTTTGTGTGTATTTGTCCTTTCAAGCGCTATAATACACGAAAGGGAACTCAATTCAACACTCGTAAGAGAGGTGGCGCACAGAAAACCCTCCCGAATTGAGTTCTCTTTCGCGTCTTCTTGTGCTTAAATAGTTTAAAATTGCTTTATTGTTTTCCTGGAGATTGTTACGTCGCTCCACACGGTTTACAAATGCCTTGCTTTCCTTGACATCAAATGTAAAATTTATACATGTCTGTTTTTCTCATTTTCAGAGATGCTGACATTTTTAAACATTTTATAAGACATGCAGCAATTGTATGCTATTAACCCGTCAGGTAGATCAGTACGTTACCATTCAAATCTCCCTGCCACACAGATTCATTGTGATTGAATCTCTTCCCAAATCATCCCTCCCTAACATTTTCATCTCGTACTTGTTCGTTGATGAAAAGGTCGAAAGATTTTCATTATAGCTTTTGTTATCACAAACTGGTTTTTATCTAGTTATCGTCTCGTTTCGTCAGTGAAAAAATGTAATTGACATTCAATGAAAATAACACTGTGTTGGGACAAAATGTTTACATTTTATTATTTCAGTTTAAGTTAATATAGGACCCTTTTGCTGTTATTGTATGGAAATATTTTCTCTGTGCTATCGCTGGTGTCCAGGCTGTTTGCTGTCGACTCTGATTCCTGCAGTGGGATTGGCACCCGGACCAGCATTAATCCAACTGAGCTGCCTGTTATGAAACCTCCTGGCAGATTCCTGCCTCACAGGGGAGGAGAGGAAGTGGGAGAGAGACAGATACTCAGAGAGGGAGAGAGACAGATACAGAGAGGCTCTCATATGGGTTTATATCTGTCAGGCTGTGATATGGCAATGGCTTATGGAGGTTTTTGTAAACAGTTCAGTCGTTTCGTGTGCTGCAGGGTCGCTAATAACCGCATGTCATATGTAATTCACCATACTGCACCACACGTCCAGAATGTGATCTCACACTGTAGTCCATACAATGGAAACGGTGCTTTAGCAAGCATTTTAACCTGGTTTCAGAAGGAGTCTGTTAAAGAGGCCATATTATGCCCTTTTACAAAATCTTGATTTTGTTTTCAGGCTCTACTAGAACAGGTTTTCATGCTTGAATGTTCATTATTTTCCTCATATTCTCCATTGTTGCAGCTCCTCTCTTCCCAGTCTGTCAGTAACGCTCTGTTTAGTTCCTGTTTCTATGAAGCCCCTCCTTCTGAAAAGAGCAATGTGCTCTGATTGGTCAGCTGGACCAGTGTGCTCTGATTGGTCAAGCACTTCGAGTGTGTTTGGGAAATGTCTCACCCCTTACCATAACTGCTAGTTTCAACATAAATCAACCAGGCCCCGCCCCTTTATTTTGCATATGCCTTGGGTGGGAATTATTTAAATAATTTTTAAATAATATTTTACAACAGATTTCTTCGAGTATCTATTGAGTAAAATAAGATCTGCGGTTAACAGTTCTCATTTTGAACTTCAGCATAAATTATACACAGTTAATTGTGAATTTTAACAGTTTAATATAATAATATATTGATATTTATGATATTGGTGCATATGATTACATTTCATTCTTTCTTATGTTCATTTAGTGGAATACATTTCTTTAACTAGATTTGTTTCAAATCCCTTGATTATTGTTAACTAGATTTTTTATAGCATTTTACTTCTTACATAAAGTATTTTGAATCTAATTTGTAATAAGAATCAATGACCACAGCAATCACTGAGATTTGAGATATATGTTATGCTCGCATATTACTTCGTTATTACCTCATGAATAAAAGTCAAAAAAGCACAAAGCCCTCACACAGTGAGAAAATAACTTGCACAGTGCAAAGACTAATCATTTTTGGTATTGCATCATCATCATCATCATGATCATCATCATCAGTGTCAAAGTAGAAACTGCGCGCCTAATCTCATTTATAAAAACATTTACTGTAATACTAATGTACTGCTAATATAATATACTAATCGATATTTATATAGATGTTTTATATAGGCTTTTTTATTTTATTTGAATCCAATTTGCAACAGTGGGTTTTTTTGGTAGCAATTGTTTCTTCTGATTGAAAAAAAAATGTATATATATATTAAATATTGTCAAAGTGCTGAAACGTATTGAGATAAATTTCTACAGATTCTCGCAGCTCTAATACGTCTTCTCTGGCTGGTGCAGGGAGCAGATCTGAAGTAGAGGATCTCATTGACCTAGTTAGTGAATCCTCTCTGTGTGTCTCCGGCAGGGAAGAGCAGGAACGAGGGTCTGATCCTACAGTCAAGTCAAATATACTGCAGTGACACACACACACACACACACTGCCTACACAAAGCACAACTCGAGCTGAACACATTCTCAACACAGAACACCTGTAGACTTGTTTTATTTATACTCTATTTTGGTCAAATCTTTCCAATCTTGTTTTAAAGCAGATGATTTCATCCAAATCGACTTCCATTGTATTCAATCCCATGACCTTGACGTTTCTAGCACTGTGCCTACTCTTTGAGCGTAAGGTTTGTGTGAAGAACAGACTGAAATTTAGTTAATTATTTACTGAATATTTGGCTCGTTCTCACTTCATCACTCAAACTTGCCACATCATAAACATTCCTGTTATGCAAAAATCAATGGTGGCATATGTGAATATTTGTGATCTTTTAGCAGGGTTGTTGTTGGCATGATTCTAGAGAGATGCAAGTCAAGTCAGCTTTATTGTTTATAGTGCTTTATACATTTTAATGCAGCTTCACAGTATAGGAAAGGAACAGAATCAATGATGCAAACTTCATCAAATATGAGACAGATTCAAATTCTGCTGTGAAGCAGCTGTAAGAAGATAATATTGTCATTATTCAGCTCAATTCAGTTCAGATGCATTAAACAGTGTCATGGTGAGGACCATCAAGAGCCTTTAAGAAGCAAGTGTATGTGTGTTTTCATGGTGGATGAGTGTGTAATATGTGAAATGTCATTTATTTTGCTGTCCTTATTTCTGTGTTTATATTTGAAGGAGATAAGCTCTTATAATCTTCGCTGCTTTGCTTAGAGGTAAAAAAAAAAAACAAGATGTAGGCTAAATGGATTAGAGCTCTGTGTGCATATTTAATCCAATCGACACAAATAATAGTGTGCTCAATAGCACTATTCCAATATTTCGGTTTAGTTTTGTCTTCAACATGTGAATTGGAGGTCGTTTCTTCTGTGTAACAGAGTCTTTCCTTATAAAACACTAGCACTACAACAGTACAGTATGATATCAGATGATAAAACTTTGGTATTTTAACATAAAAATGGTACTAAATGATTACTGTTTTCATGGTATTGAAATTCTTCTAAGTACTCCTAAGAATAGCATTGTAGTTAATCTCACATTTTGCCATTTTTTTAAACACCTTTACAAAAATGTACCTGTACTATTAATATACAAATAAACTTATAAATAGGGCTGCCCCTTAATAGTTGACTAAATGTTATTCGACGAAATTTGTTTAGTCGGTTAGTCACAGAAAAAAATAACTTTACGGGAAATGGTGAAGTCATGCATTACATGATAGACAGATGCTTAATTTACATATAATTGATTATTATTATGGTTTAGTATTTCTCTGTAATGTAGAATGATGTTACATATATTTTCATTTCTCAGCCCTGAAACTGAAACCATTTTGACTCCCCAAGTATATATTTAAGTAATTAAATTAATATCATAAATGTCCAACTAGTCGACTAATGGCTTAAATGAAAAAATCTTTAGATGGGGGAAGCCCTACTTATAAATATAAAACGAGTTTTAGTTTTTTTTTAACTAACATTGTGGTGTTCTTTAAAAGTATCTTACAGTACCATTTAAGTATCATGATATTTTTTGGTATTCATTTGGTATTTTTGCTTGGCTAGAAATGTTTGCATTCACATACTTTTTATAGGCGGCATAAATCAATAATACATAAAACCATGTTAATATGGTACTTTGGTAATTTTCACAGCTAGAGGTCACTTATTCAAAACAAAGGCATAGCTTGATGATAGGAGGTGTTGTCTTCACATCTAAGAATCCGACGGGACACTGGCAGAAATCGTATTCATGGATAAGCTAATGTATTAAAGACTTATTAACATTACTGTAGTATGAAGCAGGGTGAGGCTGAAAGCCGGTGGAGTGGAACGAGGCCGCTGGAGCAATTGCTAATGAGAGACGAGCGCGACACACGGCTCGAGAGCAGCGGATATTTTATTATGCCGCAGACGACCGCTTCTGCTTCTTCCGGTCATGCGTATGTCGGGTAACGCAGCACTGTTTATCATATTAGATACATTTGAGTGTTGTAAGTTATAATGCTACTCTGCGTTCGCTCAGCGGCTGCTATGAGACCCTTGTTGCACGAAATTAGTCATGGTAAAACATGGTACTCACGGTAAATCAAGAAAACGAGATTTAAACAACAAGACTTACTGTGTTGAGCTATATAACAATGATTAGATTTCTGTTGATGAATGTATCCAAACAGTTGCTCACCTTTCTAACAAAACACATAATATATTAAAGCATCTTTGGTGTTTCCATGGTTTCTACAAAATAAAACCGGAAATCGAGGGTAACGCGGCTATGATGTCATAGATAGGCGACGCACGGACACGGTCCGTGTCCTGGTTAAAATTGCTTATTTGTCTGGATTTAAACATTCTTGGAAACCTTTGTGATAATGTAAGTACACAAGTCAACAAAATATATAACATTGTTCTAGTGTTTTTTGGATATTTTAATCTAAAAATCTTACATATTGTGCCTTTAATGATCTGTAAAGAAAGCATGCACCCCTAATTGGAACGAAGGTCCAGAGTTAATTTCAAATTCTCAAAGTCAAATTCTCATATGTATCGTTGTGAAAGTTCACAATAATTTCATTCACCATCAATGAACGAGTGTCCCAGTTTGGCAAAATGGCTTTGGCACTGAGTGTGAAGAGGGTAAAAAACAAAAATACACAACGCAGCTAATCTTCAAAGCACTGTGCTGCGTATCAAAGCATTGCTGTGGGCCGTTAATTAAATTCTGTCTGTAATTCAAAGAAACGTCGCAGGTTCTGTTCTGATGTTAGCGCCTAGCTTTAGCACTTTCTAAAAATAAAGCGATACGTGCACTCGTTTTCCGGCACAGAGGTTATATTGAGAGTGTGTGACGGCTCATTGGCGAGAGATACGGTGTGTGAGACTGACTCTCAGCACTCTTCATCTCTTTCTCTGACTGTGTTTGGAATGCAATTCTAGAGTACTGCATGCTGCACACTATATACTGTATACTGCCTACTATTTTTTAAAAAACTTGTGAAATAGTATATGCTACATTGTTGACACATGACCAGTATTTTGCATGTTTAATTCAGCTAGTGCCAGTGTTTTTTCATTGGGTTGAAAGGATTGCATTTTATTTAAATCTAAATTCTTAAAATAAAAAACATGTTTTCATTATGTTGCAGAAATGACATTAGCATGTCCTTTTGCAGCCTTTTTAAATTGTATCATATTTAATACGTGATATTCTAAGGCCTCTAAATGATCAAAACTTTGCTGAAAAACATGTTGTACACAATTTACTACATGCCTTCTGTCGTCTGATTGATAGTTTACACTTTTATAGCAAATAAAAGGCATTTTAGTATTAATGTAAAAACGTCCACCTTCAGCTTGTGGTTCATGTGTCTTTTTGCTGTGTTTTTATAAAGTGATCATAAAAATACCTTTTATATTATATTTCAAGATGAACACTTACTGGACTGAAGCAACTTAGGTTTACTTGATTATCCATTCATAGAAAAATCATGTTAAAATAAATATCAAATATGATCATCAGGCTTTTGAGGAAGGTTTATTTGTCTCAATCATCATTGTATTGCATTACATTATGTTTTAAAACTACAGAGCTTTGATCATGAAGCTAAGCATTAAAATATATTCTAAGACATATTATTGAGAAATACAGAGTTTTATATTTATATGCATTTCATTGATTTACAAGCTATCAGAATTTCATCGTACTTTTTGCATACTGCACACAAATTGTACAATTAGTTTAGTAGTAAGCCATTTGAAATGTAGCCTTTCTTTATTGCTTTCTTGCATCCTTTTCTTCGTTTATTGTGTTCTCCCTTTTCAGCTTCATTTGTGAGTGAAGCAGTTTGAAACTAGAGAGATTAAACTCAGTGGGAAAAGCAGTGCAGAGACGACGTAATGCTGTAAACATTATTACAAAGCCCTGCCCTTCCTCCCCTGAGTGGACAAAACTACTTCATAGTATCTGGCACTGAGAGAAACAGTCTGACTCAGTCTGACTCAGTCTTGGGAAAAAGAACATCACAGTGAGAATGAGAGCGAGAAGCACACAATTGTTTGACATTTTAGCGGTTGGTTTTTAGCCTGGTCACACAGTGACACACAGAATTTGAGTTTATTTATGCAGTAGTCACACGCTATACCTGGCATAAAACATGTTGAAAATGCATATTATAGTTCATCAGCCTAATTTTATGACCAAAATATATTAATAAAGAGCTTTATATCAGATTTGAATGTTATATTAGCGCATATCATCTATTTTACAGCGGCTTTGAATGTAGCTCACCTTGTCAGATTTTTGAGCCACAACTCTCTGGTATTGAATCAGTGTCTGCTCTCAGCTGATTACAGGCACCTGCTCCCTGCCACACAAATAAGATGAAGGGAAAACAACAACAGATCTTTTTCCCTTGAGATGTCCAGTTAAGCTTTGCATTGTCACTCTATGGGCTGGTTAGAGGGCTGCCATCTGGCCTAATAGACGAGTAGGCGCAATGAACAGGATGGTGTCCACCTGGACCACTGAGGTTTAGTCAACCTGAACAGGCCCTTCGTCTTGACAAGGTTATTAAGTACATTGGGGTTATGGGAAGGCAGGTTGTGTTAAGTAGTGTCCTATTGCTCATACTTGGTGATCTGAGCAAGCACAAAATGCAGTTTATATTTATATAAATTTGAACTTAATACACTTATTTAATAAAGTATGCATACTCGTCATTTCAAGACTACACTCTTAAAGATAGAATGTTTACATTTCTCAAAATTGAAATTATATATGTGTATATATATGTATATATATATATATATATAGCAATTAAATTTGCATTTCAGTTTTATATGTTATAAAATTTATGGTAACACTTTATTTTAGGGTCCTTTAACTAGTTGCTTATTAGCATGCATATTACTAGAATATTGGCTGTTTATTAGTAATTATTAAGCACATATTAAAGCCTTATTCTGCATGACCATATTCTACAATCTTAATCCTTCCCAATACCTAAACTTAACAACTAACTTACTAACTATTAATAAGCAGTAAATTAGGAATTTATTGAAGGAAAAGTCGTAGTTAATAGTGAATACATGTTCCCTATATTAAAGTGTTACCAAATTTATATATATTACTGTATATGCTCTGGTTAGTTGCTAGCATCATGTTTTGCATGTATAAACAGTTCATGTGTTTACTGTAGAAAATATAAGCAGCCTTTTATTTTTAAAGATGGTAGTCTTAAAACGACGAGCATGCATACTTTATTAAATAAGTGTATTAAATTCATCTGTGTGAAATTTTTTTTTAACTCAAACAGCTAAACAGATTTCCAGAAGCGGGCCTTTGTTAAGACATTAGCTGAGGAGGCACAGAGGTAATCTCACCAGCTGCCCAGTGTCAGCAGCCACACAGACAGCTTTGACTGCATGCTCCGCCCCCCTATTAACGCCTCACAATAGGGAACCCACTGACCTAGCGAGACGAGAGGAATTGTCTTTGAGTGCAAAGACAGGCCTCTCATTAACCAGCTGGACGTATACAAATCCCCGCTCGCACACACACACACAAACACACAATCAAATTCCCAACTCTCCGGAGACCACTGCATCCCTTTAGCCAAATGAGAGAGCTTAAAAGAGCTCCCATTGTGTTTCCTGCTCACTGTAGTGATGGAGAAGGCCTGCGTATGTGTCTAGAAACCCTCTGGGAGTGTGTGCGCGCCCCGTGTGGGGATGGTAATACACACAGAGTCCTTTGACTTTTCCCGACAGAATCCCAGACGGAGATTAGCGGCTTAGAGGATTCTCCGGGTCTCCTGACAACAGTGGACACGCCTTATCATCATACACATAACGCTAATGGAATCAGACCAGTTACTGAGAATTCATAAGCTGTGAAATGGAATACTTGCATACTGTTGAGTGTATACTAGATACTGCGTACTACAGTTTTTGAAAATGTATGTTTATATACCATATATTTTTACTCTAAGAAGTTTAGAAATATTTATAGATATAGAATATATTTCTATATATTTATAAAAATTTAAAAAAAAATTATATTTTTCATTATATCTAAAAATTTACATTTAAATTAAACATGCATACCTTCATTGTCGAAACCTTGTATCTTCAAAAACACTACTTTTGAGGAAATGGAAAAAAACACTGTATTTTTTAAATAATTAAACACTGTGTTGACAACGTTGATATTGTGGCTTTATATACAGTCGAGACACTTGCATGTGTCTACATTATTACCATTTAATCAAGCTCAAATGGAGTTGGAGCAAATGTCGGGAACATGTCAGTCATTTGAACGGCCGCATCTGAGGCATCATATTACGTTTTCATCAACTTACAGTTTATAAAGTTTACTGTAGCTACTGTATGTGGGCGCTCAGTCTTTTTTTTTTCTGTCATTTGGCCAAAATCTACAGGTTATAAAGTTTTCTGTAGCTATGTGGGTGCTCAGATTTTCTGTCTTTTCTACGCACTGGCTATTTAAGACAGTATTGGCTATGACTCAATGACAAATGCTAGACTAAGACACTCTCCTCCTCTCCTCAAATACATAAAACTTTAGCCTGTATATATCGGTCAATGACGTGACGAGTCTTTTTTTCTTTTTTTTTGTCCAAAGGCCTTAATAATAATAAAACACCAAGATATGACATACAAAGTATGTAAGGTAGTACAGCTAGATCTCTTTTATTGAATCCAAAAGGTTTTAATTATATTTTGCTGCATATAAAGGTATTTTAAAGATTTTGAAGCATCAAAAGGTCATTCGGTTTAACCGTCCAAAGGCCAACACAGCCATTTCATTTGTGATTAAAATATCTTAAAATGTAATAAATGTATATATTTTTTATTCTGGCATGATTTTATGACATCATATATCAACATAGTGCAAAATGGTATTAAAATTGTGTAGAAGTCGTTGCTTTGTTATGAGAAAGAATGTCCGTAAAAATGAATTACATTGATGTCATTCGGAGTAACCAATATAAAGGGACCATTTTGGATCAAGTCATGTGGTCAGTATCATGTGACAGGATTCAGACACCTGCAAAGGACCACATGGTCGTGACTAACTCTTAACTATTTGAAAAATTCATGTTTTCACTTGCTCATACGCATGTCCCGAAACATCAGGTCATTCGGTACAACTGTTATAAAACATGGAAAATGATGTAATATTTTAAAAACTTGTACTAAATATAAAATGTTTGATTGTCCTTTTGCTAGCAAGCTAGCAAGCTAACCAGCTAGCTAGCTAGCTAGATATCAGCCTGTTACCATTTTTTGAAAATGTAGTCATTCGGTATAACCAAAAGTGTCATTCGGTAAAACCGAAATTTTGGTTAAACCGAATGACTTTCTTGGTGACAAATTTTGTCCATCTTGTAAAAAATGACAAAAGCAGTGTTAATTGATTATAAAAACCACATAATCTCATTGTTAACACTTAATACAACTTTACAAAATTAATTATATCTACATTATATTATATTTTACACTTTTAAAAACCTTATTTGTCAATGACCCATATACAGTGTTTTTTGAGTAAAGAAAACCATGTAGTTAACCAGTACTTTATTTACCATTGCATTGCAAACAAGCAGAGATGAAGTGTGTGCGGCACTTCATTCACGATAGAGGCGGGTGAAGTTATGAGGTTTGACTGACAGTCTAAGGATCCAATGGAGTTACAGGGTTTAGTCACAAGCTCTTTGTAACACTTTTCATTGGTTAAATATTTGCAAAACCCGGAGACAGATGTAAAGGATGACCAATTTATTAATGATTTATGAAAAAAAATAAAATGACAAAATATGGAGATACAAGTTTTCTGCCCAACAGTGACGATATGTATAAATAATATTGTTTGATTTTTATTTTTATATATTTATAATGGCGTATATCATCTTGAACATAAATATGATTAATTTAATTTTGTGTAAAATGTCATTATGTGATTGGGCTGCTAAAAGTTAAGAATGAGATGAAGATTGCAGTCGATATTACTTTCAGTTCATTCATCGCACTATAGAAGGTCACGTTGAGTGCATTGCATTGTGGGATACAATATCTCACACAATGTGCACTGGTTGTATTTTAGGTCATGCATACAGAAAAAGTGCATACTGCATTTCTAAGCATCCTACAATATGCAATTCCAAACAAATCTTGTTTTACACTGAAGCTGTTTTTTTAATTGTTATTGATCACTTTCTGAACCCTGAGTGAATCTTGAGTAGTCAGAACAGTACAGCTAGATGCTAATGCTAACATGCAGTCACAAAACATGGATGATATTTTGTTTGCATGTTAGCATTAGCATCTAGCTTTAAAAATCCACCAGAAACACCATCCATGCATCCTTTAGCATTCGTGAATTATGAATCAGGACACACTGATCTGCTTTATGATAAATAGAATGCAAACTGTGATGCAGTCATGTTTTTTACATTGCATTGCCTTTGAGTGTTTCTCACAGTGCAAATCACTTCGCTCTTGAGCTTTGAATATGCTAACAGTCAAATGAAAGGGTTTAGCATATCTTAACCCTCTGGCTTCACATTAGTCAAGTTTAACTGTTCCCACACATCAACCATATCACTAAACACATCCATTATACTACCACAGCTAGAGGCTATATGTGACATGAGTAAATGCTCACAGCAAAACTCCCATAGAAAGAAATGTAACTGGCAAAAATGAACTTGCCTCTGTTTGTGCTGTTATGCACTCATCGTGAGCACGTCATGTAGCATAAATTGAAAGATTTTAGAAAAAATTTGGCAATCTGTTTTTGCCGATCTTCCTCAGTATCGCTCTTGTTTCTGTCTTTTCCATCATGCTGTTCTGACTCATCGAGTTCAATCAGAGCGAGCGAGAATAACAGAGCGTGACTGTTTCATTAGTGTTTTGTGGGAGAATCATTGCAGTGTCAGTGTAAGTACACACACTTTCACAACACCTCACTGGCCCAGTGCTGTTTTGATGGATGAAGGTGTTTATAAGACAGAAACACACACTCTAATCTGAGACTGCTTTTGTTTGTGGGGTTGAGTTTTAAAGGATTAGTTCACTTCAGAATTAAAATTTCCTGATAATTTACTCACCCCCATGTCATCCAAGATGTTTACTGTAGGTCTGTCTTTCTTTAGTCGAAAAGAAATTAAGGTTTTTGAGGAAAACATTACAGGATTTTTCTCCATATAGTGGACTTCACTGGGGTTCAACACGTTGAAGGTCCAAATGTCAGTTTCAGTGCAGCTTCAAAGAGCTCTACACGATCCCAGACGAGGAATAAGGGTCTTATCTAGCGAAAACATCGGTCATTTTCTAAAAAAGATAAAAATTCTATACTTTTTAACCACAAATGCTCGTCTTGCACTGCTCTGCGATTACGTAATCACGTTGGAAAGGTCACGCGTGACGTAGGTGGAAGCTGTTGTCTCAGTCACAATATTGCAAATAAAGTTCAGAGAGCATAAACTAGTGTTAATTTTGATAACAAAGTCTGTAAGGAAAAATGTTTCACCTGGAAGCATGCTTTTTTTTTTCCATTCTTGAACTCCCAGTTTCACTCTGAAATATGTCAGATTACAGATTGCGAATGCCATTTCATGTTGACTAGACACTCTGTGTTGTTGTAAATGTCGTTGTCCTGTTGTTCACTTCTGATGCGTCCAGGAGACAGTGGTTAATCAGGCCACTGTCATGGGAACGCAGACAGTAGCTGTAAACAAACGTCTCCATCTGTCTTTGCGACAAAGCCCTTGAGAGACGTTCCATCGTATTTTTGCTTTTCTAGTCCTTCACAAGCCTTTAACAGAGAGCGAGACATCGAACAGCACTGAGAGTGACCTTGTAGCATTATTAAAAAATGTGTTTGCACATGCTTGCCATCTTTAGATCCCAAGGTTACATGAAATGTGAGGCAGGATGGTAAATATTGACCCTCCATTAGAGACCAAAGCATTCATTAATGTTCATTGACGCAGAACTAACAGCTTTATCATGAAATAGGAACCCGGAAACATCTCTGTAGTAGCTAATGTTCAACTAACCGCAAGGACAGTTAGTAAAGAGAGGTTTTAGGCTGCAGAGATGTGGTTATTAACCAGTGAGTCTCACACACACACCGAAGCTCTGATCCAAAACCTATTGCTAATGGAGCATCCTAACAGCAAACACAAATATTGACTAAAATATTGCCTTTTAATTAGAACTTTTAGTGATTCTTTTCAGAGAAATTTGTATGTTTATAATCAACATTTTCCTCTGCTCTGTTGCCATCCATGGTATTTTAATCCGATCCTCACAGCAAGGCCGTAACCATGTCTTGGATATCGGAGGGACCAAAGTTTTTTTGGGGGGGTGGTCTTTCTATTTAAAGAAAATTAAATAATTAAAGGATTAAAATTGATTTAATGGAATAAAGAAGAAATAAGAACGGTAAAAGAAGTTCTAGGTCTAATTATAGCCTATATAGTTGTGAAGTAATCAATTTAAACTTTGCAAATAATATTTTATTTAAAAATATGCACACATTCACTCTTGTTTGCATGTCTAATATGTCAAAAATGTAAAAAAAAATAATAAAATTTTTTTTGTCTCGTCACCTTCAGTTATGAATGACATCATTTAAATAATTGCATACAAAATGGCAAAATTCAATAGTTTGCATCACTGTATGTTGCTTTGGGTCGTTTAACGTATCTATTGTAAAACAGTTGTCAAATATTAAAAGTTTAGCTACTTATATCTTACCATGCACGAATTTCACTGTAAAAACTAAAAGAGTTGCGTTGGAATTTACACTCATCTTTAGTGAACATTAAGCCCCGCCTTCTTTTATTTGATTGGCCATCATTTTGATATTGACGAGCGCTGTCAGAGCGCTGAGGCAGACCAGCCTAAAAATGTACACTTTTAAACTGTCTGTCATCCTAACAACAAACAGAGCGGTGCATAATGGAGAGCAGCATTAAGAAATATCAAATATTGGGGGGGACAATTTGGCCATTTCCAATTATTGGGGGGGACTTGTCTCATTGTATTTTTTGTTAGTGGAGTGCAGTAAAGCACAGGTATCAGATTCAGAACAAATCCAAAGATGGTAAGGGCTTGTGTACGGTTGTGTTGTGTCATTTGTCAGGCAGCAGATGTCCCGTGTTTCTCCAGGGATGCGTGTTTGTGACTTTGGGTCGACCTCAGTTGTATCTCCGCTCAGTCACAGTGCCGGTCTGCAGAGTCAGTCACTCTGATCAGCACTAGATATTAGATATCAGTCAACCTTGATTAGACTCAGTTCAGTCCATCCTGTATTTCTGCAGGCTGTATATAGAGAGATTTGTGCATTTGCTATATAAGGTGTATCTAATAAAGTAGCCGGTGAGTGTATATATATTAATGGGGAAATGCATATTAAAAAAAAAAGAAAGAAAACTCATCCTGCTGCTTTGAGTGGCAAATTCTTCCTTTGTGCAGATTCAATAATCGGTGTATTGAAGTGTGTTTCTAGTGTTGAATATAGAATGGCTGAATGTGTTCTGCTCCCTTCACAAAGACCTCCTGCTGGAGGCGGCAGATGGAGACGAACCTCACTCCGAGTTTTCAGAACACTGATCCTGGACCTGTAGATGAAACTTCAGCCTTTCTAAACCAATTGACACATTCTGATCTGAGATTACGGGCCGTTTTTAGGGAGAGAGAATAACCTCTATCTAGAGACAGATGATTGAAGCTTTGTGCTCATGATGAATAGAGTGAGTGTGTTACTGTGTTTCTGTTGTGTGTCATTTCATCATTCTGAAATGTTTTAACACAACTAAAGTCCTTCAAAAACACATTCTAGTCTCTATTCACCATCATAGGAATGATCAAACATTTTAAATGGAAGGAAAAACACTTTTGAGCATTTGTGTGGGTGTGACTATAGGTTCAAATTCTTTGTAAAGCTACTTTGGAACAGTATTGCTTGTGAAAAGTGCTATACAAATGCATTTATTCAGACCAAAAGTGAAACAAAAAGACAAATAGAATTAATGATGAAACATCCATCAACTATGGAAGCTTGTTTCCACCACTGAATAAAAATTTAAAAAAAGGTAATTGCGACTTATCTCACAATTCTGACTTTTTTTCCTTGCAATTGCGCGTTTATATCTCGCAATTCTGACTTTTTTCTCAGAATTGTGTGATATAAAGTTGCAATTGCGAGTTATAAAGTCAGAATCGCAAAATATAAACTCCCAATTGCGAGTTATAGTCAGAATTGTGAGGTATAAACTCGCAGTTGCGAGTTATAAAGTCAGTATTACGTGATATAAAGTTGCAGTTGCATGTTATAAAGTCAGAATTTAGTGATATAGTCACTATTGCGAGTTATAAAGTCAGAATTGCGAGAAATAAACTAGCAATTGTGAGTTATAAGCTATAAACTCAATTCTGAGAAAAAAACAGTATTTTTTTCTTCAGAATTACACTTTATAACTCGCAATTACGAGTTTATATCTCACAATTCTGAGAAAAGATGTCAGAATTGCGAGATTTAAATTGCAATTGCAAGAAAAACAGTCAGAATTGCTAGTTTATATCTCGCAATATGGACTTTATTTCTCGCAATTGCGGGTTTATATCACGCAATTCTGAGAAAAAATGCCAGAATTGCGAGATTAAAATTCACAATTATCTTTTTTTTATGCCGTGGTGGAAACAAGCTTCCATAATCAACAATAAGTGCATTGAATATTCAGCAAAAAAAACCTATTTTACTCCAATGCAGTGGTTGGCGCTGTTCTATTTTTTATTCAAAATCGTGCAAAAAATTTGGCACGTATTGCACACTAGAACTAACGCTGCAGATCTGTTGATTTACACACTCTAAATACCTTAAAAATACGATTTTCTACTGGTACGCTACCTTTAAGTCATGTCTATTTGAGTAGGATACGAAATCATTCATATATGTATATATAAGCTGTTGTAGTGACTGTTTCAGGAAACTGAGGCAGGAGACGTCAGTAGCCGTCGGTCTGTGGATGTAGGCCGGGTGGGGTGGAATTGGAGGACGGGTGGTGATCTGATTTGGGACGAGGCCAGACAGCAGGATTAGTGGACTGTAGATAGACTGTGATTATCTAAGCCTGAACGCACCACTGTTGTGAGTGTTGTGATCTGCCATGTAAATTGCCTCTTCCTGATTTTCTCTCCTTGTACTAGTGAAATTTTTTTCTTTTCACAGGAAAATAATATTTTATTGCTCAGAGGTTGCTCTTTACATACTCTACCGTTCAATAGTTTGGAGTCGGTTCGATTTTTAAAATATTTTTAAGTCTCTTATGCTCACCGAGGCGGCATTTTTTGGATCAAAAATACAAACAGTAGTAATGTAAAATATTATTATAATTTAAAATAACCGTTTTCTATTTGAATATATTTTAAAATGTAATTTATTCCTGTGATCAAAGCTGAATTTTCAGCATCATTACTCCAGTCTTCAGTGTCACGTGATCCTTCAGAAATCATTCTAATATGATGATTTGCTGCTCAAGAAACACAAACAGTTGTGCTGCTTCATATTTATGTGAAAATCATGATAGTTTTTTCAGGATTTTTTTCATCAATTTAATGCATCCTTGTTGAATAAAAGTTTTGATTTCTTTAAAAAAAAAAAATCAAACTTTTGAACGGTAGTATATAAGGAGGACACTTATTATACACTTAATTATCAATCTTTGTTTCTTAAATTTCTCAGGAGGAATAATAATAAGCACACATTAATCATTTGCTATAAACGTAATGTGAATAGCAGCTCAGATAATTTGATCTTGGGGAAATGTGATGAGAAATGTCCATATTGACTTAATTACAAATGCAGGAGACTTCAGTAAAAATCTTCATTTGTTCTCCATAAAATTGTATTACTAAAGAAGAAACAATTGAGATATTATTTGTCAGTATGCACCGTATTGCATCTCAGAGCATATGCTGTACTTCAGCAGCAAGCGTTCACTTTAGGTTTTTGCCAGCTTTTTTTTTTTTTTAATCAGGCATTGTCACTAAGCTACACCCGTTACATTACATAAGTCTTTACAAAACACATGCACACAGGCTGCAGAGTACAGGCGTGTTGTAATGCCTTTCCAATTAGGTAATCGTACAAATATAAGAAAGACAAAGAACTGAGGATGAGTGAAGAAATGTTGGCTTATCTGTTATAAAAGAGACCTTTGTGTTATATGTTTAATTAGAGCTGTTTGCTAAGGTAAGCGTCACTATGACTTTTGCTTAGTGTTTGTGATTTGATCAAACTTCTAACACTAAGTATTAAAAAGGACCTATAATACCCCTTTTCAAGGATGTAATATAAGTCTCTGGTGTCCCCAGAATGTGTCTGTGAAGTTTCCGCTCAAAATACCCCACAGATCATTTATTATAGCTTGTCAAATTTGCCCCTATTTGTGTGTGAGCAAAAACACGCCGTTTTTGTGTGTGTCCCTTTAAATGCAAATGAGCTGCTGCTCCCGGCCCCCTTTCCAGAAGAGGGCGGAGCTTTAACAGCTCGCGCTTCGGTTGCTCAACAACAACAAAGCTGGAGAATCTCACGCAGCCAAAATGAGGATTGTCAGTAACGGTGTTCAGTGTGTAAGTTGTTCTGCACCTTTTGTTCTCCAGACATGAATGATTCCTCAAATAAATAATAAAACAGTGGAAAAATCCCAAAGACTTTCATTGAAAGAGGGACAGAGCCATTTTTAGACATCAGAATATCATGTTTTTGTTCCACGTTTGAATTGCGAATAGTTGCCTCGTGTTTGTGTTTGCATGCTAGCGAGGGCTGAAGAGAATTAAACCGAGAGTATTTTGCGCACTAATGCATTAATACATTTGCGTAACATGATCTGTGTGTGCGCATTACTTATGCTAAACACATTGCAGTCTCTCTGGAGATTACAAAAGTCATTGCCACAATGCCTAGTGTGGTTTCCAAGGCACTGCAATGTGGTTACTAAGTGGTTTTTAGCATGTTGGGCATTTGCTAGAGTATTCTAGAGGGGTGCAAGGTCATTGCATTCAAGGTATTCAAATGTATAAAACAATAAAAGCAATAAAATCCACTTTGGATAAAAGCATCTACCAAATTAATTAATGTAAAATGCAAATGTAAATAACAGCACAGCTTTCCTCAACAAGACACATGATTTGAGGAATCATTCATGTCTGCTGCATGAATTGTGCAGGATGAGTTACACACTAAAGGTCAATAGTTAGTCTGAGGAGTTCGTTCAACCCTCAGTATGAGCAATAGTAATAGTGATGCTTGACTTGGCATCCTTTGGTTGTGGATGTTTGTGATGACTGACTTCATTGGAGGATGTCTGAACGTGAATGGGGAAATTGTGAACCATAAATTGTAACCATATTGCAGACTCAGCCCAGCCCACATAAAAATCACCTCATTATCTCATCCCCTCCTATGTTTTGGAGTTGTATCTAGGTTCTCTTGCACTACTCTGTTGCTGTGTGTTGATGAAAAAGTTTCAAACTCCCTCATCTCCTGTGCCCATCTCACACTTTCCATCTGTCTGGCCATAAATGATTCAAGCTAACGCAGCCATCAGCAGCAGCTATTTAAGTTCAGAGTATGACTCAAGATAGACCAGCAGTAAGCAGGGCAAAGTTTACCTACTTTAACTTTTGATTTAGAGCGGTCAGCCCATGATTATAGCAACATAATTGGATGTGTTCTTTTTCCGTTAGCTAGCTACAAATTTGACTAACTTGCTTAGACGATTCTCTTCAAACTGTTGCTCTGCCATGACAGTAGTTGATCTGAAGGAGAGATGATCAAGACCGTTCATGCTAATGTGTGCGCCTCTTATGGCAACACTGATGTGGTTCATTCTTGTCCATTTGGCTTGATTTCACCATGCACATGTCACAACCTGAAAATATATAAACTTTTTGCGCCAGAGAAACAAGTGCGCGTTGTTTAATCTCTGCATTTTAGTTTCCAGATTTGTCTTTGTTGACAATTGACCACCTGCAAAGCTAACGGAAATGTTGCCAGCTTTGTTTTTTGATTTTTGTTGTTGTTTTTTTAAGTGTTGTATTTCTTACATAATTTTCTGAGATCTAAAGAAAGATTTTGACTTTGACTGCAATGCAGAGTTTCATTCAAATAAGGACCAGCACCTGTAATTCACATAATAATGGGTTTGAGCTTGATATGATATTCAAAATTGATGGTGTGATAAAAATTGGATGCCAAGCTTCTGTGTGTCCTGGTGTGAAGGTTACCAGTCCTGGTAACTAGGGTTGGGGATTGAAAATCGATTCCAATTCTGGACTCGGATACTTAATTTCAGGAATCGGATACTTGTAATAAAATTAAAATTTCGATTCCGCTTATCAATTCCTGTGTGTGCAGGCATTTTAATGTGATTTCAAACCATTTTCAAGTGCAAGAAGACGCAAAAGAAAACTCAATTTGGCACTCACAAAATTGTCAAAATATCCTCATAAACACAGTCAGATTTGTCTTAAGTGAATGTAAACAATTGAAAAAGAAAACACATGTGTAACAGTATATTGGATCCTGCATGACATCTTAAAGTGACAGCAGCCTAATAAACCTGCTGCCGTCTGTGTCATTACCGCTAATCATAGAACAAAAGAAAATCACTCACTGATCTACTTTTGTAACTTTAATAATCTATTATTAATCTATATTTTATTTATAAAAACAAAACTATGCAGTTCTTTAGGCTGCTGATTTTTGTTCATGGAAATCAGCTGCAACAAAATGTTTTGCCAAAAGAAACATAATAAATATGTTTGATATAAATTTCTGAGTAAAAGTTTTTACCTTACTGGAATCTAATTGAAATCGATACGAATCGGAATCGATAAGCAGAATCGGAATCGCTAAAACTCAAACGATACCCAACCCTACTGGTAACTGAAATGAAGATGCACATTTTGTAAATTTTGTCTGCCTTGTCCACTTTACATTGTCTAAATTTGCTCTTGTTGTCTTTCAGACTGCTCTGCGGAGGAGAGGCAGTAGAGAAACTTTCAAAGATAAGAAGTCTTTAACTCAGGTGTGTACAAACAAACACAGAGATCAATTCACTTCTACTCAAACTCAATACAACACAAATCTAAACTTAAAACAAACAAAAAAACAGCCCTATAAACTCTGAAACATTTTTATTGTTAAATAGAAATATATTTTTAAAAAATTTTAATTCACATATTTCTTACTTTCCAGGAGGACAGTGCAGATCTGCGCTGTCAGCTACAGTTTGCCAAGGAGGAATCGGCCCTTATGCGTAAAAAGATGGCAAAACTTGGCCGTGAGAAGGATGAAGTGGAACAGGAATTACAGAAGTATAAATCAGTATACGGCGATGTGGACAGCCCTTTGCCCCTGGCGGAGGTGACCGGTGGAGGACCCCACACCACCCGGGAAGCCGAGTTGCGGTTACGGCTCAAACTGGTGGAAGAGGAAGCCAACATCCTGGGGAGGAAGATTGTAGAGCTGGAGGTGGAGAACCGTGGCCTTAGGGCGGAAAACGAAGACCTACGCTGCCAATATGAGAGGGACTGCTTTGGGCGCGAACCCTTCTCAAGTGTCCCTACCTCACCGTATGGTGGCGATGCCCTGGAATCTGCAAGCGAATTGCGACGGCACTTGCAATTTGTTGAAGAGGAGGCAGAGCTGCTGCGTCGCTCCATTTCTGAGATTGAGGACCACAACAAACAACTGACGTCTGAGCTCAACCGCTTCAAATTTGGGCCCAGCCAAGCTGACCGGGAGTCAGAGGGAGCTGAGGGTGGAAGTGGTGGTGCCCTCAAACCTGGTAACGGAGGTTTTTCTGGAGCTGGGAGTGGCGCCACACTCCAGGAGGAGCTGAAAGCCGCAAGACTCCAGGTCAATGAGCTAAGTGGGAAGGTGATGAAGCTGCAGTACGAGAACCGGGTGCTAATCTCGAATATGCAGCGCTGCGACTTGGCAGCACACTTGGGAATGCGCACCAGTAGCCCACGGGATAGCGACGTGGATAGTGATGCCGGGCGAAGGGAACCAGATGAGGACGAGACTGCCAGGCTTCTGCTGCTCCACCCCAAACGTGAGGGTCCTGTTGGCGGTGAGAGCGACTCGGAGGACTTGTTTGAGAAGACGGGCACCTCTGGATTCGCCAGTGGCGAGAAACCCTCAGATACCGGTGAGCTGGGAGTGGCCGAGTTGGCCCAGCGGAGACGGGAAGACAGAGAGACACTCAACAACGTCAGACGCGAAGCTGAGCGGCTTGGAAAAACGGTGGAGCGGCTCATCACGGATACGGACAGTCTGATCCGCGAAGGTCGTCTGGTAGTCCTGGGAGGGGACCTTCTTGCGGAGGGTTCAGAGTTCAGGGGCGATGGAGACTCTGCTGAATCTAAACCCGATTCTCAGGTGCTGGATTCCATCAACACCCGCATGCGGGCTTTCCGTATGGAACTCCAGCAATTCATGGACAAAGTGGACCACCTAGGGGAGGGTCTACGGGACCGTGTCGATGACCTTTCCCCCATGCCCAACCTCACTGAATCTAGCAGCTTCCTTTCCTCCGTTACCTCCATGTCAAGGGACTCGCCCATCGGCACACTGGGAAGGGATCTGGTGACGGACTTCCAGGTAGGATATGTGTAACTCAACTCTTCATCTTTATTCAGTGTTTGCCGTCACATGCGATCACATGACATGGCAACTTCCCTTTTCCTTTGCTGCTTCCTCATTTGAAAGTCCCTTTTTGAGAATGCATACACCTTTATATTGATTCTGCATCTTCATGTGCCATATACCGCCAGTCCTGAAAGTCCTGAATGCACCACAAATGAAGCTATTCGACTAATTTTGGCTGGCATGACTCGTCGACTCAATTATATATGTAGGGCAAAAAGAAATGTTACGGTATAGTTCAACTAACACTGAAACTTCTGTCATCATTTACTCCACATAATGTTTTTTGTTCTGCAAAACACAAAAGATGATATTTTAAGATTGTTTCAGCAATCCATTTTATAAAAAGTCAATAGGAACTAAAACTTTCAAGCTCCAAAAAAGACATATGTCAAATGAATCCACATATCGCGACTGGTATATTCGAACTCCTCTGAAGATGAACAGAGGTTTGTGTCACTGTATTTGATGTAGTCTGTGTATGCATAAGTTGACCAATGTTTTAAAGGGGTGGTTAATTATGATTTCACTTTTTTAATTTTAATTAGTGTGTAATGTTGCTGTTTGAGCATAAACAACATCTGCAAAGTTACGACGATTAAAGTTCAATGCAAAGTGAGATATTTTCTTTTAAAGAATTTGCTGTTTAAGGGCTACAACAACGGCTGGTAGGGACTACAACAAGCTTCTTCCCGGGTTAGTGACATCACTAACCCTAAAATTTACATAAACCCCGCCCCAGAGAACACGCAACAATGGGGGTGAGGCCATGTTGGGCTGCTTTAGAGAAGAGGAAGAGTTGTTGTAGTAGAGTGTTGTTGCTGTGCCGTCATTTTACGCCGGACTGATTCACAAACGACGGTTTGAACAATGTAAGGCTGAACACCGTTACTGACAATCCTCATTTTGGCTGCGTGAGATTCTCCAGCTTTGTTGTTGTTGAGCAACCGAAGCGCGAGCTGTTAAAGCTCCGCCCTCTTCTGGAAAGGGGGCCGGGAGCAGCAGCTTATTTGCATTTAAAGGGACACACACAAAAATGTTTTTGCTCACACCCAAATAGAGGCAAATTTGCCAAGCTGTAATAAATGATCTGTGGGGTATTTTGAGCTGAAACTTCACAGACACATTCTGGGGACACCAGAGACTTATATTACATCTTGTAAAAGGGGCATTATAGGTCCCCTTTAAAGTCAACAAAGGCATTTTTTAATTGTTTATCATGAAAAGTGATTGTAGTTGAGTCATATTGATTCATTTCCAGCTACCTTTATGTCTTTCTTGGAGCTTGAAAGTTTTGCAAGTCACATTGACTAAAATATCATCTATGTATTGTTCAGAAGACAGAAAATTCTACAATTTTGGAATGACATGAGGGTGCGTAAATGATGACAGAATTTTAATTCTTGGGTGAACTATTCCTTTATAACTCTATAAGTCAAGCTTTGCTCTGGATGCATCACTTGAATGTAGATGGTAGAAGTAAACATTTCCTTCACTGGTAACACTTGTACTATTTGCTAAAGTGTGATTTCATCAAGCTACGACTGCAGGCATCCATGCAAAACCCTAAATAAGTTGTCTCTGTTCTCTTACCCATGACAAAAATGGCGAGACTTGCTTGATATGTGGAGTATTTGACTAGCAAAGCTGGTTATCCAGTTGCCTGATATCAGTGATACTTCTGATCATTTATTATAAGTTATGTGTGAAATAGATCTATGTGAAACATTAATGGGAGTTTTGTGAGCAGAGTTATGTTCTGATAGACCTGCTCTGACGTTAAAACAGCAGGAGACACAAAAGAAGACAGAGTTGGTGAGATGTTTGTAATGGGTGCTTTTTAAATTCACTTTGAGATTAATAACCTCAACATAACCTTCAGCGTAAATGTAGGCAGCTGAACAGGTCTGCCAGACGCCATAGAACAACACTTGTTCACCAGCATTAACATTATATTACTTGTGCTATTTTTATGTAAATTCATTTTCTGCATGCATGGACTACCCAAGTTGCCAAAATGTGCACAATATAATAAGTAACCCTGCGTGGAATAGTATATCCCACAATGCAATGCAATGCATTCCTTTACCCACACATGCCAGAGTGCCACCCGGCTCATGCCCTTACCTCTCCTTTCCCAGCAATAACTACCCTCGATGCTGCTCATGAACACCTGCATCTGTACCTGCCCTCTCCTCATACCCACAATCCCCTTGTCTTGCGCTCGGCAGGGGGGGTGTTTGGGGGTATTTCCCGCATGGCTTCACATGACTATGTTGGTTGTCATTGATTTGCAGGGTCCAAAATTTACTGTGCCAATAACGGGTGAACTGAGAAATATTTGCTTGCCATAAATATCTCTTACAGTCATATTTTTAGGGGTTCAAGAGCGTAGCGCTGAAACTCTGTTGTAATTTTTTACATTTTCAAGGATCAACATTCTCCCCTAAAAGTGATCGGGCAGACCAAACCGTAAGTCGTAAAGACTTGAAACTTTGAGGGCTGGTAGTACTTATACCGTCTATAACATCACCAAGGATCGGTCTGACGGGGGCGCTACAGCAGTGAAAAGTATGCATGGCTCATAACTTCTGAATCATTAGGCATAGGCTCAAGTGTATTATATTGGCAACTGGCCACTTGGTGGTGCTATAACAGGAAAAACCATAGACTGTAAAAAAAAGATGGACGCCACGACGCCGCTTCCTTCCATTGTAATGAACTTAATGTAAAACGTACGACGATGGGCGTTGACATGTTACGCAAAAACGTCAGTTTGGAGCCTGGGCATGCGCAGAAGGAATCGTCAGTGGAGCCCGGAGGCGGAGTCGCGGTATCAAACTTCCGCCCAGACGACTGCGTCATCATTGATGTATTTTAAATAGGCTATATAAATTATACACAATTTAAAATTCTACCTATAAAATAATAAGCTATTCTGTTTCTAGAGCAATAATATTTTTGAAACAGCAAATTCAGTAGATAAACTCAATATAATATGCCACTAGAAACAACTCTAAAATGTCATAAACAGTCCTGCCATTTTAAATAAAGTTGAACTAACGTTACAGGAGATCGATCGCTGTAGACAGTGCTCTACAATCAATTAGAATAGGCTATCATTAGTTTTGTCCTGCTAATTATTATTTTATACCCATAAAAATAATTAATAACTGCAAGATAACAATCACCTGCTTTGTCCCGACATGGCTAACGTTAGGCGTGTTATCTTAACTAATAACATTTATTAATTCGCTTATAAAGCCCACATTTACCATTACCGAAAAAAGTTCAGTGATTGTGATTCAGGGATTGTGTAACACGCGATTTTTCACACGCGCCCGCAACGTTCGTACCCTGTTGTATAACTAGGCCTAGCCTCTAGGACTGCTGTTGTCAATCGAATCATTCGTTAAATATTTGTGATTATGTAAAAAATCTACTTTTGCCAACTAGTCCTAGGCTTTTCGCCCGATCGGAACCAAACCAGTGCAGTACAAACCTATGGACTACAGGTCAATAATTATCAAAAAAAGTTTAACTTTACCCTTTGGGTAGCTATATAAGGGTCATTTAGAAAAGGTGCGTGGCCAAGTGCTCACAAAAGCCTATAAATCCTAAACGAAAACGATTTTTTTGTCACAAATAGCACAAGCCATTGTGTGATTTGCAGCATAATGTACTATATGAACATAAGTGAGTGCTTAGCCGGAGCATGTACTTGCATTCAGTTTTAAATTGCGTGGCAACACATGTTGATTTTGCGTTGATAGAGGATAATAACCGAATGCAAGAACACCTGCTGACCAAATGAACGCAGCAGCAATCGCATACTTGCTTAAAGTCTGTTTCTGGCCTTAAACTTCACTTCTGACAAAAATGTGGACATGCATTATGTTTTAGCATTTGGACATGCATTTATGTGTTATCATGTTGCACTTCTTAATAAGGATATCGTAATTAAATTCATCTTATTTTTATTTTTTATTTATTGGCACTTGTCAATTTTGGACCCTGTTGATGTGGCATGATGCAAACTAACATCAGTTAAAATGGCAATAAAACATGCTTTTCCGTCACCTGGGTACTGGCCTTGATCAAATCTAGTAGTTTTTTTATTTGCACAGTTAATGCTGATGCAACATATGTGGAGCATGCAGCCATAAATATGAGAAATGGCAGATAAGAAATGCTTACACTGCATTATTTTGTTTTCGGAATAACCTCCAGAGGCTCCGTAGGACCTGTATACATACTCTGAATACACTGAATGTCTGTGTCTCTGTATATTTATGTGACTTGCTCATTCTCAGGAATAATGCAGCTGATCTGCTGGTGTCTTTTGTCTCAATGAATGAGTTTCACATGTTTAAGTGTCATATATGCTAAATAGTCTCAGAAAGCTGCCTTCCATAGAACTGCTTGTAGCTTTTTTTCCTGCTTTGTGCTTTGAAACTGCTTTATGGTAACATGAGTCAATTTTCCAACGAATAACCTTTTCTTTAAAACTACGGGTTTGGGCATCTATTGATATTTTTGTAGTTTATCATATTCTGAGCATCTGGAACTTTTGGAATATTTCAGAGTCTGAACATGATTTGATATTTAAAATATAAATTTAATTGCGTCATAATTCAAACATTTTCCTGTTGCTCCACTCTGATTGGTTAATTCACTTATTTGGCTCATGTTCATTGGTGGAACCCATCGGTTCTTTGCTTTGGGTCATGTCACTTCAATCCAACCACAGAAACACTCTTCATCAAGCATGAAGTCACAGCCTGTTCATCTCACATCTATGAACGGTTTGATGTCCCGCAGCAGACCTGAGAACACTCCTATAGGATGTTTATTTAAGAGCTTCAGCTTCCATCGCATGGCTGAGCTTCGCTGTGAGCAGCATGCTGCCGTCATGCCAAATTCAAGCCCCTGTCAAAATCCTACCCACCTTGGAGCTGTTTGTTATGCCTCATCCAAAAGCCTTTAGCATTATTCTGTTAGTGCTGTTCAGGAACTTACAGTTAAAATTAAACGATACACCAATGGCAATTATACACTATAATATAATAAGTTTGTATGGATATTATCAACTATAACGTACTTTATGACTTTACATTGAACATCAAATGACCCAACACAGTACCAAAATGGTGTATATCATATAAAAAATTTGTATCATAATATATTTATTATATTTATTTTATTAAATCTAATTAATTAATTCATGTAGTTAATCATTAAAATAATATAATGAAAATAAAAGTTATATAGTTAAATATTTTAAAAAATAATTATAATTAAAAATTATAATTAAATATTAATATTATAATTTAATTTATAATTAAAAAAAATGTAATTATATAGTGTTTTTACTTTATCAGCTTAATATTAAGCTAATAATTAAAATTATATTATTTAGAAATGTATTACTTTAATTATTTGCTTAAATAATTTATTTATTTATATATATATATATATATATAAAATATCAAGTGACCCAACACAGTACCAAAATGTAAAATGTTGTATCATATAAAAAATTGTGTATCAAACATATTTATTAATTATCATAATATATTTATTTTATTCAATATTCATAATATATTTATTTAATTCTTTTAATTAATGTAGTTAATTATTAAAATAATATAATGGAAATAAAAGTTATATGGTTAAATGTTTTAAAAAAAATTATAATTATTTTAATGTAATTATATAGTGTTTTTATTATTTTAATTATCAGCTTAATATTAATAAAGCTAATAATTAAAATTATATTATTTAGAAATGTATTACTTTATTTGCCATATATATATATATATACACACACACACACAATATTAATTTAATAGTTAATAAATTTGATAAATTTTTATAGTTAAATAATTAATATATTTTTTATTTTAACTATAATAATTATTTTAATTATTAGCTTAATATTAATATTAATTAAGCTACTACTGAATAAAGGCTTTTTAACTATTTTGGCCTGGAAGATGTGCCTTGGATATTTTTTTATTTTGAAAAATATTAATTAAGCTATATTTTACAGTTGCATTAGTAAAACACCCCCAAAAGTTCTTGGAGTCAGTGGGATGGTTTTTAAGGATTACGGTTTTGTCTGGGGCTTGGATTTGGCACGACACCATTAGCGTTTAGTCCCAGCTGTCACTGCACATTTTGGGTTATTGGTTGTAAGACTCATGTATCCCCATCGCATGCGCTTCATAACCAGTGTTTTGCATTCTTTTTTCCCCCTTGGCCCTTCCCCTCTTCTCTCTTTGTCCCTCATTTCGTTCCCAGATGTTTCAGCCCATGATTCTGTTCCTCCTCATTCTCGTTCTCTTCTCGTCTCTCTCCTACGCCATCATCTTTAAGTTGGTCTTTCTTTTTGCGCTTTTCTTTGTCTTGTAGCCTGCTGGCTCTCTTCTTTTTCCATTTGATCATTATTTTTTAATTCATAATCATTTTTGTAAGTACAATGTGTGTCACCCTTTCTTGCATTTCACATTTTGAGTTTCGCTTAAACCCACATTCAGTTTTTTCCCCACTCTTTCTCGTCTCGTGTGTGTCGATTATGTTTGTCGTTCACCGATCCCCATGCACCTCCCTCTGTCTCCTCTCCTCCACCTCCCCAACCCCTTTCCTCCCCCTCCCTCACTCACAGTACGGGCGAAGGGAGGAGCAGGAGTGGTGCCTAGACCGGCAGAGTGGCACGGAGGGCGCCGCTAAGGGGTCCGCCACAGCCAGGGGAGCCCCTGGACTCAGTAGATACGCCAGGCCACACAGTTTCAGACCCGAGGTCAGTGCCTCGTTCATCTGCCTCTGAACTTTAAGACCAGATACGTTTCCAAGTGTCCTTTCAGTGAAACAGCTGACAGAGTAATGTGCTGCATTAGAAAGATGCTGAACAATGAAGGGTATATAGATGTATTACATATACAACTTTCTGTAAAGCCTTGGTTATCTTTGGATGAAAATGACAGAAGTAGCTGGAACAATAATATGGTGAGATACAGTATTTTCAAGAAAAGTGTCGCAGTGACTGACTTTCCATCATGCATTGTTTTGTTTTTTTTGTTTTGTTTTTTGTCATGAGATGCCTTAAACATCCCTTAAGATTTATATTATTTTATATGATTTGCATATCTTCTGCATGCATAAATTTAACATATGTAATGCAACATGTCATGCAGCATGTGACACAATGCAAAAAAAAATAAATAATAGGCAGACAAATTGACAATAATATTATTTTATTAAACCAAAATGTATTTAATTATTATTAAACTCATTGGCATTTAATTCATATTTATTTAATTGAAAATAAAAATGGATGTCAATATTATTAAAATAGCACACACACACACACACACACACACATATATGTATATATATATATATATATAAATTTAATTTAATTGATAATTGATTTTTGAATTGATAATTTGATAATTTGATAATTGATTTATTTATAATTTATTTAATTGATAAAGTATTGTTCCAATATTATATATGTAAAAATTCATTTTCTGGTGCTCCTTGCATGGCGGTTCAAAATGACAGATTTATTTTATTTCAATGAATATACAATATTTTAGTTTGATAATGTTTTTTATTTAATATTTTATATTTTTAGGGGATTTTCTGGTATTAAATTATATTTATGCAGTAGTTAAAAATACATTTAATCACTTTTTGAGCATAGACCTGAAAATTAAATTTACAACTTAAATTGTCATAAATATTGAATGTTTTGGAGCACAGACGTAAGTTGGCAAATTATTGCTGAAGTGATTTTTTTTTTTTTTTTTGAAGTGAACTTAAAAAGTTATAGAAGCTTAAGTTTATTGTTATGAAAAATATGCAAAAATACTACTATATGAAATATTTATTTTCCAAAACATGTTTTACTCTAAAACTGTAAGAAAATAAAAGCCATAAATCTGAACAAGTTATGTTCTAAATTTGAGTTTGATATCTCAAAAATTGAGCTTTCAGTAAGATTTTGTTTGGGCGCAGTACCAAACGCTTCCACTAGATGAAATCAGTTTCCCATTCATTTACAATGTGCTCATTTTTTAACGCGAGGAGTACAAGTGTGGCTATTTTTTTCAGGAACATTTAACCTTTTAGAATCATGTCCATGATTTTGTGTGTGTGTGTGTGTGTGTTCACATAGCAAGTGCCAAAACCTTTAACAAGTTTCGTACCATTTCGATAAAGTAAAAAATTCTAAAAAACAAAAAATGTAAAATGTTTCGGTCAAAAATGACAGAAGAGCACCAGAAGGTTAAAAGCAGAGGTTTTCCTTTTTAAAATATAATATCACATGAAAATCCACAGCTGTCAAAGCTATCCAGAGATAACCAAGGCTTTAATCCCCTTTTTAACATTAAAACAGTCCAGTAAGAGATGTTTTGGTGGTGTATGGAGAAATAGAGTGCTGGAGTGCCTTTCTTTGTGAAAATGTGCAGTACAGATCAAAACAGAGGAAATGTTCACACACTGGCTTTACAATGAAGCTTTCCATCCTGAAACCAGAATGACCTCAATGTGGTCAGAGGTACCAGATCTTAAAAAATCTGAACCACAAGGGTTTTGTGTCAGCCTAAAGTATTTATGAATAAGGCTCCAGATTTCAAAATAAAAGTTTTATTAGCTTTGAAATGGACATGAGTGTATGTTTGAACACAAAGGTAACAGTGTGTGAACATTGTGTCTCTGACGACTACTGTGTCTCTAGATCCGTTTCAAAACCTAGTGTGTGTTTTGAAGGCAGTGTAGGCATACTATAGACACGGAGGCTGCTCTAAACAATAGGCCTAAACTAAACTAAAAAATTATTCTTTCTTTATGGCAAATGCAATCCCACAGTGCATTAAATATATAATTAGATTAAAAAATTGCATTAAATAATTATTCATTTTGCATTAAATTATTTTTATTTCCAAAAATTATTGATTAGACAGCAAGGCAGCTCACTAGGTTTTGAAACAGAGCCTGTTTTTAGAGGGAAAGGAAAGCCTACGAAACACTTCAGAATGAATATCAATTCTCCCTAGCTTGTATATCTTTATTTAATTTAATAAAATGTAATAAATCCTTAATGTAATAAAACTGAATGGAAGAGAGCCAGTTGTCATAAAATATCACTTCCAGTTATTTTATACCAGGTTATTAGACCGAAAACAACAGCGTTGATTCATCTGATGCAACTTAATGAAACCCTAGATAGAGCCGAGAGCAGTTCGTTCACTTGAATCGTTTAATTCACACCATTGTTTCACAGTGATTCTTTTGGTTTCGTCTCACTCCACTCACAACCACTGCTGTTTCTGTAAAATCACACTGGTTTGTCATGAATTACGACACCATCCTCTCACGCATGCAGGAGCTTTGATGTTCTGTTCAATTTGTGACTGTTTGTAACATGAAAATAACGGCTGTATGTGTGTTAATCATGTCATCAGTTAATATGTATTTGCATTTAATTTGTTGTGTGTCTATATGGTTGTCTAAGCTTCAGTTTATGTGCTGCTGCTCAGCGTAAACTATACAGGCTAACCAAAACTGCGGAAAGAAAGTGTATTTAGCAGCTCGCGATATGCAACATTTCACATTTTTGCCTTCAAGTCCTTCTAGGAAGTTCCCTATAATTTTGAGTGCAGAAGTCTTATGTATAGTAGTTTTTTAGTAATTGTGACTGGAACAAATGGACGCAGGTAATTTTCTCACTTTTTCCATCTACTCACAAAGAGAAAAAATGTTTTTAGCACTATTGTAACAAACTAAAAGAACAAAGGATGTGGATTAGTTATGCAACTTGAGCTTTCAGCTACCAGTAAGTGTAATTTAGCACTTTCCCTCTAAAATCAGCACAGAAAATTAAAAAAAAAAAAAAAAGCCCATTTGGGGCTTAGTATGTCCAATACGATTTTTTAACTGACTCACCCTCAAAATTCAGGGCTTAAAAACAAAAGTGTTTCTCACTAGAAAATTATGACCTGGTGTTGCCGTTCCCATGCGCTCGTTTATTAATACAGTGACTTGAAGGCAGCATATGCTTATTTTATATCTTTGATATTTATGTATGTGAATCTTCATTCTTACAATTAAAGGGGTCATGACATGGATTTGTTTTATTATTTTAATATGTTCCTTGAGGTTTACTTATAATGTTAATTAAGTTTTTTGCACAAAAAAACCCCCCAAAAACAAATATATATGCCTTCATTGCGATGTGACGCCAGGCGCAACGCAAGTGTTTTTTGGTAGTTTCAGCCTGACGCAGTTATCATTTTCACGTCCTGCGTCACATTGTTTAAATAGCAAATGCACTCGCGCCCATCTGAAAACAAGGTGTGTTCAGGCGCTCTGATTGGTTTATTGCATGTTACGCCCAAAACACACCCATGACTCAATGAGAGAGTAGGTACAACCCTTTTGAACCATTTTTTTCCGTCGTTAAACTAGTAAAAGTGGATTTGGACACGCCCTAAGTGCACCTGCACCTGCTTCAGACCATGCGCTTAGATCGTTAAAATTGAGCCCATTATGAAATCGTTTACTTACGGTTTGTGATGCAGCTGCTGTCAGATCCAATACAGTCGGCTGCTTCATCTTTTAACAAAAGTTTCTTTGCGAACTCTCCATTACACTGTGCCTCGTTTACAAAACAAAATGCTCCGAACAAACATAAACATTCTCCGATGCGATCCGAGACATTTGTACAGAGACGCAAACGGGCTGTTCAAACTGGACGCGTGAAAGTGAACGTTCTTTCACTCTTCCTTTTGTCCTGCTGTCGACAGAAACAGAATGCGCATCTGTATACTGGATCAGTGTAGACAGTGTCACTGATTATAATGGGTTTTATTTGCTTTTAAAGCGGCGCTCACATCCAGAGTAGGCAAGTGTCCGTCATTAAGCGACTGAACTCCAGTAGGCGGGACTTATGGTGTGGCAGGCATATGCAAATGTATTCGCTCGTGTGACGTCACAGATCTCGCAAAATCAAACTGAGCTGTCTTTGGAGCTTGATTAATAAATCCTTTGTTTATAATGAGGAGGATGTTTTAAGCTATGAAACTTACAGGATGTTTTAATGGTACAAAGACCTCTTATGTCAAAAGATCAAGGCATGTCATGACCCCTTTAAGACAAACAGCAGCACACAAAGCACAGATTAAATATTTCCTCACCATCGAAATGAAATTGAATTAACAATGAGCCTCTAAATTAATTTTCTTGCATTTGACACCAGAGATCTGGAGAGTTTATTATGAAACAGTTGCAATAAGAATAGTCTCCTAATATATTTTTATTCATTGCTACAATAAACATAAAAGCTTTTTTATATTTTCCTTCTTAACCAGCCATGAAACAGTAACAGTTATATAGAATCTAGAAAGAGAAGATACTGAAATAATCAGCTCACCTCTGCCTTGATGCATGTCACTGATGCATGAAACTGATGGTGTCTCTTTTGAAAGTGCTGGGATTTTGAGACTGGTATTCTGTGTTCTGCTGGGGTCCAGTTTCGTGAGCCGGCTCTGCCCGAGATGGGAACGCCTACCAGAGAGATACAACTACGCCTGGACCATGACAGGAGGATGAGAGCTGGACCGGAGGAGAGAGACAGCTTCACTTCATCCATCACTCAGGTTCATGCGGTTCACTTTGAGAAAGAGGATCAGAGCAGCTACAAGTGATCAATCCTCACATATGAAACAGATTTGAAAATAGTAGTTTGTTATGGAGAAACAGACAATATACCAAGAGCACAAAAGTAATATACCAAAAGCAAACTAACTGACTTCGTTTTTTGAAAATTGATGCAATTGCTGATAAAAGATGCACCGATATATCGGCCAATAATCGGTATCGGCTGATAGCCGATAGTGTGAAAATTTGCTTTTATCGGCCGATACCGATTATTGGCCGATATATCGGTGCATCTCTTATCAGCAACTGCATCAAATTGCATATTTTTGCTAAGTTTGGACCTTTGAATAAAGCTCCATATTGTTTAAAAACAGCCGATAATCAGGGCCAATATATCCTGTCAATCAAAAGAGGGCAGGAAAATACACTGAATTTGTGCTTTGTGTAAAGAAAATGCTAAGAAACCCGTTTGATGCTCAATATTAGTTAATAACATTCAGAAAGTTAAGAAATATTAATTTAATCTTCAGAATTTAGTTAATGTGTTAATATTAATTTGAGTAATGTGTTTGTTTATAACTGATACCAGTTACTCTGAAACAAGTTGATGAAAGTTTTTATTAGCATTTCTTTCAAAATATAATAATTAATTGTTAATTATAATGAAATTATCATTCATTTATAAGAAGGTATAAAAGGCAGAACCCCCAAACTATCGGTATCGTTATCGGCAGATATCACTCTGAATAATCGGCTTTCGGTATCGGTGGAGAAATTTAGTATCGGTGCATCTCTAGTTGCTGATATTTATATGGAAAAAAAGTAAGATTAAATTCTGATGCTTGTAATGTAAATCAGTGAAGTCTTTATAACAGTATATCAGGCTACTGACATAAAATGCGTATAAATATCAGTCGTCACTCTATATCCGCCAATAATGTCTTAGTAAGATGATATTTAAATGCTTAGTTTTATGATCAAAGCTCTGTAGTTTTAAAACATATAATGCAATGCAATACGATGATGATTGAGAGATGAACAAATAAACCTTCCTCAAAAGTCTGATGATCATATTTGATACTCACATTTGAACATGATTTTTTCTAAAAAATTTAAAAAAATAAACCCAAGTTACTTCAGTCCAGTAAGTGTTCATCTTAAAAATCAGTAAAGATTTCACAGCAAAAAGACACGTGAAGCACGAGCTGAAGGGAAACGTTTTTACAACACTAAAAGGCCTTTTACATGCTAAAAAAGGATAAACTATCAATCAGATGACAGAAGACATGTAGTAGATTGTGTGTCACAGGGTTTTCACAATGATTTGATCATGTTGATCATTTAGAGGCCTTAGAAATGTGTGTATCAAATATAATACAGTAGAATTTATAGGGTTTACGTGGTTAAACTAGTTATTGGAACGTGCGGGTCGTCTGGCTAGTTTCCCACATAGACCAGCTTGGACCAGCTACTATACTTCAAAACTGCAAAATAAAAAGTAGATTTAGTTGGTTTTTCTAGGAGGATTCACTTTTCTACTTGCCTTAAAACACCCATGATCTCATTACTCTCTATGCAAGCATGCATCCATCTTATGTCAAATTAATAATCATATTTACCATCACTCGTCTATCCTGAATGTTTTATCTTGTGAAGGAGGAGGAGAGGAGGCGTGCAGAGGCGCGGCGAGGCCTCGAGCTGCAGGGACTTCAATCTCATGAACCAACATGGCCGCAGGAAAGAGTCCTGCTGCAACAGGAAGTGAGGTTATTCCGCCACAATATGGTGATTGTCTACATGAAGCTGCGATGGATCCTTATGCACTGGAGGCTCGGCCGCAGGACAGACGGCGTGGATGAGGGCGCACATGCTGAGGTGAGGGGTTGATCCAGAATAACTGCCCTAGTTGACCCTGAATTGACTGAGCTCAGATATAATTAACTGTCTGATATGCAAAAGATGCATGATGGGAAGTTTGCATTTCTGATGAGTTCCTGTAGACTTGTGTTGCTTCTTTTTTTAAATGTTTGTCTCATTTGTGGCAGTAGGTCATCTTACAAACCATAATAGTTCAGCAGTGGAACAGTGTGAATTAGTGTGAGCACATGCGGTATGATTTTTCATTTCACAGTCCATCTGTCATATCTACAACAGCTGCTGCGATTTGCTGTAAACAAATGTTAGTTTTCTGAAGTACAATGAAGTTTAACAGTGAAGCTCAGAAACATTTCCAGTGCAGAAATATTAGACTGAAAAAATATTTCATTGTTCCTGTGGCTCAAACACTAGAGCATGGCACCTTTACTGACATGAAACCTCATAAGTGACTGATTTGTAATGCTCTGCATTGCGAACAGTTGTTTAATTTTATGTTTACAAAGTTGTTTTTTAAAAATATATACAATTATTTACACTACCGTTCAAAAGTTTGGGCAATGCATGAACTAGTAATATGTATACCATCAATATTGTGCATAATGCATAATGATTAATCCAGTACTAATCACAGGTTTAAAAAAAAAAAAGAAAGAAAAAATAGTAACTTATGTGATGGATAAATGATTAAATGTAAACATAAAAAAAATCACCTTTATACATTTAATATTACTTTGATATTTTATAGACTTTTATATATATATATATATATACAGTTTTATTTTCATTTATAATGCATGAAAAAATACATATACACATAACATTACAACCTTCATTTTTGTTATACAAAAAAAAAAAATTGAATTTCAAACTGTCAAGAAATGTCCTGGTCATCTGTCAAGTCAGGATTTAAAATAAAATAAAATAAAATAAAATAAAATAAAATAAAATTTTTCATATAAAATATTTGATTTTATTTCATTTAGTTTTATTATATTTTTATTTAGTTTTGTTTATTTTTGATTCAACATTAACTGTAAACATTTTCTGTGCTTTCACTCTTACTTGTTTTTTCAGTACGAGCGATTGGAGAACATTCCAGAACTGGGCATTGTTATCGACCAGGGTGATGAAGAGATGGGAAGGGAAGACAAAGTGTGTACCCAAATCTCAGGAAGTGACCTCACAGAGCCCGGCCCCCTCCTGCTGTCTCCAGAGAGATTCCAGCCCCAGAAACAGGTCAGATACCACAGCAACATTTCTGTCAAATATGTGAAAAAATAATACAAGTGATTCATCTTAAAGGGATAGTTCACCCAAAAATGTCATTATTTACTCACCCTCAAGTTGTTCCAAACACAAGATATTTTGAAGAATGTCGGTAACCGAACAGAAATGTGTGTACTCACCTTAAAATCTCTCTTCTCTGTTTTCTGGAGTAAAGCAGTGTTAATGTTTCAGTAGCAGGGGTTTGCTGGCTCTATATAAAGTTCTCTCAGCTCTAGTGTATTATTTAACCTCTCTAAGTACAGGAGTTTGTAAACCACTTTAGTTTTACAAATCATTAAAAGCGGTCACATCGTCTTGTTTAGACATGGTTTTTTCCCTTTAAATCATTTTGCTTATGTATTTCTCATGCACATGGTTTCAAGTGAATTTCCATTTAATAAGACACTTCTGCTGAACATGCACTCTTAACACAAATGCAACTGGCTCCATTGATGCCGAGTTGTTTTTTTGCTGTGCTGACCAAGCTTACGTATAAACTACTGAGTAAAGATATGTTCCTTAGTAAGATACAGGTTTATTGAACTGTCACTCATATGACATCAGCAATAAAGTGTCATTTCTACACCACTGGCTTGACTAAATTGAAATGCAGTGTGTTTGGATGGAGCTGAATATAACATTATTTCAATCAATGGTGAATCTGAAACTTTTTTGAAGATACTTTTGTTTTGCGCCACAGAAACTGCACACTTTATACTTAAGAGAGATTTGATATTAATGTGTCTCAGCACTTGTAAATGTATTTCTTTGCTCACAGATCTCATTCACACTCACTCTCAGTTTAAATAAGATGCCTTTGAGCTGACGAGTGTGAATAAATAATGACAGAACTGTTCCTTTAATTAAAGCCGCTGAGGAGAGGTGCTGACTACGAGAGACGCCGTTATTGTATCATGATTAACTCTCTCCCACATCTACTTAATTAATAATACAAACACACAACTACTGAGTTCTTTATTGGAAATGCATTTTACTGCCCTTCACATGCTGAAAAGAAAAATCACAAATGAGATCTTTGTAAAATCTCACTTATTTTCCCTAGAAAGCAATTTAAAGAGGTCATATTATGATTGATTTTGTTTTTGGGCTCTACTAGAACAGGTTTTCATGCTTGAATGTTCAAAAAACACATTATTTTTCACATATTCTCCATTGTTGCAGCTCCTCTCTTCCCAGTCTGTCAGTAACGCTCTGTTTAGTTCCTGTCTCTATGAAGCCCCTCCTTCTGAAAAGAGCAATGTGCTCTGATTGGTCAGCTGAACCAGTGTTTTGTAATTGGTCAAGCCCCTTACCATAATCGCGAGTTTCAACACACTACTAACTCAACCAGGCCCTGCCCCTTTATTTTGCATATGCCTTGGGCGGGAATTATTTAAATGAGGAATATTGTGACATGTTTGTTCCCAGAAGAAAACTCAAGACAATGAAGGTGTTTCAGGGAGTTCAGAAACAGTGACACTGAAATAGAGAATAACTCCTGCTGTCTCTGTCTACAGGCAGGTGACAGTCTTCGTGTGCTACACGCCCTGCGCTCTCTACTGGAGGAGTTCAGGGCGGAGCTACGTGAGGAGGCGCAGCGGCGCTGGCAGCTGCAGCAGACACTAGCCAATGAGAGAGCGGCGTGGGAGATTCAGCGGGCTGAAATGAGGAGTCATTTCACCAAGGTGCAGAAACAAGACTTACATCACAGCAGAATCACCTGTGAATGACCGTACAGCATTTTTAAAAAAAAAAAATTTAAAGAAATTTGTAAAATATATCATGGTTTCCACAAAAATATGAAGCACCACAACTGTTTTCAACATTTATAATAATCAGAAATGTTTCTTGAGCAGCAAATCAGCATATTAGAATGATTTCTGAAGGATCATGTGACACTGAAGACTGGAGTAATGATGCTGAAAATTCAGCTTTGCATCACAGGAATAAATTACATTTTACAATATATTAAAATAATAATAATAATAAAAAAAAAACAGTTATTTTAAATGGTAATAATATTTCACAATATTAATGTTTTACTGTATTTTTGATCAAATAAATGCAGCCTTGGTGAACGTAAGAGACTTCTTTCAAAAGCATAACGAAATCTTACCAATCCCAAATTTTTGGACGGTAGTGTAAATAGCATTTTTCAGCCATTAATCAATTTCATCAAAGTCCAAGATGACTTTCTGAAAGGTTGAATGGTCTTGTCATAAAACTGATATATTTTATATCTCAACAAGACATAAATCTAGTTAAGCAGCGAATGCTTTAGACGTTAAGCATCTGCAGTGCCGTGCATTGCTTTCGGCTTACAGTGACTTGCTTACAGTGGAGGTTTTGGTGTCGGTGAGTTAGGGAGCGTCTTTAAATAGCCAGCTATATTTATGCGGTGGTGCACTTCAGCCGTCAAACACACTCATGGTCTATTAAAAGGAAGCAGATGTCAGAGAAGCCCTGCTCATTCAGACAGCGAAAAGATTGAGGAACATCTGGCTAGACGTGAGGGAGGTGTATTTGGACTTTACTGCACTACATGTACCACATTTATTATAGGCAATCTGGCAGACTTAAAAAAGACTCTATTTAGCTAAATAGCTAAATATATAGTCAGTGCATGATTGTGTTTGTATGTCTGTTCAGAATCGAACACTTGCATACTGCTTACCCCATACTGTGCAGTATGCACTGTGTACTGTATACTTTTTGTTAAAAATTGCATTTAAAACCGTATGAAAACATTATATTGTTATGATAATAATAATAAATATAGCTGCAAGCAGCAATTAAGGGGTCAAGAACAACAGAAGCAAACAAGGAAGCTAGCAGCAGATGTCATAATGGACTATGACAGCAACTGAGACAAAGCGTGCGTCTCAATCAGCTACCTAGTTCAGTAGTCAGTGGCCACATTCATTTACACGATATATTGATTCACAACCTAGGAAGCTAGGGAGCTGATTGAGACGCAGGGAAAGACACTGCATGTCAATCAGACCAACAGTACTGTAGTTAGAGCCAATTTCATGTTTTGTTCAATTATAGCACCACCAAGTGGCGCAGTCCCACTGCTTTTTGTGTGTGTCTTCAGAGTGTGCCCATACATAAGCGTGTCAAATTTGGTGAAAATATCTCATTTCATTTAGGAGTTATAGACATTTATATGTATTAACACATAAAAAATTACCAACACCTGACTTTGATTTAATTTTTTGCACTTACTATCAAAATTTTGGCCATTAACGTTTAGTCAACGACCTATGTTTCAGATTTTCCTACTGTGGTTTCGTCACAATTGAACTAACAGTTTCTACGATATTTGCAAATGTTGTTTAAATGCTAAATCACAACGTTGCACTAACCATAAGGCGAAACACCAGTGAAAATAAGTTAACCACATCCAAATTTATAAGCATGTAAATAATTTTTTGGGGTCCTCAGACCCAAAAACTTCTCAGACTCTAGGGCATCATGCCGATGACCCATACCGAGGTTCGTAATGATACGTTGCGTTCTTAAAATACAGCATTTTACTACAAAATTCAAAATGGGCAATGCCCAAAATGGCCAATATGTGAAAATTGGATATCATTTGGATATCATTTGACCTGAATCTAACGAGACAACTTTTATGATTTTTGGACAAACTGTTCAAAAGTTATAAGCAAAAATAGAACTTTTTTTTTTTTGTAACTCCAGACCAGTAGGTGGCGCTGCACCGAAATTCAGCATGTAACCTTAGGTCATGCGTGTGATGAAATAGACCAAGTTTGGTCTGAATGCGATAAAGCGTTGAGGAGATAGAGCCTTATGTCTATTTTCGCAAGCGCTACGTAAAATTCATTCACAAGTTTTTCGAAAACGGTTTGACAAATCAACTTGAATTCCACGACTTTTTGTCGGCATGGTCTGAAGATGATCTGGTTCAATTTTTGTGAAAATCAGAGCAACAGCCTAGGAGGAGTTTGGAAAAAGTAAGTTTTTCGGATAATTTTCATGACGGAAAATGATGCTATTATATAATCAGATTGCCAAAAGTTAAGACATTTTGATGCATTTAGTGCAGTCAAATCATCTTGAGCCAAGGAATTAGAGGAAAAAAAAGAATTATGTTTCTAACCTTTACGGTTCAAAAGTTATTAGCATAAACATGAGTGAAACTTTGGACAGGTGGTGGCGCTAGTGGCATTGATTTATAGACTCCAAAATCGGTGTGGTTAACGTTGGGACTGACCTCTATCAGTGTGCCAAATTTCATAACTTTCCCGCAAGCGGTTCTATGGGTATTTGTTGTCAAATGATGTCAATATGTTGCATGTTTAATTCAGCAAGTGGTATCCTATTATCATATTGGAAATAAATCTGGTTATTTTGCATTTTAGTCCATTGTTTGCATCAAAATGTCTTAACTTGTGGCATTCTGATTAAATAATGAGTCAAGAAGTAGATGTTACAAAACACAGCTGTAATTACGGTTCATTTGTCACACTGTACATGGAAGGTCAAGTCTAGTGCATTGTGGGATACAGTGTTCCACACAGTGGCTTCTGGATGTATACTCCACATTTTGGTAGCGTGTCATTCTGTGCATACAGTTTGCATACTGTGCATGTTCTGCAAAGCTAGTACGAGTAGTTTTCTATTCCAAACATACCATATTCAGGCATTTATGCTGTTCTTTGTCTCTGTTGTCCATGCAGCTGCAGGATGTCAGAGGTGAGTCTGCAGGCGCAGATGAAGGTACAGTTGCTGCAGACGTGGTACAACAGGAACGGGAGGAGCAGCGCCGTCTACTGGCCGACAGTCACAGCACGGCACTGGAGCTGCGCTGGAAACTGCAGCATGGAGAAAAGCGCTGGACCCGTGAGCGGAATGAACTACTGGAGCGGTTCGAGAAAGAGAGGCAGGAATGGGACCGTAGCTTACGGGACATGCACCACAAGATGGAAAAGGTAATTACTATTTATTTTACTTATACATTTCAATACCTTGAAACAGAGCCAATATCTCGTCTCCTCCATCCCAGATGCAGAAAGACATTCTACAGTCAGCAGAAGGAGGCGCAGCACATGTCTTCTCCCCTCAGGAGAGCCCCTGTAAGGCTCCTAGATCTCCGCGCTCACCCTGCACAGCTGCACACATGCGCTCCCACTCTGACTCGGAGGCCACACTGGAGGAGAAGGGGGCGGTGGGCAGATCCAGACCATGTGAGGGACACCGGCCCCCAGAGAGCCTGTTTCTGGATGCCCTCTCTCTTGACCCCTTGAGCGAGGCCGAGGTGCCCCCTCCATCACGTCTGGACAGCGAAAAGAGGTTCCCCCACCTGAACGAAGTAAGAGACAGAGTAAGACATCAGTTCTCACTGCACGATGAGGCTCATTTCATATCATGCATTTTTCTTTTTTTCTTAAAGGGGTCCTTGATTGTGATATGACTTTTTTAACTTTAGTTAGTGTGTAATGTTGCTGTTTGAGCATAAACAACATCTGCAAAGTTACGACGCTCAAAGTTCAATGCAAAGGGAGATATTTTCTTTTACAGAAATCGCTTTTTAAGGACTACAACAAACGGCTGGTAGGGACTACAACGAGCTTCTTCCCGGGTTAATGACATCACAAACCCCAAAATTTACATAAACCCTGCCCCTGAGAACACGCAACAAAGGGGGTGAGGCCATGTTGGGCTGCTTTAGAGAAGAGGAAGAGTTGTTGTAGTAGAGTGTTGTTGTCATGCCGTCATTTTACGCCGGACTGCTTCACAAACGAGGGTCAATTCAACGCTGGATTTGCACAAAAGATTAACATGACGGCACATGCTAGTCGATGAGTTGAATCAACTCCACAGCAACTACATAAATTTATCCACTAACCATTCAGAAACGTCTAGTTGTTTTCTAAAAGTTGTAACTTCTTCCTGAGTCTCTCCATCAGTGTCCGACTCCGGTTTGATCAATGTAAGGCTGAACACCACTACTGACAATCGTCATTTTGGCTGCGTGAGATTCTCCATCTTTGTTGTTGTTGATCAACCAAAGCACGAGCTGTTAAAGCTCCGCCCTCTTCTGGAAAGGGGGCCGGGAGCAGCAGCTCATTTGCATTTAAAGGGACACACACAAAACGGTGTGTTTTTGCTCACACCCTAATAGGGGCAAATTTGACAAGCTATAATAAATGATATGTGGGGTATTTTGAGCTGAAACTTCACAGACACATTCTGGGGACACCAGAGACTTATATTACATCTTGTGAAAAGGGGCATAATAGGTCCCCTTTAAAAAAAATAAATAAATAAAAATAAATTAAAAAAAATTGTGACCATTATCGGTCCACTTTCTGACCCTTATATTTAAACAGGTTGTTTTTGCTGCTGTAAAAGAGTTCTATATGTAAATGACCTCTATTGTGATTGGCTAATATCTTTGCATGTGAAATGAGTAAGAATTATTACATTGTAACAGCATCACAAAACAAACTGCACACAAAAGTGCTACACAAAATGTCAAGTTCACATTTTGGTGGCTTTTAAACCACTCCAGCGTACTGTTTCAGTAGGAAATACATCAACATGAGAAAGAAAGCTTTGAGTTCTGAAAGTTTGTTTTATTTATTTATATATTTTTATTCAAAAGATCAATTAAAAATCAAATCAAAAAGACTAATTTTCCTGATAAGACCCCCTTTTAAACTCTTGCTAATAGCATTAAAGATGATATACCCTGGAAGTATTTATTAGAGTTTTTCCCCACTATTTCATTAAGAAGATCTGTTAATGTTTTAGCTGTGTTGTTGTTTCAGGCACTGAATGAGATTTCTGAGAGTGTGGATCCTGCCATTTACCCTGAGGAAGAGAAGAGCAGCGGCAGCCTACTCAGGTACGGTCCTTGTTTACAAGTATGTGTGCCTCTAAATGATTAAAATATTTGTAAGATAGAAGTTCTCAGAAGAATAGCAGAGTTTAACAAAACCTGAAAACAGCCTCATAAATGAACTAAATAATCTTATATTTTTGAAAGCTTTATTTTATCATGATCTTCTAGCCTCTAGATATGGCTTGAGTACCTTCCGTAAGTCTGATCACTTAGTAACAACCTCACACCTTTACTCAACAAGACAAATGATTTGAGGTGTCATTCATCTCCATAGTACAAATAGTTAGATGGCAAAGTTTACTAGTCTAAGGGTTAGGAGTGAGTTAGGGGTTTGGTCAAATCCCAAAGTATGATTAGTAAAAGTACTGCTGGTCTCAGAAAATACTGCTATTTTGCTTATTTTAGACACTGAAAGTGACATGTGAAGGCCAATGGTAACCCATACTCAGAATTTGTCCTCTGCATTTAACCCATCCAAGTTAGTGCACACACATTAGGAGTAGTGAGTAGTCATTTCCTGTCGGTATTGGGAATCGAACCCGCAACCTTCAGGTTACCAGTCTGTGTGTGTGTGTTTGTGTATATGAGGCCTTTAGTTGCTGGGTTTGTTATCTGGTGGTGAACTCCTCTGAGTCCAGTTATTGATCCAATGTCCATTTATCATTGTCCTTTTCAAAGGTCTCCTCAACATTGTTTCGTTTACTGCAAATAAGATTCAGTGTCTTTTCCTGACTGTCCCACTTTGAACCTGTACCGATCAATCGATCTCGCTTTGCCCTTGTTTGAGTGTAGGTTAGCAACTATGTTTAGACTGTGCTGTTGTTGCTGATTCGGCAACCTCTCAGGAGAATTACAAATGGAAACGAACAGTTTAATCTCAGTAGGCTGAAGATTCCCAGCAACAAAGAAAAATAACTTAATTAGTGCATTGATATTGTTTTAATAAAGATACTTATCCTTTGAAGCTGACACATTAAACCAGGCATGCTGTCTAACTAGAGAGTGTTTTAAAGTATCATCAACATGCTTCTTATAAGTGCTACAGCGGATCACAAAACCCACGGTTCAGATTATATCTATCAGGTGTTCCCGGCTGTGTGCACAGATAACAGAGCGCGAGTACCGCGTTGATGGTGAAACTTAGCAATGAATCCGCAAAACACATGCGTGCCGAATCGTGGGGCCTGGTCCGTACAGATCATGGATCAAATACGATCCGTTTAACCCCTACTCCTTTTGGAGTCATTCTTTTGTTATGTCTCATGTTTCCAGGATCCAGTGTTCCCCAGATTTACATGCCAAATAATGAACATATTATAAAGGGTCCTATGTTCCCAAGGATAGGGTTAGGGGAACATAGGGTTAACCCTGCAAACATAGATATTTACCCCTCCTGATGTAAAAACAATTCCAAAAGTTAGGCAGCGACATTGCACTGTTTCATAACATACTTTGATTGAACATTGCATCTATCCTTTGCAGATAGGGCAATCCCATATTGCATTGAATTAAGCTGAGTGACAAATAATCCAAGATGCTGGACGAGTCAAGAGTAGTGTCAGGTATAATGTTTAACAACAGCAATGTAACTTTTCAACCCTTTTTGCCTCCACAGGGCGAAGTCAGTTTGCTCCATGAGCGACTTCCAGCGTTTAATGGACAGCTCCCCCTTCTTACCAGATAAGAGCAAGCCTGGTGAGCATGGACGGGACGATGTGACTCCTCCCCTTTCACCGGATGACCTCAAATACATTGAGGAGTTTAATAGTAAGGGTTGGGATCTGCCCACCAGCTCTCTGGCAACTTGTCCCATTCCTGGCCCAGTAATCCCCTCTCCGGTGATGGAGGCCTGGGCAGAGAGGACAGAATCCCGAAGGGCCGAGTCTACTTCAGAAGCATTCCAGCAAGCCTCCTGGTTCCTGACCACCAGCGCTACCTTGACCACAAACACCATGAGTAGCCCCGAGTACTGCCAAAAGCTCCCGCTCAGGGCGACCCAAGGTGGAGACCCGTTTGGGGTGCATGTTCTCCACAGTCCCGCTCGAGGGGAGCGGTCAGCTCCAGGCACCTCCGAGCAGGAGTACATGTTCTCCAAAGTGACTAACGTAAAGGCAGGGGAGGTAGTAGGAGGTGCAGAGGAGGTGTTTGGAGCAAGGTGGCCGTGTGAGCTTAGGAGTCATTTGGAGGCAGGACTTAGGTCTGGAGAACATCCATCGATTTGCGCTGCAGTCGGGTTTACTTCGTCATTAGAGCTGGAGCTGTCTCGCAATCTGAGTGACGACATGAAGGAAAAGGCGTTTTCTGCCCGGAACGCAATCCGATCGTCTGCATCTGGATCCAGCCCTCCAGAAAGGCAGCTACGGGACATGGCGTGCCAGACGAATGGTTTAACCACGCGGGGGACGCAGACCACCCAGACCATCAGCGTGGGACTGCAAACGGAGGCTCTTCGCACCATCACAAGCAGCCCTCACCGCTGTCTAACGCCCAAAGGAGGCTCCACACCCATCTCATCCCCTTCTAGGAGCCTGAGGAAGATGCAGTACTCTCCAGTCGTACAGGCCAAGTTTGAACGCCCGTGCTGTTCTCCGAAATACGGCTCTCCCAAACTCCAACGGAAACCCTCTAATGCTGGCAAAGCAGAACAACCAGTCGGTCAGACCCGTGCTCCCACCCCAACAACCACTGCCCAGCAGCCAAAAGGCAACAACGAATCTGCTTGGGCTCGTTCCACGACGACTAGAGACAGTCCCGTTCACACCACCATCAACGACGGCCTCTCCAGCCTCTTCAACATCATCGACCACACGCCCGTTGCTTATGACACCGTGCAGAAGTTCAACAAGTCCCCTAGCCGCTCTCGCCCCACTGAAGCAGGGCCAACAGACCCCAAATCTCCCGGTGTTTGTGCTGCACAGGGGCCTTTAAGGAACTCTCGGGGCCGGTCCCCAAGCCCTGTGCAGCTCATTGTAGAGACACAGGGTGAGAAAACTCCAGAGGGGATTAGCATCAGACAGGACCTGTCCGCTCCTCCGGGCTACACGCTAGCGGAGAACGCTGCACGGATCTTGAATAAGAAACTACTGGAGCAGAGCTTCAGAGAGGAGAGGAGGCTTTCTGCTTCATCCGCAGCTGCTCCGAACAGAACCGGAGACACTGAGAAACCTGGATGTCTTGAGGTAACTGAGAGCTTTATTTTATTACCTAGACTAGAGGAAGAATTTATTGCTCGGAGGTTGCTCTTTTATAGCTCAGGAGACACAAAGTCAACATGAAATCAAAATTGACCTTATTTATTTCTTAAGCAACATTTCTGGGGCCTGATGTATAAACATTGCATACGCACAAAAAAGGCATTAAATTGTGCGTAAACAATTTTCCACACACATATCGGGATTTATAAAAAATAAACTTAGCATAAATATGTGCGGACACTAGACTACAACAAGCTTCTTCCAGGGTTAGTGACATCACTAACTGTAAAATTTACATAAACCCTGCCCCCGAGAACATGCAAGAAAGGGGGTGAGGCCATGTTGGAAGAGGAAGAGTTGTTGTAGTAGAGTGTTGTAGCCATGCCTTCATTTTACGCTGGACTGCTTCACAAACGAGGGTCAATTCAACGCTGGATTTGCACAAAAGTGCAAATGAGTTGAATCAACTCCACAGCAACTACATAAATTTATCCACTAACCATTCAGAAACGTCCAGTTTCATTCTAAAAGTTGTAACTTTTTCCTGAGTCTCTCCATCAGTGTCCGACTCCGGTTTGAACAATGTAAGGCTGAACACCGTTACTGACAATCGTCATTTTGTCTGCGTGAGATTCTCCAGCTTTGTTGTTGTTGAGCAACCGAAGCGTGAGCTGTTAAAGCTCTGCCCACTTTTGGAAAACGGGCCGGGAGCAGCAGCTCATTTGCATTTAAAGGGACACACAAAAATGGCGTGTTTTTGCTCACACCCAAATAGGGGCAAATTTGACAAGCTATAATAAATGATCTGTGGGGTATTTTGAGCTGAAACTTCACAGACACATTCTGGGGACACCAGAGACTTATATTACATCTTGTAAAAGGAGCGTTATAGGTCCCCTTTAAACTCTTTTCCATTTGAACATTTCCATTTCCACATTTAGATTAAACATGCCACTTTCATTAATGGAGTTAAGCACTGAAAGTAGCCTACATGAAACCATTATCCAGAAGTAATTTTTTTTTTATATGAATTTAAATAGAAATTTGCAGTGGATGTGCTGCTTTTGAACACTTTTCCTGCTGTGTTTTAATGTTTTAACTACAGCGAGGATTGCTTGGAGCATGATAATTCTTTAAATTGTGTTCTTAATAGCATAACTCATGTTTTGAGAAGATATTTTTGTGTGAATAATGATCAATGATTCGTGCTTGACTCCGTCTAAGCAGATGGCTTAGCAACATAGACTAGCTCGGTGATCGAACGGTCCACTGGCCGGTTTAAATAGGTCCGATGACACAGTACTGTACTTTTAGCAATGTAATGTGATGGCACAAATGGCATATAATCATATTTTCTTAATGTCCTGTATGTATAAACATGGCATCATGTGGATGGAACTATTCATATGGAAATTATATGCAGATGAAGTTATGCATGGTAAAACTAGGCGTTGTAAGCTCCATATATGGTAATTTCGGGGAGGAGACGGGGTGGAGATGCATGCACGCACAATCTTCCGTTGACTGGGTTTTATAAAGTGAATTTTGCGCAGGTTCTGCCGTACGCATGGTTTAATAAATCTGAAAACTTTTGTGCGTACGCAAAATCCGGCTTTTGTGCGAACGCACACTTTTAGGATGAAATCTACGGAAAGTTTTATACTTGAGGCCCCTGGTCTTATTGTCTTTTTCATCAAAATTAAGATTTTTTTGATGATTGCTGACTTTAATAAATCTGAGCACAGTTTGAGACGTTGTTGAGATCTCTTCTGAAACTCTAAAGGAGACACATGTGAGATTACTGGAGTCTTTTTCTAAGGAAGAACATCTCAGATGCAGGAGACCTTAGCAAATGTCTCCATTTAGTCTAATCTCATTGCTGTCTAGTGAGAATATCTCATTTGTGATTTTGTTCTTTCCTGCGGGTACACAGACATTCATTTAGTCTCCTTTTTTAGCGTGGATTATATATTACCATAGAAATTTGACTGCTTGTTAAAGGTTTTGGTCTTTGGACAATGCAGTTTCAAGATACAAAATTATGTTATATAAAAGTATCAAGAAGTCTCATTCCCAGCTTCCAAATGCTGCCTGAATTCAGGTCTTATACATCTGAGCTGCATGCTTTAACGCGCTGCTTTGATGCAATGCTAACAGTAGCATAGACACATGCTGCTTATTGTTTTTTATTTTGCAGTGAAACTACCTTACATAACTACTCTGGATGCAGGATGTTCTAATTCACCATAATAAAGTTGTATCCAGTGTTTGATGCCTGCCAACCTCTATCCATTTAGAAGATTAATCCCTCACATGAAAGCATGAGAAATGTCAACAGACAGATCAGCATTTACTGTAGGAGCAGCGTCATTGCACAAACCCATGATGCCCTGTTAATGGCCAAAGACACATTTACAACGATTTTAACATCATTAAGGGCAGATGGTTGTTTGTGAGCAGTGTATGCATCTGGGATTTGTGTTTTAAACATCATGGATATTACTAGGCATTAATACATACAGTACAACAGAAGAAAGGGATGAATTCAATAAACAATTTAGCACACAGAATTTCAAGTTGTACTTCAAGTTTTCAAATAGAGGTGATTCAGAGACCGAACAGGCATAACATTATGACCACCTTCCTAATATTGTGTTGGTGAAAGAAAACGTGATTCATCAGACCAGACCACCTTCTTCCATTGCTCCATGATCCAGTTCTGATGCTCACGTGCCCACTGTTGGCGCTTCCGGCGGTGGACAGGGGTCAGCATTGGCACCCTGCGGCTATGCAGCCCCATACGCAACAAACTGATGCACTGTGTATTCTGACACCTTTCTATCATAACCAGCATTAACTTCTTGAGCAATTTGAGCTACAGTAGCTCGTCTGTTGGATCGGACCACACGGGCCAGCCTTCGCTCCCCACGTGCATCAATGAGCCTCGGCCGCCCATGACCCTGTCGCCGGTTCACCACTGTTCCTTCCTTGGACCACTTTTGATAGACACTGATCACTGCAGACCGGGAACACCCCACAAGAGCTGCAGTTTTGGAGATGCTCTGACCCAGTCGTCTAGCCATCACAATTTGGCCCTTGTCAAACTCGCTCAAATCCTTACTCTTGCGCATTTTTCCTGCTTCTAACACATCAACTTTGAGGACAAAATGTTCACTTGCTGCCTAATATATCCACCCACTAACAGGTGCCGTGATGAAGAGATGATCAGTGTTATTCACTTCACCTGTCAGTGCTCATAATGTTATGCCTGATCGATGTATTATATTATATTATATTATATTGCTGTGATGTTAACTGGACAAAATTTAAAGGCAAAATACAATTTGATTATATAGATTATAATTATTATATTATATTTTGGGGAGAAATATGACCTGGACATGTTTTGAGATTCACCGAGATTCTGCTATATTGTCTCATAATGTTTATATTTAAAGGACAGCGAGGCTGCTTTTACAGGTTATACCTTGGATGCGTGCGACTCGCCGGACTTGCCAGATGACCGATGTAGTGCTAACCTGAGTCTGATGTGCTTGTGTTATTTTGACAAGTGTGTTGACTCCTGTTTTTCTGGGTTGTCTCCAGAACCATACTGTCTTACTAACTGCACCCTGGGGACTGTAACGCAGCTTGCGCTCGCCGTGCAGTAAGTTCCACCGATCCTACTTGACCTTTGACCTCACAGTGACCTCACTAGTGTTTCGTCTCACTGATTTTAATGGATTTCTCTCACCGCATGCCACACAGTTTCTAGACACTGTATCACCGCTATAGGCATTATGGGAAATATTGTACGTGCTTCGTTGTGGTCACACTTTCTTTGTCCTCATGTAGGTGTGAGCATGCCCATCGTCTGGTATTAATTGACGTCACTAATAAGCAGTCATCCAAAGAGCTATCAGAGTTTTTATTGGACTGAAATGATCATACATATGGGGTGGAATGTCATATGCCAAAACACAAGAAACTTTGGCTGATACACAGTGGCTCAAAAATATATATATTTTTAAATGTCAAAGAAAATGTGATTTATTTTAATGAAAGATAACACAAGAAAACTAAGTGAAAAATTTCCCAAAGAAATAGTAGTGTTTAAAATTAAGACAAAAAGTGTTTGCACACTTTTTAAAGTGACTTAAGTGTCCAAAAACTTTTGGAGACACTGTATATCAAACTCAGACGTGGCTTTTTGGATGGCGTTACCATTTTGATTATTAATATATAATCACTTTTTAAAATTTTTCTTAGGTCCTTTGGCTGCTAGGTGTTTGTGTGTCTGTATTTTTATTATTTTTGTCCATTTCAAAGGGTCTTAACCTCACCTGTCCTACTGATGGAGACTACAGCGTAACGTCTTGTGATTTCTGTAATGTTTCCGGTCTGGTGTTAACAGGACGTGAGCATGCCAGCGGTGCTAGTGGTGTGTTAGAGAGCCGGTTTGGGTTCATTGGCTGCTGTTTGTGCCTTTGCTACAGCGTTTAACACCTGCTGCTAAAGCTGGGTCTCATTTCTTCACATCTAACAACAACTTTATGCTTGGTTGAATTTTTTAATTTTGTTTTTTAATGTTTTTATTTCATTTTTATAGTTTTAGTAGTTTTGTTATGTGCTTTTGTCTTTTTTATTTTTGTTTTTTTTTATATTTCAATTTAATTATTTTTATTTCCATTTTAGTTTTAGTCATTTTAATACTTTAATGTAATTTAAACAAGGCAACATTTCAAGTTTTTATCTAATATTTATATTTTATTTAATTTCAGCTTTATTTTTTTAATTAACTTAAATAATTTGAAATAGTTTTATTTTTAGTTTTGTGTTGTTATGGTGTAACTGGAGTGTATAAACAGAATTTTTTCACCTCTGTTGAACCACAGGACTCTGTTCAAATTCACTTTGTATCAGCTTCAAAGTCTCGCCCAAAACCTGAAAGCAGACTCAAGTAGTCGTAGTAAATCCCTCTTTTTGAATTATTCAAGCCACAGAAAATATCCACCTCTCACGCTAAAAATCTCATTCATTTTTAATTTTTGCTTTATCGCTCAAGAGATTTGTTTAGAATAAATCAAAAATTTCCTTAAAAGCAGAAGTTCAGTCCAAAACAAGCTGAATATTCTTCTTTACTATCTGAATGCATGAAATGGAAGAGTAACACTTTATTTTAGGGTCTTTTAACTAGTTGCTTATTAGCATACATATTACTAGAATATTGGCTGTTTATTAGTACTTATTAAGCACATATTAATGCCTTATTCTGCATGACCATATTCTATATCCCATAATCCTACGGTACCCAATACCAAAACTTAACATCTACCTTACTAACTATTAATAAGCAGTAAATTAGGAGTTTATTGAGGGAAAAGTTTATATGTTCCCTATACTAAAGTGTTACCATGGAACTTTATTGATTTTAGTTAATAGTTTAATCCTTGAAAGCACTAATACTTTCAGACCAGTGCTATTTTAGTATTATTTATATAGTAAGTATTTTATTTTTAGATTTTCAATTTTCATTTTAATTTAGTTATGTGCTTTTATTTTTATTAGTTTTAGTGTTTTATTATTTCTATTTAGCTTCAATTTTATTTCAGTTTTAGTTTTAGTAATTCTATACTTCTAAACTTCAACTTCAACTTAATACTTCAACTTCAAATCATTTTATTTCAGTTCGTTGCCAAGGCAACATTTCTGTTTTCAATTAATTTTTTTTTAAGTCACAGTTTTCCATGTAATATTTATATTTTATTTTACTTCAGCTTTATTTTAAATAACAAAAAGATTTTTTTTCTAATAGTTCTATTTTTTTTTACATTTCTATTTAGCTTTATTTATACTATTGATTATATTTTGAATTAGCTTTTATTTTAAAAATTTAAGTTTTAATTTTATGTGCTTTTGTCATATTTATTATTTCTATGTAACTTTAATTTATTTTTATTTTAGTTTTAGTAATTCTAGTACTTTAACTTATTTTATTTCATTTCTAGATTCAGTTAAGTTTTCTAAGTTACAGATTTCCATCTAATAATTTTTATTTTACTTCAGCTTTTATTTTGAATGACAAAAATGATTTTTAATAGTTCTAGTTCTTTATATTTCTATTTAGCTTTATTTATAGTATTTTTAAATATTTTAAATTAGCTTTTATTTTTAGATTTTCATTTTTTTTAATTGATGTGCTTTTGTCAATTTTATTAGTTTTAGTTTTTTATTGTTTCTATTTAGCTTTGATTTATTTTTATTTCAGTTTTACTTTTAGTTATTCTAGTACTTCACTTAAACTTATTTTATTTCAGTTAGTTGCGTCAACATTTCTATTTTTGATGAAGTGTTTTAAGTTACAGTTTTCCAGCTAATATTAATATTTTGTTTTATTTCAGATTTATTTTAAATAATGAAAATGATTTTTAATAGTTATAGTTCTTTATATTTTTATTTAGCTTTATTTATATGATTTTTTAAATATTTTAAATTAGCTTTTATTTGTAGATTTTCAGTTTTCATTTTAATTTTATGTGCTTTTGTCATTTTTATTAGTTTCTATTTAGCTTTATTTTTTTCAATTTTAGTAATTCTAGTAATTCAACTTATTTCAGTTACTTGTAAATATTTGTTTTATTTTAGCTTTATTTCAATTAACAGAATGTTTAATTGTTTTTTTAATAGTTTTAATTTTAGTTAACAATAACACCAGTGTTGCAGATCTACCACCAACTAACTTGACTAAAACAACGTTCCTGCAGAGCCACAGAGTTTGAAAGCCCATATGTTTTCTTCTTTGACTGTAGGACTTGCCACGTTCGGCAGTGGCTCCACCTCTGGACTCCTGCTTCCTGCGTCCGGCTCGTCCTGCCAACCGCCGACCTCCGTCCCGCTGGGCCGCCCACTCGCCGTCATCCTCACCCAACTACAAGGAGCGCACAGAGAGGTTCCGCTTCCCCTCGCCCGTCAGACCGGTTCACACCATCCCGGAGATAGAGGAGCCCGGTCAGGAGCTTTCCCCGCACCCTTAACCAGCCTAAACGACATCCTTTTGCACTTTCTTTTAACCAACCTGTTTATCACAACCCCTTTTAGTTGTCAAGTGTGAAGATGAATTGAATAGACCCACAGAATTTAGAAGGCATTTTCATTTCACTTCTGAAATGCCCAAAAAAAAAGGTAAGCAGAACGCAAAATCCCTGTTTTATGCTTTCCCTTTCCTTTACTATCCCCGTTTCCAGCCTGACCACACGTACGCACACCGCCGGAGCGACGGAACCATCCAGAACCTTTCTAAGAACCACTGAACTGCCACTAGAGGGCAGAGTTCTGTGAGCACCAGCTGAACTGAACCATTCGGAAAACCTTCTAGAACTTCCGCTTTGGAATTATCACGGACCTGGAATGTACTGACGCAAAACACCGCAAAGTGTTCCATAAGAGGTGCCTACACACACGTGACCTCGCTACGGTCCCGTACTCGTGTGTGTGTCAATGTACATGTATGCAATACATATGACTTTATATGTGTTGGTCGTAAAACATTGAACTTCTTTTCAGATGTTCTGAAAAATATAACTGGATAGTAATAATATTTGTCAGAACAGCATAAAAGTTTACATGTATTTATGTTCTGTTTGTTTTTTTTCTCTATTTCGGAGGGTTAAATATCATTTGTTAATTTATGTTCTGTGTATATAGTTTATAAAACTATTTTCTTATTTTCCTCGTACATCCCATTTTGTTGGAAACCTTTGATGCTTGAATTTAAAAAGACTCAGTTGTATTTGTAAAGAGAATTAGATAAAAACTAAAGGAGAAAATCACACACTCTAGTTCGACAGGGACGAATGATATACATGATGTCAATCATAACAATGTATTTTAAAACCCAATGTAAAACTGAATGTTCAGCTCTGTACACGATGACAGGAGAGTGTATTGATTCTGATTATACTTGTGCACATTTCCCAAGTCACAGAACAATGGAAGCTTTCCGCCATAAAAATTAAAAATTAAAAAATTTAATTGCGACTTTTTATCTCACAGTTCTGACTTTTTTTTGTCAGAATTGCGAGATATAAACTCAAAATTGCGTGTTATAGTCAGAATTGCGAGTTATAAAGTCAGAATTACGAGTTATAAAGTCAGAATTACGAGTTATAGTCAGAATTGCGAGTTATAAAGTCAGAATTGTGAGTTATAAAGTCAGAATTGCGAGTTATAAAGTCAGAATTACGAGTTATAGTCAGAATTGCGAGTTATAAAGTCAGAATTGTGAGTTATAAAGTCAGAATTAAGAGTTATAAAGTCAGAATTGTGAGTTATAAAGTCAGATTTACGAGTTATAAAGTCAGAATTACGAGTTATAGTCAGAATTGTGAGTTATAAAGTCAGAATTACGAGTTATAAAGTCAGAATTGTGAGTTATAAAGTCAGAATTACGAGTTATAAAGTCAGAATTGTGAGTTATAAAGTCAGAATTGTGAGTTATAGTCAGAATTGCAAGTTATAAAGTCAGAATTGCGTTATAAAGTTAGAATTGTGAGATATAAAGTCAGAATTGCGAGTTATAAAGTCAGAATTGTGAGATATAAAGTCAGAATTGCGAATTATAAAGTCAGAATTGTGTGATAAAAACTTGCAATTACCTTTTTTATTTTTTTATTTAGTATCAGAAAAAAGCTTCCATACAAAACCCTAAAGGAATATCCACGGGATTCTAGTTGGAAATTCTGTCATAACTAAAACCAATCATAAAGGACAGTTAAAATCAATTGCATTATCACCTATAGGAGTTTTAATTATTCGTCTGTAAATCTAGTCTGACTGAAAACACTTATAAGCATATGCAACTGTTTTAAACTTATGAATATTTAATAAGAGAACCATTGAGGCAGTTTATGATTGGTTGTTTGTTGCTTAGAAAATGACCGGAAAGTGGTTAAAAGTGCTGCAAACACCCTTTCAAAATGACAAGTGTGCAGTGTTGCTCAACGCAGGTTTAAAATGAACCTTAACCTGGGGTTAAAAAGACAGACCCAGGATTAAATTTGACCCTATTTACTTTCTTAACCCTTGTGCTGTGTTAAAAATAATTTATCTAACTTGGTGTTCTCAATCAAAAATGGCTGGTCTTTTAATTAATTGAAAGAAAACAAGTTGATAAAAAGATCAAATCCAGTATTCAGTAAGTCAGTCAGTTCTATAACATGTTCTTTAACAAATAAGAAGTTTCATATTAGGATGCTTTAGGATTGGTTCCAAATATGACCGAAATTCCACTATGCATCCTGCGCACGTTTCTTCCAGATGTGTTGACATGGGTTTGGACAGCAGTTGTGCAGATATCATGTTTGATATGCATGCCTTTAAACACTAGCACTTTAGTGCATGTACTCAGACACTGTTGTACCTTGTGATAAAGTTCATAATGTAAGCCACCACACACACACACACACACACACACACTGCCGTTCACAGCGTGTGACGGCTCGTGTCATTTTTTTGTTACCATTGAATTTACATTGACACAATTAAGAACACTTTTTAAGCCCATTATTGTACCTATAACTGGTCTTTGTATAGATGTTATTATGAATTCAGATGTTTCTTTTCTTTGGAGGAACAAGAAAAAAATGATGAATGTTTTAAATGAAGTTACTGTCAGATGTCTAATGATAGAGTGTTAAATTGGTAATAAATTGAATGTGTATTTACAAAAAAAAGTGGATTTTGTGATTTATTTGTTTCAAATAAAAAAAAGTATGCAAAATATTTTTAAAAAATACATTCATTCAGCAAGGATGCATTAAATGAATTGAAAATGATAGTAAAAACATTTAAAATGTTACAAAAAGATTCTATTTCAAATAAATGATGTTCTTTTGGACTTTCTAGTCATCAAAGAATTCTGAAAAAAAAAAAAAAAAAAAAAACCCATCACGGTTTCCACAGAAATATGAAGCTGTTTTCAACATAATCATAAATGTTTCTTGAGCAGCAAATCAGCATATTAGAATGATTTCTGAAGGATCATGTGACACTGAAGACTGAAGTAATGATGCTGAAAATTCAGCTTTGATCACAGGAATAAATTACATTTCACTATAATATATTCAAGTAGAAAATAGTTTTAGTTATTTCACAATATTACTGTATTTCACAGTACTGTATGCATCACAGGAATAAATTACATTTTTAAATATATTCAAGTAGAAAAGAGCGATTTTAAATTGTAAGAATATTTCACAATGTTACAGTTTTACTGTATTTATTGATCAAATATATGCAGCCTTGGTGAGCAGAAGAGACTAATTTGAAAAACATTTTGCGAATATGGTTTCAAAAATATGGTATTAACATAGTACTTGTTGTCGGTATCTGAGAAACTGCTGAGGGTTGCAGCAGATCATAAAAAGAGCTTAAAACTTTCAAAGAGGACATAAGCGTGTGTTTGTTGATGACAGCAGGTCAGTGATCTGCAGGCTGGGGTCGCTGTAAGGAGATTTCCCAGGACTCTCAAATCCTTTCATTTCACTGTGAATATGTGTAGTTGAGATTAAAGCAGCGAGTTCAGTGTCATTATAGACTCAAGGTCACATCATGTTATTCTAACGGCACCTGAGAGATAAATGAGGCTTTCAGCTGTTATATAATCACTGCATCTGGACATCAGGAACTGCTGACACAAGAAAACACAAAGGTGATGTTTCAGAGACGGCACACTTATTGCATGTTTGTTCATATTAAATCACTGCAGTTTTCATTTCATAGGATCTTTTAAATGAGCACTAAATGTGGTGAAGAATCATATTCCATACACATGTATTTAACACCCGATTATTATTATTTATGCTACGGGGCTGTTGAATGCTCAAATCTGATTGGTTGACGAACGTTTTATGGTGTGCAATTATTTTCAGGGAAACGCACAGCTAAAGTAGTTCCAGGCAGGTCTTGACCGCGTTACAGTTCTGTATCACTTCGCCAAATTTGAGATGCGTAAGAAATTAGTGCCACACACAAAAGTGTTTTAAGCAAACCTGACAAATGTCTTGACATACAACATCTGAACAGTGTCTTGAGGTGTGGTAACCGTAGTATAAGCGGAATAATTGACTCTGGGCCGTTGAATTATTAGAAAATAATGCACACCTCAGGTGTGCATTATTTTCTAATAATTCAATGGCCCAGAGTCAATTATTCCTTACTTAAGCTGGTCATGTGATCTGAATGTCATGTCACTGTGAGGTTTGACCACAACTGTGTTGGATAAAACAGCAAACTACCGTTCAAAAGTTTGAGGTCGGTATGATTTTTAAACGTTTTGATGTCTCTAATGCTCACCAAGACTGTTCAAAAATACAGAAAAAAACAAAACAAAACAGTATATATTGTAACAGTAACTGTTTTCTATGTGAATATATTTTAAATGTAATTTATTCCTGTGATCAAAGCTGAATTTTCAGCATCATTACTCCAGTCTTCAGTGTCACATGATCATTCAGAAATCATTCCAATATGCTGATTTGCTGCTTAAGAAACATTATTATTATCAACATTGAAAACAATTTTTGCTGCTTCATATTTTTGTGGAAACCATGATACAATTTTCAGAATTCTTTGATGAATAGAAAGTTCAAAAGAACAGCATTTATATATACATAATAAATGTCTTTAATGTCACTTTTGAACAAATGAATGCATCCTTGATGAATAAAGTATTAAAAGAAAATGTTAGTGACTCCAAGATTTTGTATGTACTGAATATCATTTTAAACAGACTTATCCAAGAATTATTCATATCATATCTGCAAGGATATTATCTATAGTGTACATTTAAGTTTAAGCAATAACAGCAAAAAAAAAAAAAAAAAAAAAGAGTCTTTTTTCATACTGTATTTTCTGAGCAGTCTGAATGAGACTGAACTCTCCAGTGCTCTGATCTTGTGGTCTGTAAGTCTGAGCTGTCAGGATCTTTCCATCCATCTTTCCAGATAAATAATTAATAAGGCACTTAAAGTCACACAAGAGAAATAAAGCGTGAGGGAGAAAAAGAGTGTGTTACACCAGACAGAAAGACGTTGAGAGAAATTAGATGTAATCATGGGAAAATCATCTTCAGTTCTGCATGTAACAGATGTCCGGTCAGCTGGTCATTATCACAAAATAAATGTGAAGCTGTAGTGTCTTAAAGGGTTAGTTTACCCAAAAATGAAAATAATGTCATTTATTACTCACCCTCATGTCGTTCCACACCCGTAAGACCTTCGTTCATCTTCAGAACACAAATGAAGATATTTTTGTTGAAATCCGATGGCTCAGTGAGGCCTGCATAGCCAGCGATGACATTTCCTCTCTCAAGATCCATTAATGTACTAAAAACATATTTAAATCAGTTCATGTGAGTACAGTGGTTCAGTATTAATATTATAAAGCGATGAGAATATTTTTGGTGCGCCAAAAAAATAACGACTTAAATAGTGATGGTTGATTTCAAACCACTGCTTCATGAAGCTTCGGAGCGTTATGAATCAGCGTGTCGAATCAGCGGTTCGGAGCGCCAAAGTCACGTGATTTCAGCAGTTTGGCGGTTTGACACGTGATCCAAATCATGATACGACACAAAAGATTCATAACGCTCCGAAGCTTCATGAAGCAGTGTTTTGAAATCGGCCATCACTATATAAGTCGTTATTTTGTTTTTTTGGCGCACCAAAAATATTCTTGTCGCTTTATAATATTAATATTGAACCACTGAACTCACATGAACTGATTTAAATATGTTTTTAGTACATTAATGGATCTTGAGAGAGGAAATGTCATTGCTGGCTATGCAGGCCTCACTGAGCCATCGGATTTCAACAAAAATATCTTAATTTGCGTTCCGAAGATGAACGAAGGACATTATTTTCATTTTTGGGTGAACTAACCCTTTAAGTCATCCTAATGGAGTTTATTTAATGTCTGGGCTGACAGGACATTATCTCACTTACATGGCTATTTGCCAAATAAATCATTAAATGGACTTGAAATTGTTGATTTTGGGTGTAAAATGTTTTATTATGTGAGTAGAAAGCGCTACACAACACAACTAGCACAGCTATGGAAGAAATCAGTAGCCGCTGATTTTGAACAAGATTTTAAATCTGTTTCGTTTTTTGATTGTTTTTTTTTTATTATTGTTTTTTTTTAAATAAACCTTTAACATATTAGATTTTTTTGTGTGCAATTGTGATGCTCGCCTTAACAAACCAATAACTTAATGTCTTAATGCTAATAACTCACTGCAGTCTGATCTGGAAATGGATTTGAGATCTCATTTGAGGCTGTGCTTGACTCTTGGGTCCTGATAAGCCAATTACTATGATCTCATTCAAATAAATCCCTCTGTTCATCTAATTGTCCCATCCGTGTGTTTCAGATCCGCTGGTCAGGCAGGGACACATGTGTGAATGTGAGCGGTCAACACTTTCATTGCCGTCTCAGCTAATCTTCTTCATCATCCTAATGGATTTCCATGGCTAAACTTACAAAACAGCAGACCGTGAACATCTCTGTCTTCTCCTCACAAACATAAATCCAATCTGTATGGATGAGAATCTGTAATTAAATAAGAGATTGGATCCGTCAAGCTCTGAACTGTGAGTCTGACATTCAGATCTATCTATCTATCTATCTATCTATCTATCTATCTATCTATCTCAATCAATCAATCAATCAATCAATCAATCAATCTATCTATCTATCTATCTATCTATCTATCTATCTGCCTATCTGTCTGCCTATCTGTCTGCCTATCTATCTATATCTATCTATCAATCAATCAATCAATCAATCAATCAATCAATCAATCAATCTATCTATCTATCTATCTATCTATCTATCTATCTATCTATCTATCTATCTACCAATCAATCAATCAATCAATCAATCAATCAATCTATCTATCTATCTATCTATCTATCTATCTATCTATCTATCTATCTATCTATCTATCTATCTAATAGATAGAATAAAAAAAATAGGTTAAAAAATAGCCCCCTCACAGATCCCAATCTCTTTTCCATCTTCTCCTTGTTGCCGTGTGTGTGGGAACCTTCCTCAGAAACTTCACAGACTGCTTCAACTATAATAATGTTTATAATAAAATCGGTACTGGTGGGTTTCCGCAGGAAATTCGAGCATGCAGCCGTTCATCTTTGCATCATTACGTCACGTCTTTTTACATGGAGAAGGAGTCCCAGATATTAGACTATATGACATGCTGCAGGTGACAGATCATTTATAGCCCTTTCTCACAGCAGCTGCAATAATTAAATGTATCATTTTGATGGCGGATTGTAATCCAGAAAGGTCCAAATGACAGTCATCAGTGACAACTGGAGATTCACCCGTAGTCAAAAGCAAAAGACTTCAGACTGCAGAGTGGATACAGAAATTGAAATCTACAGGTAACGCTAACACACACTAAATACACATAGTCACGCAATGATGATGTTTTTAACATTAACAATTTGAGAACAAAGTATAACAATAGTAATAATTTGCATGGTTTGACATGATCTGAGCTAAGCCATCATTAGATTTAAAGGGTTAGTTCACCCAAAAATGAAAATAATGTCATTAATTACTCACCCTCATGTCGTTCTACAGCCGTAAGACCTTCGTTCATCTTCAGAACACAAATTAAGATATTTTTGATTAAATCCGATGGCTCAGTGAGGCCTGCATAGACAACAATGGTACTTTGTCTCTCAAGATCCATAAAGGTACTAAAAACATATTTAAATCAGTTCATGTGAGTTCAGTGGTTCTATCTTAATATTATAAAGCGACAAGAATATTTTTTGTGCGCCAAAAAAACCCCAAAATAACGACTTTTTAACAATATCTAGTGATGGCCGTTTTCAAAACACTGCTTCATGAAGCTTCGGAGCTTTACGAACCAAATCAGTGACTCAGAGCGCCAAAGTCATGTGATTTCAGCAGTTTGGCGGTTTGATACGCGATCCGAATCACTGATTCGACTCTAAAGATTCATAACGCTCCGAAGCAGTGTTTTGAAATCGGTCATCACTAGATATTGTTAAAAAGTCGTTATTTTGTTTTTTTGGTGCACAAAAAATATTCTCGTTGCGTTATAATATTAAGGTACAACCACTGAACTCACATGAACTGATTTAAATATGTTTTTAGTACCTTTATGGATCTTAAGAGAGGAAGTACCAGGCCTCGCTGAGCCATTGCATTTAATCAAAAATATCTTAATTTGTGTTCTGAAGATGAACGAAGGTCTTACGGCTGTAGAACGACATGAGGGTGAGTAATTAATGACATTATTTTCATTTTTGGGTGAACTAACCCTTTAATCACCATTGGTAGCACGATTTATTGTAATACTTTTTTTCTCAGTTGGTCAGAACAAAAGTGGCAGACATGTTACTTACTTGTTCAGATGACATTTTCCGGTGAAAATCCTTATTTTGGTCATACTTCCAAGACTACAATCTGTGATTCTGAAGTACAGTATCCACACCGATGTTGTGACTGACAGCAAACATTAGATTCATCCATGCTGAGGAGTCATGCCGATGCACAACCCACGTAAAGATGATAATTCCACAAATAACTGCAATTGCAGGTTTCAAACAGAGATGGCGACAAAGAGGCAAAACTTACCGACTGCAGCTTTAATAAAACATTGTGCACAATACATATGAGTTCCCCGATTCTGAATCTGCCTGCAGATTAATGTCACTTAAACGATTCCTGATCTTGCTACATGCTCTAAGAGCTGTACATGCTAAGAAAGAATTATTTTTCTGTGGCCATGAAAAATTTCTTATAATTAATAAATAATATTGAGTGTTCGCTGGACAAACTGATTAATTGATTGTAATATTAATTTGGCTACATCAAGTTAATCCGATTAACTGATCCAAAAATTCATAATTATAACAAGCTATGATTAATTATTATTTCCCCTTTAATCTAATTTGCTATCTATCTATCTATCTATCTATCTATCTATCTATCTCTTATTTCTTTTTATTTCATTTTTTTGTCTTTTTCTTCCCTTAGATTTGCAAAACATTTAATCATTTTACAACTGAAATTCACAGAAATACAATTTAACACAGTATGAGACAGACCATGTTTGTTCTTCTCCCAGCAGAAGGTGAAGGGCCCGTGATCTCAGCGGCACCGGAGATGGAGCCAGAAGACTTGAGTCTTGCAGGACGGTGTGTGTCAGTGTGTGTGTGTCTATGTGTGTGTGTGTGTGTGTGACTGGCAGATGGCTCAGTCATTGTCGGGCTGCTAAACCTTTGCACGCTCTTGTTAAGATGAAGAGACTTGCCAAGATCACTGTTGGCATAGTAACGGCACCACTGCGGCCCAATGTGATGTCATGATATTCTGATGCAGATTTTCTCTCTCCTTGCATATGTTTATACAGTCACATGTGAACTTTTTGCTTCATTCAGCCCTCATGTTAGTCCATAAACAAATTATATATATATATATATATTTTTTTTTAGTAGTGGGTGCAGGACACTATAGTTCATTTATGTAAGTGAGGATAGCAAAATAAAGTAAACTGTGACATATTATACCCCAAAACTTGTGTATATATATATATATATCTATCCCTCCAGAATATCAAGAAAATGTTTCTGATAAATCCTTGTAAACACATTACATAATAACAGTCCAATATAATGATGGTATAACACTAATGTTATGTTATGATGTAAAACTCTTCAGAAAAGACTTTCGGATCTTATTTGAAAAGTATGATTTTTTAAGCTTTTGTAATATTAGGCTGTCACATTCTGCCTGGAAGCATCTGTTGTGATGGAGCTTAACAGGAAAAAAAGATGATCCGATCAGAGCTTGAACAAAATGATCATTTGATAAAGAACATGGAAATAATCTTCCACTGCCTGCAAACATGCACTAACATCAGCAACAAAATGATTTAAAGAGAAATGCAACAGGACAGAAGTGCTCAATATAGAGCTCAATAACTTTGTGTTATTCTCAGTGAGACACAAGGGTGTGTGTGTGTGTGTGTGTGTGGTCCTGGTAAACCCTACGTTATGGGGACAAAAAGTCCTCACAAAGATGGCAATATCTAAAATCCTTGTCCTTGTAGGGACTTTTTTTTGTTTTTGTTTTTTTTTTGGTCCCCATGAGGAACGCAGTTTATAAATCATAATAGGTGATGTTGTATGAAAATGTAAAAATGGAGAACGTTTTGATGGGTAGGTTTAGTAGTAGGTTTAGGGTTAGGGGATAGAATATACAGTTTGTGCAGTATAAAAAACATTATACCTATGGAAAGTCCCCACAAAACATGAAAACCCAATGTGTGTGTGTGGGTCTGGCTATTTGTAAGGGCCAAATTTTTCAAATGACCTCAAATTAGGTAAAATGTTAAAAACTGATGTGAGGATATCTGAGGTGCTCTTCTGTATTTGAATGGCTCATAATCATATCATGCTTTAAATCTACTGATATCAACAGGTTTGTGTTAAGTTTAGGTATAGAGTTGGTTTCACATAAATAACTATTATTTATGACAGTTAAGCACATTAAACCTCTACTATTCATTACTGTTATGCAAAACACTAACATAATTTTAAACTAAAATAAAGTGATAAAATAAAATAATGAGAATTTGGTGGAAAGGTGATTGTCATTAAAGCAATGTCAAAACAAAATATTAATAGTCATATATATTTTTGTTAAAATGTGAGCTTTTTACATAGATATTTTTTAACATAAATAAACAGCTTTTATTGAATACAAAAAACTGAGGGACCTTATCAGATATGCTTTATTTCATAAAAACAAACAGAACAATATGTGCAATTATTACTGTTAAACTACTTATTACTGTTTGTTAAAGTAACATTAGCAACTGGTTGGTAAGATCTTACACATCTCTTAAACATGTCCTGTTTCCCTCTTGTATTGCACACATTTATTTCATATCAAATAAAATTAAATTAGAAAAACACAAAACAAACTGGCTGCAGTCAAAGTAACTAAAATTAAACTAAACTAAACTTTCTGAATTGCTGATCTCCTTTGAGAAATGAATGAAGTGTTTTTACATTCCACTTGTCTAATACAAAACTGGTTTTAGTGAGAGTAATACTGCAATTATGAATTAATTAAATCCAAAAAAAAGAAAAACAGGATGGGGCAAATATGGCACTGTAAAACATCACAAAAGAAAAAAAAGATTTACATAATGTATGACCTGACAGAATGAGGGAAAATACCTGTTAAATATGACTGTATTATAATAACTTTGGGAAGCTTAGTGTCCTGAGGTGAGCTTTCGTGACAACACTTTATTTTTTTGTTTGTTTTACCTCGATTCTGGGCAGAGTTACACCCTTCAGATCAGATTTAGGAGAACCAGCGCCCGTTCTGAGCCCAAACCCAAAGTCTTTAATGCACACAGGGCGAATGCGGTGTCCCAGCATGGAAAAGAGCCGCGCTCACGCTGCCGCCTCGCATCTTTGGCTGAACAGCACCTCCACGACCTTGGGGTCGGCCAGGGTTGAGAGGTCACCCAGGTCTTTTTCGTTGCGTGCAATCTGTCGCAAAACCCGCCGCATGATCTTACCTGCCGGATGTGTGAAAAGCTTGAGTTTCAGGAGCAAAAGGAGGAATTGAGAATGAAAAAAAACTAAAGATCCCAGTACCTGAACGTGTTTTGGGAAGCCCTGGAGCATTCTGGATGAAATCTGGGGTGGCTATTGGTCCGATCTTCTCCCTCACTGAATGACAAAGCAGAAGAAAGTTAGTAAGTGTGAAATAGATTGAGATTGTATTTTCTATTAGTGTTTAATCTGATCCTCTGACCTTTCCTCTTTAGCTCCTCCATCAGTGCGCGGTTGAACTCTTTGTGCTCTTTCAGCGTGATGAAGCAGTACAGACACTCTCCCTTCACTGCATGAGGACGACTGACGACTGCAGCTTCAGCGACCGATGGGTGTTCAGACAGAGCCGCCTCTACTTCAGCTGTGCTCAACAAATGACCTGAGAGAAGAGACGGGACGGCTGTAAACACTAGTTTGGGGTCAGTAAATTAGCTTTTATTCAGCAAGGATGCATTAAATTGATCAAAAGTGACAGTAAAGGGTTTCTACGAAAATATGACGCAGCACAACTGTTTTCAACATTGATAATAATCAGAAATGTTTCTTGAGCAGCAAATCGAAATCAGAATATTAGAATGATTTCTGAAGGATCATGTGACACTGAAGACTGGAGTAATGATGCTGAAAATTCAGCTTTGATCACAGGAATAAATTACATTTTACTATATTTTCACATAAAAAATACTTATTTTAAATTGCAAAAATATTTCACAATATCTCTGTTTTTATTGTATTTTTGATCAAATAAAAAGCAGCTTTGATGAGCATTATAGACTATATATATATATATATATATATATACATATGTATATATACACACACACATTTTATATATATATATATATAAAAATAAATGAAATATATATCAAATCACATAAATATACACATACACACACACACACACACACACACATATATATATATATATATGGTTACACTTTAGAGTCACACTTAAGGTCCAGTTCTCACCATTAATTAACTATTAACTATGACTTTTGCCTCAATAAACTAATTAATAAATCCTAATTACTGCTTATTAATAGTTAGTAAGGTAGTTGTTAAGTTTAGATATTGGGTATCGTAGGATTATGGGATGTAGAATATGGTCATGCAGAATAAGGCATTAATAAGTACTAATAAACAGCCAATATCCTAGTAATATGTATGCTAATAAGCAACTAGTTAATAGTGAGAATTGGAACCTAAACTTACCATATATATAAAGTTGTGGTCACTGTAATAATAAATCTGCATTGTTTATGCTTTTGATCTTTAATTCATAAAATTAGCAAAAATCTAACCTTTCATTGAAGGAAAAGAACTGAAAGTGGGGGGAAAATTACATTATGAAATAAATGTTTTTCTCCAAAACACGTTGGCCACAATTATTGGCACCCTTTTATTTAATACTTTTTGCAACCTCCTTTTGCCAAGATAACAGCTCTGAGTTTTCTCCTATAATGCCTGATGAGTTTGGAGAACACCTGACAAGATATCAGAGATCATTCCTTCATACAGAATCTCTCCAGATCCTTCAGATTCCCAGCTCCATGTTGATGCTTCTTCTCTTCAGTTCACTCCACTCATTTTCTTTAGGGTTCAGGTCAGGGGACTCGGATGGTCATGGCAGAAGCTTCATTTTGTGCTCAGAGACACATTTTTGTGTTGGTTTTGATGTTTGTTTTGGATCATTGTCCCGATGGAAGATCCAACTACGGCCCATTATAAGATTTCTAGCAGAAGCGGTCAGGTTTTGATTTTTTTATCTGTTAGTATTAGATAGAATCCATGATACTAAGTATCTGAACAAGATGTCCAGGACCTCCAGCAGAAAAATAGGCCCACAACATTAAAGATCCAGCAGTATATTTAACCGTGGGCATGGGGTACTTTTTATCCATGTGTGCACCAAACCCATCTGGTGGGTTTGCTGTCAAAAAGCTCTTTTTTAGTTTCATCTGACCATAGAAGCCGGTCCCGTTTGATGTTTCAGTCTTGTCTGACAACTGAATATGCTGGAGATTGTTTCTGGATGAGAGCAGAGGATTTTTCTTGAAACCCTCCCGAACAACTTGTGGTGATGTAGGTGCTGTTTGATAATTTTTTTTAGGCTTTCTGAGACTCAAGACTCAACAAATCTCTGCAATTCTCCAGCTGTGATCCTTGGAGAGTCTTTGGCCACTCAAACTTTCCTCCTTACCGCGCATTAGGACGATTTAGACACACGTCCTCTTCCAGGCAGATTTGTAACATCTTTAGTTGATGGGAACTTCTTAATTATTGCCCTGATGGTGGAAATGGGGATTTTCAATGCTTTAGCTATTTTCTTACAGCCACTTTCTATTTTGTGAAGCTCAACAATCTTTTGCTGCACATCAGAACTATATTCTTTGGTTTTTCTCATTGTGATGAATGATTAAGGGAATTTGGCCTTTGTGTTTCCTCATGTTTATACTGCTGTGGAACAGGAAGTCATGGCTGGACAATTTCATGTTCATGATCACCCTGATGTGCTAAAAAAAAATGTAAATATGAATGGGAATATACATCAGAGATATTTTACTCATAAAAAATTCTAGGGGTGCCAATAATTGTGGCCAACGTGTTTTGGAGAAAAACATTTATTTCATAATGTGATTTTCCCCCCGCTTTCAATTCTTTTCCTTCAATGAAAGGTTAGATTTTTGCTAATTTTATGAATTAAAGATCAAAAGGATAAACAATGCAGATTTATTTTTATAGTCATCTTTGATCATATTTACCAAGGGTGCCAATAATTCTGACCACAACTGTATACATATATATATAAACATAAATAGAACATAAATATTTTGTACTATGCATGATTGAAAAAAATTAATACAAAAATATATGCCATCTACTAACTAACCCTATTTATTTCTTAAATAAATGTCCTGTTTTATTTTCAACTTATTTTGTATTTCATATGTATTATTTCATGAAATAATGTGTCATATTATGGAAGTTAAATGCATCCTGAATGCCATTTCATGTTGTCATTAAGAGAAGGCAAATGAATATAATATGGCATGTGTAAGCAGCAGGTGGCAGCACTGAAACACTCTCTCTCAATGTCTTACCAGAGACGTTCAGCATGTCGTCGATCCGGCCCGTGATCCAGTAATATCCGTCCTTGTCCCGCCTGCAGCCTGAGGACACAAGGACACTCAGATACAGTACATACTGCCAGTGTGCCGTAACACGATACAGCAACAGGTCAATCTGTAAACAGTGACTGCTGAAGTTTAGTGACGCTGCTGAAAAAGCCGGTAATGTGTTAAAACCTGAGCACACATGACAAATACATATAAAGCAAGACTGGTCTTTGGATGTAACCCATGTTAAATAACTAACCTTTTCAAATAAATAACGTACTTTTAAATGTATTTATTTACTCACAAATACAAAATTAATTTAAAATTTTTATTTTTTTAATTCATGTGCCTTATAATCTTGAATCAGAATAACTTCCCCTCCCTCTTACAGCGACATCTCTTCTCTTGTCTGATGACGAGGGCGGGGCAACCTGTCACTCACATGAGATCCACCAATAGCAAACCACAACCATCCAATCAATTCCCCAGGGACAAAATCTTACATTTGTTCTTGTTCCAGAAGCAGTTTCACTTAGATATATGGCACAATAGGGAAGAAAAGACTATCGCAACTTCCGTTTCATGCTGACTTTAATTGAGATAAGAAATAGTAACACAAAAGTCCATAAAAAACACTTAAATGCAGAATATATCATAATTTGTCACTTAGATAAGATTTTAATCACTTTGCTTTTTGGAATAAATGTATAAAGTAACCTTACCTTTTGAATTTACATAATAATACCTGAGTTACTTTTTTAAATTAGTAACACATATGACTTAATAGCAAATACAATTCGACTTTTAAAATGTGCCAAGGATAATCTTTTTGTTCTGGAAGAAAAAGCGTCTCATTTTATCGATGTGAGAAAAAATAACTCAAAATTCTATAAAAAGTAACAATATTATTAGTCACTTTTAAAAGTAACATTCATCGATACTGGTTATGAAGTGGATGTGTTGCTGCATTACCATCTCCTGTCACATAGAATCCTGGGAATTTTCGGAAGTAGGTGCTCTCGAAGCGCTCCTGATTCCCGTACACACCCCTCATGATTCCCGGCCAGGGCTTCCGGAAAACCTGAGACACAAAACATCTGTTTATAATGAGAATAAACTGATGAAAAAAACATCTGGGAAAACAGCTGGGATATTTGAACCACTGCTTGATGGGTTGGGAACACCATTCGATGGTGACTTCAGCAACAATCTACAGTACATAACCTGTCTTAACCAATCTAAAACAAGGATGTAAATCTCACCAGGTATCCCTCCGCCTCCCCTTCTAATTCTTCTCCGTGTTCATTGAGAATGGCAGGCTGGACTCCAAAAAACGGGCATGTCTGCATAGAGATGTTCCTGTTTTTAACAGTGTCATCAAGACAGATGTAAGGTATAATAACTGAAGGTGAATTAAAGGAGACTCACAGCAGACCCAGGCTTCAGTGGTGTAGCAGCAGGAAGAGGGGTCAAAACATGGCCACCCTGCCCAAACAACAAACTGAGTTTAACTTATCAATTATTAACTAAGCAGACATTTTATATAAGCAATAAGCTACTTATTTTACCACAGTTAAAGGGTTTTTTAGGCAACTTTGGATCAACAAACTTGGTCAATATGCAACTTGACTGGTTTTGATTGTTGTAAATGTTTTACCGTCTCCGTTTGCCAGAAGGTGTCGATAACCGGACAGCGCTGCTGACCCACAACTTCATAATACCAAAGCCAAGCCTCCGGGTTTATGGGCTCACCGACCGTACCCAACACACGCAAACTGGACAGGTCAAACCTGTGAGAGACACATTCAAGTTACCAAAAATAACTAGTTTTCTACACTACTGTGTGGAAAAAACAATATTTGTACAATACAAATATAATGCTAAAAACAATATATAAATATTTTAAATAAAACATTTTATTTACCTATTTTATAATAATAATAATAACTATTTTTATAAAGTAAATATATATATACACACATTCATTTCTGTAGCACAAACTGTGCATTGTTGTGTAAAAACTATATAGATGGGAAGATCATTTTTAAAAATAATTTTTGTCCAATAGGTGGAGCTAACAACCTTTGATAGTGTAAACGCTCCCTATGAACACTGTCACAACACTGAGAAATGTGAGAGACTCTTCTTCACACAACATGAATGTGTGAGTTCAACACTACCGGATACTGACTAGCCATTTAACAACATCTGTACCAGCTCCAAGCACGACTAGTTGACCTGTCGTACACATTGTTATGCTCTTAACCCATTTTACTTCCATAATGTGATCCAAGTAAATTGTAATATCCACAATAGAAATGTAGAGTGGTACTTAATTTTATTTATTTGGATTGGAATATTTAATGAAGTATTATAAAGACATAATCAAATGTTTATTTCAAATAGCGTTCACTAATGAATCAAATATCATAAGACCAGCAACAGTTGTTATGAAAATACTTATTTCATGTAAAGTAGTTTTAAACAAAGTTAAAGTTGCAATATCTCCAATAAGCCAAATAAAATGACCAGAGATTTGAATGTGGCTTAATGGAGGATTTGGCTTTCTGAGGCCTCCAGCGCCCCCTGGAGGACAGTTATGAGCTAGCAGCAGTTTCTGGCCAGATTGTGTGTGTGTGTGTGTGTGTGTGTGTGTGTGTGTGTGTGTGTACCTACTTAACCATATTGTAAGAACAAATTTGTATCCAGATGTGAGCTATTTCTAACAATACCTTTTGGGAAAGATCCAGTGACATCCTCATTTGTAAAAACAATATATACATATATTTTTTAACAAATAATTTATTATTTATTAATATTATTTACATATATATGCTTGTATCTGTATATAATTATGTGACAAATAAAAAAAATCTTGAATTTAAATGAATACTAATTACAATAATATTTATGTATATTAATATTATAACATGTTAATAATAATAATTTTTTTAATATATTTTCTAATATTTTTCTATAAATGGATTAAGTTTTCTGTTATGTTTACGTTAGGCTAAAACAATGTAAAAACAATATATAAATATTTTATAAATAATATTATTTTTTACTTATTAACTAATAATAATTACATTTAATAATTCAATTAAATAATTAAATAATAAATGATTGTTTATACATTTATGTATATTATTATTTATTTATTTTATTATTTTAATGTATTTTTCTAAAAATGTATTAGGTTTTCTGTTACGTTGTAAAAAAAAATTGTACAATATAAACAATAATTGTAAAAACTATATTTAGTAATTTATTATTTGTTTAATAATAATAATAATAATAATAATTATTATTATTATAAAATAAATAATACATTATTATTTATACATTTATGTATATTATTATTATTTGCTATATATATATATGTATATATATTTATTAATTAATTTATTTTTTCATTAAAAAAGTATTACGTTTTCTGTTAGTAGTTAGGGTTAGGTTATATAATTTACAATTAGCTGTATATGAAAAGAATATTTGTTCCAACCGTGCTAAGTACACGTGTGTGTGTGTGTGTGTGTGTGTGTGTGTGTGTGTGTGTGTGCTCACCGCTGCAGTGGTTCTCTGCCGTATTTCATCAGAAGTCTTATAGCAGTGGGCGCAGTGTAGAACTTGGAGACTCCGTACTTCTCAATGATCTCCCACAGTCGGCCCACATGAGGGTAAACCGGGACACCTTCAAACTACACACACACCAAATCACTTTCATCCAAACTGTTTGTGGCAAATTATTAATATTAGGACAAACTGATTGCATATATTTTTAAATGACAGGAAAATCTATGCTAAAAATTGCTGAAACAATTTGCAATTGACTAGTTTATACAGGTAAATATTCTGCATTATATTTAACTCACGAGCACACTGGTCGCGCCATTGGCTAATGGGCCGTACGTGATGTAGGAGTGGCCTGTTATCCAGCCAATGTCTGCAGTGCACCAGTAAACGTCGTCATGGTGATAATCGAAAACATATTTGAAGGTCAGTGATGTGTAGAGCATATAGCCAGTGATGGTGTGGACGACCCCCTGTAGAGGAGTGAATCGATGGAACAAACACTGTTGTGATGGAACACTAACATACTACTTAGTGCACACTGTGCAGTATATACTGTATGCTGCCTACCATTTTTTTATAAAGTATGTGAAGCAGTGCATGCTGCTGAACATATTAACAGTATTACGCTACAATCAGTGAATTAGCATTAGAAATAAATATGGTTATTTTGCAGCTTAAACCATTTTAATATCTTAACTTTTAGCAATCTGAACAAATAAGAAGTCAAGAAGGAGACTGTGATGATATGGAAATGGAAGGTTGAGTGCATTGCATTGTGGGATACATTTTGTTGTATAGTGCATATCATATCCTTGCTCAAAATCTTAATGACCTCAAACTTTTGAACTGTAGTTCATGTATGTACTGTATTTCAGTACTTCCATATGTTAAATTGTAGGTGAGAGGTCACTTGCCTTGGGTTTTCCGGTCGAGCCGCTGGTGTAAAGTATGAAGAGAGGATCTTCAGAGTCCATCCACTCCGGTTCACACTCGTCTGACACACCGTCCATCAGATCATCCCACCAAATGTCACATGATTCATCCCACGGGGTCTGGAGCGCATGCATATACAAACACAAAAGTAATGAATGAATAGGAACATTGTTTAAAAAAAAAATCTTTCAGACCCCAAACTTCTGGACGGTAATATATATATATATATATATATATATATAACCCTGGACCACAAAAGCAGTCATAAGTCGCATAGGTATATTTGTAGCAGTAGCCAACAATACATTGTATGGGGTCAAAATTATCGATTTTTCTTTTATGCCAAAAATCATTAGGATATTAAGTAAAGATCATGTTCCATGAAAATATTTTGTAAATTTCCTACCGGTCAAAAGTTTGGAAACATTACTATTTTTAATGTTTTTGAACAAAGTCTCTTATGCTCATTAAGGCTGCATTTATTTCATAATAAATACAGAAAAAACAATAATATTGTGAAATATTATTACAATTTAAAATTATGGTTTTCTTTTTTTAATATACTTTAAAATATAATTTATTTCTGTGATGCAAAGCTGAATTTTCAGCATCATTACTCCAGTCTTCAGTGTCACATGATCCTTCACAAATCATTCTAATATGCTGATTTATTATCAATGTTGGAAACAGTTGTGCTGCTTAATATTATTTTATAACCTGTGATACTTTTTCAAGATTCTTTGATGAATAAAAAGTTAAAAAATATCAGCATTTATTTAAAATAGAAATCTTTTGTAACAATATACACTACCGTTCAAAAGTCTGAGGTCATTAATTTTTTTTCTTTCTTTTTTTTGAAAGAAATGAATACTTTTATTCAGCACGGATGTGTTAAATTGATAAAAAGTGATAGTAAAGATTTATATTGTTAGAAAAGATTTATTTTTTGAATAAATGCTGTTCTTTTTAACCTTTTATTCATCAATGAATCCTGAAAAAAGTATCACAGGTTCCAAAAAAATATTAAGCAACACAACTGTTTCCAACATTGATAATAACTGAGCAGCAAATCAGCATATTAGAATGATTTCTGAAGGATCATGTGACACTGAAGACTGGAGTAATGATGCTGAAAATTCAGCTTTGCATCACAGAAATAAATTATATTTTTAAAGTATATTAAAATAGAAAACCATAATTTTAAATTGTAATACTATTTCGCAATATTATTGTTTTTCTGTATTTATTATGAAATAAATGCAGCCTTAATGAGCATAAGAGACTTAATTAAAAATAGTAATGTTTGCAAACTTTTGACTGGTAGTGTATATCAAAAATGTATTTTTGTGAGTGGATATGCATTGCTAAGGACTTAATTTGGACAACTTTAAAGGCGATTTTCTCATTATTTTGATTTTTTTGCACACTCAGATTCCAGATTTTCAAATAGTTGTATCTCGGCCAAATATTGTCCTATCCTAACAAGCTTATTTATTCAGCTTTCAGATGATGAATAAATCTCAATTTCAAATTGTTTTGTGGTCCAGGGTCACACTCACACACACAAATATATATATGTGAAAACTATGAATTGTATAAAGCGCTATACAAGGTGACTTGACTATTTATCTTGAGAAATGAAGTTAAGCAAGTTGAGCAATCCTCTGCAAGGATGCATTAAAATGATCAAAAGTTGCAGTAAAGACATTTATAATGTTACAAAAGTTTTCTATTTCAGATTAATGCTGTTCTTTTGAACTTTCTATTCATCAAAGAATCCTGAAAAACAGCATATTAGAATGATTTCTGAAGGATCATGTGACACTGAAGACTGGAGTAATGATGCTGAAAATTCAGCTTTGATCACAGGAATCAAATGTGTGTGTGTGTGTGTGTGTGTGTTACTGTATTTTCTTCCATAGACAGAATAATGGAGCTGCTGCTTTCCATACAACAAATATGCATGGTATTTTTTCCTGCTAGTGAAGCATCATATAAGAAGTCCGTACAACTCAACCTTTTGACCAACCTGTAGTTTGTTGGAAGCATCATTGTTTGTTATGAAGGCATGATGTCTGACCACCACACACTTCTGAACAGACAACGCCATGCTGAGGGAGAGAGAGATCATTATAAGATAAAAGTAAAAAAGTGTTGCGATGATGCTAGGTGCTGCGAATGGTTGCCAGGGCATTACTATGTGGCTGCTGTATGAGTAAGTGTGAAAAATAATAGCATTGTTTGCATAGGTGTTCTTATCATTGCAGTATGTCATTTATTGACTAGTCTAATACCATCTGAAGATCATAAATGATTATTTTGCCAAATCAGTGACATCATTTAGTCACATGTTACACAATTCTGTTTGCTCTATGATGCGTAAGTCTCATTTCACAGGCTGCCATGGTGACACAAAGAGGAGGCTTCCAAACTGTGCTGTTGCCCGGCAACCCCTGACAGTTTCTGATTGGGTGAGTGACTCTGGCCGTAATGGACGGGTGAGAGGTTCATGTAAACAGAGGATCCTCTAATAGTGGAGAGCATGAGACAGGGACGCACCTCTCCTTACAGCGCTGCAGAGCTTCAGACGCAATCTTCTTCAGATTGATCAGCTTGTCACCTCTGTAAACACCATCTGTAGGACACAAAGAGAGAGCAAACATGTGAGATAGGAAGAGAGGGAGGCAGGGAGAAAGATAGTGCTGTCAAATGTATCTAACATAAAAGTTAAATATATCTATTTTTACAATTTATAATAACTGTTTTCTATTTGAATATATTATAAAACAGTTGATGCTTCATATTTTTGTTGAAACGGTGATACATTTTTTAGGATTCTTCGATGAATAGGAGGTTCAGAAGAACAGCATTTACATATGAATTATTATAAATTTCTTTTGGGGGTGAAATACGACCTGAATATTTGCAATAGGTATTTACCAGCACCTAAACGTCACATAAGACATGAGATGAACTTCAGCCTATGTGTGTCATATTTACCTGCTGTTACCAGGATGTTGCACTGAGCATCCATGATCCTCTCACACAGAGACTCGGACGAGAAACCGGCAAACTGAATGAGGAAGACAGCAGAGAGTTAGATGCTAGTTACGACGCTCAAAGTTCAATGCAAAGGGAGATATTTTCTTTTACAGAAATCACTTTTTAAGGACTACAACAAACGGCTGGTAGGGACCACAACGAGCTTCTTCCCGGGTTGGTGACATCACTAACCCTAAAATTTACATAAACCCCGCCCCCGAGAACACGCAACAAAGGGGGTGAGGCCATGTTGGGCTGCTTTAGAGAAGAGGAAGAGTTGTTGTAGTAGAGTGTTGTTGTCATGCCGTCATTTTACGCCGGACTGCTTCACAAACGAGGGTCAATTCAATGCTGGATTTGCACAAAAGATTAACATGACGGCACATGCTAGTCGATGAGTTGAATCAACTCCACAGCAACTACATAAATTTATCCACTAACCATTCAGAAACGTTCAGTTTCATTCTAAAAGTTGTAACTTCTTCCTGAGTCTCTCCATCAGTGTCCGACTCCGGTTTGAACAATGTAAGGCTGAACACCGTTACTGACAATCCTCATTTTGGCTGCGTGAGATTCTCCAGCTTTGTTGTTGTTGAGCAACCGAAGCGTGAGCTGTTAAAGCTCCGCCCTCTTCTGGAAAGGGGGCCGGGAGCAGCAGCTCATTTGCATTTAAAGGGACACACACAAAAACGGCATGTTTTTGCTCACACCCAAATAGGGGCAAATTTGACAAGCTATAATAAATGATCTGTGGGGTATTTTGAGCTGAAACTTCACAGACATATTCTGGGGACACCAGAGACTTCTATTACATCTTGTGAAAAGAGGCATAATAGGCCCCCTTTAACACATTGCGTTCATATTCTGGGCTCATCTCACCTATATATAGTATTCATCATCAATAAGGTGTATACTGAATTTGGTCTTTTAATATCACTGTTTTAGTACATTAAGGCACTTTAAGTGCTTTTCACATTAAGCGTTTTAGAACATCTCGCTGTTTTTAGTGATTGAAATACTACAGCAGGTGTTGGATATGGATCACAGGTGCCCAAAACTTGCATATTATTCACATATTTTAGTTTTTCTTCTTTTGAGATGGAAAACTAGCAGGCCTGTAATGCAGTTCTATAGATGTTTTGCCCGCCACTGGGTCTCCGCACCAGTCACATGACTGAAAACTATGAATATCAATGATAATTAATGATGAAAACTTAATCAAATACGAGGCAAATTCAAATTCTGCTGTAAAGCAGCTCTAAAAAAAAGACAATAGTGTCATTAATTAGCTCAAGTCAGTTCAGTTTTGATTCAATTCGATCAATTATGAAATGAGTTCACTTCAGCTATAAAGCAGATCTACAAAAGACAATAGTGTCGTTATTCAGCTCAATTTCTAAATCAATATTTTGATTCGGTTCAGTTCTATAACAGTGTCAATGTCGTAAAATTCGTCGGTTATGAAACGTGGATAATAATTTGGATATCTTCCAAAAGAAATGAGTAGAATAACAGTCTGGCTGGAATGGGGTCATCATCCAAGAATAAAAAATAGGCTTTGATGAAAAAAAAGTACTCATGTGTTATTTTTAACTCCAGCTATAACCTTTACATGGCTAAAGAGGTTTGGCAGGCAGAAGTAGTCCTGGCAGGGTCAATGAGGCTGTACTCATTTCATGCATATTAATGATACCGTGCTAAATACTGACCCAGGTTTAAACTGTCCTTCAGACCTTCCTCGACAGATGATAGAGCTTAAAACCCAGAATATTCCTTTAAAGTCATAATGAAATCAAAATTGGCAATTCTTGTTTTTCTATGGAATATCGCAGTATTTATTATAAATTATTAATCCATGCACATAATTTTTTTTTAAAATTCATGTGCCTCTTAACCTTTAATCAAAATAACTTCCCCTCCCTCTTGCAACGACTTCTCTTCTCTGATGACGTGTTCACTGGCGCGAGGGCGGGGCAACCTGCCACTCACATGAGATCCACCAATAGCAAACCACAACCATCCAATCAATTCCTGATGGACAAAATCAAGCCCCGCCTTACATTTGTTCTTGTTCCAGAAGCTGTTTCACTCAGATATGCGTCACAATATGGAAGAAAAGACTAGGACAACTTCCGTTTCATGCAGACTTTAATGTAAAACTACTAGAGATCTGTAAACGTGCTCACCACTATAGAGTGAACAGCCCCGATTCTAGCGCAGGCCAGCATTGTGTACACCAGCTCTGGAATCATGGGTAGGTAGATGGCAACTCTGTCCCCCTTCTTCACACCTGGATCACAGAAACAAACATTAATGTAAATGGAAACCGTTAGTGAGAATACTCACATATGGATGTCAGAAGTTCAATGCACTAATATTTTGCATTCTAGAAATGCTGAGCAAACTCAAACCCAGCGGAGGATGACGCTCTTACCCAACAGCTTTAATGCATTGGCACATCGGCACACGTTTCTCAACAGCTGGTTGTAGGTGATGGTCAGGTGATGATCAGGTGAGTTTCCCTCCCTGCAGAATACATCGATCGATATTAAACCATTAGGAAATAACAGATGCCCTTCATGATGCAATGCTATATGCCTAATGAGTTTTTCCATCTGCATCTAAAATGATTTTGCAACTACAAAAAGTCTGAGACCGATAATAAAAATGCTTCTATTCTGGATTTAATACGTCGTGACGAATATTATATTATCAGCATAACAATTCGAGTGAAAAGTTCAGTGATGTTAGATTATTAAAACTATCCAAAATAGTTTTTGTTAATTGAAATAAAGTTGAAATAAAATAAAATGAATAAATAATATTAGGTTGAAGTATATAAAAAATGTATAAAATTGACAAAAGCGCATAACGAAATTACTAAAACTTAAACTATACTTAAAATGAAAACTGTAAATATAAAAAATAAAAGCTAATTCAAAATATGTAATCAATACTATAAAATATATGAATAATAGTAAAATAACACTGGTTGAAATAAAATCATTTTATATTTTAACAAATACATGATTGTCTCATTTGTCATCCGTTTTCTTTAACAATAGCATTATTTGTTCCAAAAAGCACAAAAAATATGTGTTTGAATAATTCACATGATTTATTCACATTTAAAGGGGACCTATTATGCAAGATTCACTTTTATGAGGTGTTTGAACACCGATGTGTGTCCGCAGTGTGTGAGAACAACCAGCCTATAATGGTAAAAATCCACTCACTTATTTTTTTATAATTCCCATATAAATCAAAAGCAGTTTCATCAAACAAGCTGATTCAGATTCTCCCCTACAATGACGTCATCGTAGGTAGAAGCCCCGCCCACAACCTCTTTCTCTGAGCCAAAGAGGCATTACAAGTGTCAAGTGTTTTGGGATGTACCGATGCACATAAGTGTCTCCATAGACTCCAGCCATCTGAGTCACTGAGGACATCATGATTAAATTTCATTTTCAAAGGAAGTGTCCTGAAGAAAATCGGTAAAGTCTTATAAGTGTTCACTAATAATTTTGCCCCGGACTGCTTCACAAACGAGGGTCTTTTCAACGCTGGATTTTCACAAAGGCTAATTCTGAAACATATAAGGCTGAACACCGCTGTCAGCAGATAGACAAGGGACTCTGAAGTAAGTGGTACAAATAACAGCAGGTTTATTAAACAACGATTGAGACAACACAGGCGAGAGGACAGTCCAGGTAAGCGGGCGGGAAAGTCTTGCGTGGCTTGTCTGAGTCTGATAGTGTCTTTGTGTGTCCCAGGGGATCCGGAGGGAGCTGAGGAGCGTGGAGACGGTGGAGAACAGCAGCGGAGAGAACTAGGACGTATCACAGGAACAACAGGTAAGTAATCAACAGGTAAGTGGGTCAGGCGAAACCACATGGTAAGGTTGAGACCAGACAGTGAGTGAACGGGAGGAGTGCAGGTATATAGTGCTGGCTGATGATCACTGACAGGTGAATGTAATTAGTAATCAGGTGATTGGGATCTGGTGACTGTAGTGGGTGGCGACTGTGGTGACTCCCTGACAACCGCTCCTGACAGTTTCTGACATTTTCAGTGAGTGAGATTGCCTTGTTTTGTTGTTGCTGGTATGTCAGAGCATGAGCTCTTGAAGCTCCGCCCTCTTCTGGAAAGGGGGCCGGGAGCAGCAGCTCATTTGCATTTAAAGGGACACACACAAAAAGGCGCGTTTTTGCTCACCCCCAAAAAGTGACAATTTTAACATGCTATAAAAAATAATCTGTGGGGTATTTTTAACTAAAACTTCACATACACACTCTGGGGACTTATTTTACATCTTGTAAAAATGAGCATAATAGGTCCCCTTTAAATTGTCATTTGCAGAATACGAAATAATAATTCTTCATTTTATGCCATAAGATTTTGTTCTTCTCAATGCATGTTTTAAATCCTAAAACTTTCTGTTTATTCCCAGGGTGAAATTAGACTTTGATTGTCAGTGTGGTCTCAGACTTTTGGACCCCACTGTACGCGTCTCCTTTTTACAGGACTTTGGCACTGCTGCCTGTATTAGATTTGGATATCCGTCAGCTGTGCCTTTGGCCGGTCAAGAACAGTTAATTCAACATATTTCAATATGGCAACATGCCTTGTTAAACTTGTTAAAGACCTAGATGTAGTGATGCTTGTTTTAGGAAGCATCACTAATGATATTTCTGTCTCTCCATTATTTCACTGTAATGGAAGCATGTGGCTGTGTGCAAAGTCATGCAACACATTCAATGCAAATCAGCAGGAAAGCTCTCAGCCTTGTTTTACTGGGCAACTGCATTTGGCTGTCCAAAAAAGGAAAGACTGTGATGGACTGCTGACAAGATGAACAGTTTTTAAGCAGAGTGAACCCTTAGGTATGAATGGATGGCACCGTAAAGAATGGATTCTGACCTCTGAGGTTGCACATTGCATCATATTTTGTAGTATATAACAAAGGACCCCATAGGTATGACATGTGTTTAAGTATATATAGTGTCCACACTGCTTTTAAGAGCCTTTTTTGTGGAGAGAAATCCTGTGTCCCTGTGTCCTCCATTAGCACTTGATGGTTAATGTCTAACTGAAGTGTCGCCTCAGCATGGTTCGCATGCTTTGGTTCTTGGCATCTGTTAGGAGACTATCTGCCAAAACCACCTCATGTAATGTGCCAGAGAGAGAGACAGTCTAGACAATAGCCAGAGGACTCTGTCCTCATAGCACGCTTCTGTGCACCCATGCAAACCAGTTAACCTGCTATTATTGAGATGTTTACAGTTAGATGGCCATAGTTAAACATTTTCCTATTGACTTCAAAATCTAAATAAAAAATAAATTATATATATATATATATATATACGATGTGGCGATTAATTAATCGCACATCAAATTTGCCTAAGAAATTATCCCCAAAAGATAATTTAAAGTCATTATTGTGTTAAATGAGAAAAGCATCAAATAGACATTACAAAAAGTAGCTTTATTAGTAGCAATATTATATATGTAGTAGCTTTATGTAAAACTATGTAAAAAATATTATATTTATATATGTGTGTGTGTAAATATTATATTATATATGTAAAATCATGTATGTGAATATATATATATATGATTGTATATATATCAATTAATCGATTAATCGCATCTAACATAAAAGTCTGTAAATATATGTGTATGTATATATTATATTATATAAATATATATTTTATGTATAAAATACACATACACATATTATATATTTACAGACTTTTATGTTAGATGCAATTAATTGATTTGTTTGTATATATATTACCTATATATATATATATATCAATTAGTCGATTAATCGCATCTAACATAAAAGTCTGTAAATATATGTGTGTGTGTGTGTGTGTGTGTATATATATATATACTATTATATAAAATACACATACACATATATATTTACAGACTTTTATGTTAGATGCGATTAATCGCGATTAATCGATTTGTTTGTATATATATATATATATGTTTGTATACATTATATTATATATGTAAAATCATGTATGAGTGCTGTCAAATCGATTAATCATGATTAATCGCATCTAACATAAAAGTCTGTAAATATATAATATGTGTATGTGTATATACAGTATATATAATATATTACAATAATTTGAATACAATGAGAATAATATGAATTACAAAAACAAATCAAACATTTACAATTACAAATATTAACAATACAAATTTAAGGGGGGAAATGTGCTTAATTTCCATGAAAATAATGCCATCAACGTTAATGTTCCTAAAAAATGTGTAATTTTAATTTATGCACAATACAATTTCTTATTTCTTTACAAATGTGGGGTGAAATATGACCTCGACACGATATATGTGTGATATATGACTGTATATGGCGCTGTATATAACAGCAGTCATCTGACACCCCTTGTTCCACATGACTATTAATACTTCAAAGCAAAGATTACAAGACAACAAGTGTTACTGAACCAGTATCACCTACATACAGTATGGCATCAACCCAGTATTATCACAGAAAAAGTTCATTATACGTATATTGGAAACAGTCATGGGGATGTTCCTGAGAAGTCACCTGGAATTAACAGCTGGATCACTTCTCACGTGTCATTGATGCAATTCTTACAGGAATCTTCCTATCACTGTTTACAGTATGTAATCAAGGAGTTCTGTGATAGCATCATGTTGATGTCATATGCAAGTGACATGATTCAATAACACTTAGATTAATCAGTGTGCCCTGCCTTTTCTGTCTAGAAGAACATGAGCTAAATACTTAATACTTATAAAATCTGATTCCCAAGTCTGGACTCAACCTTGCACAGATGCATTAACTCTAAACAACGTTGCTATATCTATTTTAAATCATTCTTTATATCTGCTGCTTAGCCTTGACATAATTTATTGTGATAAAAATATACTTTCTATTGTGAAAACACATGCCAACAAGTACTTCTCTTTTGCTTTGACTTTGCCAGTCTGAAATGCATTAATATAACACAAGTTATTATTGTGCACCATATCAACAGAATGAAAACATGCTAGATTACCAGTAGTAAGCCACTTTCTCTCCCAGATTCCTCTCATGCACATTCCAGTCAAGGACGTTGTAGCAAATGTTGGTTTTTGCTCCCTCCATGAACTTGATGTAAACGTCCCCTTTGGTGACATCAAAGTTATACTGCATCATCTGCCCTGACGGGGGCTTCTTCCAGTAAAACTCTTGAGCAACATCCCCCCAGAACTCTGTAATGCATATTAAACGAATGGTTTTAATGCATTATCTACCTTATTACAAATCCCCCTCTCACTCAGTCATGTGCGTGCACTTTAGCTTACCTTCAGGCTGTTCTGTAGACTTCTTGTATAGGGCGAGATATGCATTAAAGTCTGGCACGTGTGCATCTGTGAACAGGCCGTCAGATGGATGGTATATCTTCTCCTCTGGCTCCTGGGTCCCTGGAACAACCATGTTGGTGGAGTCTGAAACAGGTGACATTTCACAATCTCTATGATCTGTGTTGGGATAGATGTCAGTCTGTAGATGAAGAAGTTTATTGTGTCTGTGCATGTGGTATCCACCCTTTAATCATGCTCAGTCTGCTCAGCTCCTCCTCCACCAATCAGAGCGCTCCATTCAGCACTCCTACTTTTTGATTGGGTGAGCGGCTGCTCGGCTGCTGATCCCATTGCAGAGGGAGGTGCAGCACGAGTGGGCTGCGTGTTTACTGAAAGAAGACACACACACACACACACACACACACACACACGTACGTTTACTTGGCTGTCTAAATGAGGACATACCATTGACTTCTTCATAGACTAGTTTGACCAACTAACAGTTAGACAAAAAGTAATTAGTCTTACTTTTCCAATTCAAATGAGATCGATCTACCTTTTTATGTAACTGGCTTTAAAAAGTCAGGACCAGTTTTGAAGAAAAAAATTTGATGACTAACTTTTAAGACTTGTCTAAGCAGTTTATGCAACCGGCCACAGGTTATAATGACAACAAACTAACCCAAACACTAACCACAAAAAAAGACCTTTTGCATTTTTTAGAATATGTTATTTACTTATAATTTTTACAATTATAATCGAAGAAATTAAAGAAAGTAAATAATAATAATAATAATGACAACAATCTAACACACATTAACCCTAAAAAAAGAATTTTTGCATTTTTTAGAATAAAAATGTTATTTACTTATGAATATTTTTTACAATTATAATTGATTAGATAAGAAATAAATAATAATAATAATAATAATAATAATAATGACAACAACCTAACACGACTTTTTGCATTTTTAGAATTTTTTTTATTTACTTATGAATATTTTTTAAAATTTTAATTGAATAAAATTAAATAAAATAATAAAATAAACTAAATAAAATAAAATTCATAAATATATATAAGTATAATAAATATATATAAGTCTTTGTGTTTTATTTAATAAAATTAAATAAAATAATAAAATAAATTAAAATAAATAAAATAAAATTCATAAATATATATAAGTATAATAAATATATGTGAGTCTTTGTCTAGACAAATAATAAAAATGACAACAACCTAACACACTGACTTTTTGCATTTTTAGAATTTTTTTTTATTTACTTATATTTTTAAAATTTTAATTGAATAAAATTAAATAAAATGATAAAATAAAATAAAAAAACAAAATATAAATAAAATAAAATAAATAAAATATAAAAAATAAAATAAAATAAAATAAAATAAAATAAAATAAAATAAAATAAAATAAAATAAAGAAGTCTTTGTGTCCGGACAGGATGATTTTCATGACTCATCCACCCTCTATCGTAACTCTGCATTCCTCTGCCCACTCATGGAATTGAATTGGCATTGATGCCTACATTGTGATTTCCGGGAAAAGTAGCCGGAGTTTCTTTGACCAAGTAATATTGATTGCTGAACTTACAAAACAAGGGAATTTCTTCTAGAAAAAAAACTTGAACATATGCACAAAATAACTGAATATTTGAATCTACTTGAATCTACTAGTGGCTCAATAAATATATTGGTTTTCTGCATATAGTTTTGTAAAGAACACAAATGATTGTTTTGGAACAAACCCCATTTGTTAAAAAGAACAATAAAACAAAACATTTTGCCTCAGATTTTACTTACAGTATTGCATTAAGAACCGTTTTAGCATGTAAGATCAAGTTCAACAAGTGTGCACTCTGATTGTCAGTTATTTTTATCGTGGCATGTCAAGAACACAATGTGCATCTGTATTTTTTTCTGCAGCTCGGTGTTCCATTATACAGACTCAGTGCTTAGAACGTCCCTTGCGTAACCAGACCCGCTCAATCGAACTCGCGTCACTTGATGTCCGCCATTGCTTGTGTTTGGTGTGACCGAGTGCATTGAAAAGATGTTTTTATCTTCAACGCTGCGCTCTGCCGTGTCTTATGCGGTAGGTTTACTTTATATATGTTTTAATCGGATTATTCATGTGGTGTTTAGAAGAATTGCATATGAATTATGTTTTAAAAACAGCGCTGACATCTGTGCAAGGACATAAAGCTAATACGCTAACAGCTAGTAATGAGGCCGGATTGTGTTTATATGTCATTAAAATAGAATGAAACCTTTTGTGATTACTAAACACTCGTTAAAAACAGTTATGGTTTTTAATAATTTGCATAGGAAAACTGTTATTTTATTAGAAGTTATTTGTGTGTGTGTGTGTGTGTGTGTGTGTATATATATATATATATATATATATATATATATATATATATATATATATATATATATATATATATAATATAAGATGCATTACTATTGCAATGACTAATGCAGAGAGACCCAGTCAACACTGAACAGAAAGTATTAAAGAGCATAATCACTGTATACTCAGAGCATATTTGACCAGTACACACAATATACACAGTGTTTTAACTGCACACATTCAGCAGTCTGCCAAGAACATGCATTTTTTAAATTGTCTGTCTACTCTGACCATATATACACTTACAGTTAGTTAACTAACTGTAGTTACTCAATAGTTTTCTCACAGTATTTTCTACTGACACTTGTTTATAAGTCAAGCCCATGTGTCATTTCTTCTGCAGGCGAGGCAAGTGCGCAGTCTGCACCAGACATCGGCTCGCGCTGGAGCAGGAGGACTCTTTGTGGTGAGACTTTACTTTTGTTTTCTATGTTGCAGTTTTTGTAATAATTTGCACATGAGACACTTAGCCATTGTGTGTCAATTTAAAAAAGTTACACTGAGGTCCTTAGAGGACAAAAATGTCAGTATCAAAAAAATTGTCATAAAAATTTGAAGTTCGGGAGCACAGACTTAAGATTAAGACACTTGGCAGATTATTGTTGAATTAAAAAAGTTTAAAAAGTGAAAAACAAAAAGTTACAGAGGTTTAAGTTTATGATTTTTTTTTTTTATGAACATAAATCTAAATAAGTTGTTCCAAATTTGAAGTTGAGATCTCAAAAAATGATGGGCGCAGTACCAAATTTTCTCCATTAGATGCCAGCAAAGCTCTGCTGGTTCACACAGTGGTTGGATTTGTGATTTTTCTCTCTCAAATATTACACACATACACATTTTTTTAGTACACACATACAAACCACACTCTGACACCCATTACAACACAACCACACAATTATAGCTGCATAATTTATCCAATTGTCTCTATAATACGCAGAAGCAGAAAAAGCAAATATTTGCTTTATAGGCCAAACCTGAGAAAAGGATGCAATCTGTTAAAATGTAATTTTTAAAGCCTTGCCAACAGAATAAAAGCCTATTAACGAAGATATTATTTATAGTTAAATGGCCCTGGGATTAAAAATTGCAGTTTTAATGGGTTTCAATGGAGACATTTTTGTCCTTGAGGTCCTGAGAGGAACTATTTTTTTTTTGTTACTAGTGTAAAATAGATTTATTAAAGGAAATGAGGGTGAAATAGTATAATAAAAAATACACACCTCTTCCAAAATGTATGCATTTGCCATTAACATAGGCAAAATAATTAAAAATAAAAGATAAAAATGTTCTTAAGGACACACAAGGGTTAATATTCAGTAATATTATCAATTTGACTGCACTGACACTTTTGGATGAGAACAAAACTAGAACTGGATAATGACACTGTTGTCTTCTATAGAGTTGCTTTATAACTAAATCGAGTTTGTTTCATAATTGATGAATTTTGCAACATTGGCACTGTTATAGAACTGAACTGAATCAACATTGAACTGACTTTAGCTGAATAACGACACTTGCCTTCTGTAGAGCTGCTTATAGCTCGTTAATTAAGCTTGTTTCATAATTTTCACTATTATTGAATTAAACTGAATCAACACTGATCTGACTTGAGCTGAATGACTCTGTTAACTTCTATAGAATATTTTCTTTAGAAAATTATCTTATTATTATTATTTAGGGCTTATATTTTTGTAGCATCTTATTTGTTGTTGTTGAGGGGTTAATCTGTTCTCATTATTTCAGCACAGAGACACACCGGACAACAATCCAGAGACTCCATTCGAGTTCTCCCCAGAAAACCTGAAGGTGAGGGAACTCATTTGTGTTTTTGATCTCATAACCTGTGATCATATTTAATGCATGTTATATATAACTTTTTTTCCCCTGTCAAAACTGCACATTTTACTTTTGTATTCCACAGCCAAGATCAAACATGTCTTGCTGTTGTCAGATATGTTGAATAAAGATCATAGCTGTGTTTGTTGTTTATGGAATGTTACAGAGAGTAGAGGCCATCATTAATAATTACCCAGAGGGACACAAGGCGGCCGCCACCATTCCTGTGCTGGATTTGGCTCAGAGGCAACATGGATGGCTTCCTATTTCAGCAATGAACAAGGTGACAGGCTAAGCTTTTTTGTTTAATAAATAATAAACAGTTTCCACAGTTACTAAAACCTGCAAATATCAGTCAATTTAAATTTGTTTAATAGTGAGTATACACTTTTTGAGTCCTTCCATTGGTTAGAAATTGAAAACATTTTATCTAGTAATCAAAAATGACTGGAAAATCATGGACAAAGTCATGGAAATTCATTGGTCAAAAATTGTGGAACCCCGTCAATAATCATACAGTTAAAATGTGTAAAATGTAATAATAATAATACTTGCAATTATAGTTTTAAAGGGGTCTTATGCTTTTTTACATGTTATTTTTTTTTTATTTTTTACAAGTTATTCTCTATATCAGTGTCACTGTTTCTGAACTCCCTAAAACGCCTCCATTGTAGTCTTGAGTTTTCTTCCGGGAACAAACACGCCACAATATCCCTTATTTAAATAATTGCTGTCCAAGGCATACTCAGAATAAAGGGGCGGGGCCTGGTTGAGTTAGTTAGTAGTGTGTTGAAACTTGGGGTTATGGTAAGGGGCGGGACATTTCCAAAACACGTTCTAAGTATTTGACCAATCACAACACACTGGTCCAGCCGACCAATCAGAGCACATTGTGCTTTTCAGAAGGAGGGGCTTCATAGAAACAGGAACTAAACAGAGCGTTACTGACAGACGGGGAAGAGAGGAGCTGCAACAATGGAGAATATGTGAAAAATAATGTGTTTTTTGAACATTCAAGCATGAAAACCTGTTCTAGTAGAGCCCAAAAACAAAATCAAGACTTTGAATAAGGGCATAATAGGTCCCTTTTAATTTTTTTTTCATTTCACAAAGTATTTTTGTATTGATATGTGACAAAATCTCTGTTAAATGCATGACAGTTTCATATATAGTTTAACTGCATCTTTTGTGCACAGCAGTGTATTTATTTAAATCACCCAGCCTTCATGAAACATATGCATTCATAATAAATGCATTTCCATTTTTATGCTCCTACTGTAAAGAATCAAACCAGCTAAGGATCATTAAGGAACATCATCCAAAATATAAATTGTCTGTGGATATTTTCAGTCACAAAACTATGTATTAGACCATGTACCACAATTTAATCGTTTATTCTCTACATTTTTATTTGAATAAAAGCTTCTACAAAATGTTTGCTATTCTTCCAGAGGTGCACAAAAAAACAGTAACACTTAAGTTAAAGCCTTTATATATAATGCATTATAAAAGTATTTTTAATGCATTAATTATGCCTTGTAATGCACCTCATAATGCATTGTATGATCTCATGAATAATTGTAACCACAGTTATGATACATTATAATACTTAACTATTCATTGAACACACCTTTAAAAAGTATAATGCATTAAAACACATGACAAACAACCAAATTCAGATGTAACAAGGAACCTGCAAATATTAACTTTATTTAACTTTGGTTACAATTATTTATGAAAATATAAAATGCATTATAACATACATTTTGAATACCTTTAAGTAAAGTGCTACCGAATACACAATATAAAGATTATAATAAATATTTGAGGGAGAAAAAAAAAAGCTCAGTGCTGACAGTCCTATTTTCTTTTATTAAAATAGTGTGGTTTTCAGATTTTTGTCTTTTTTCCAACCAATGTCTTGTGTGATTTTCAATTTGTCCTGCAGGTGGCAGAGATCCTGGGCATTGCTCCAATGAGGGTTTATGAAGTAGCAACTTTCTACACCATGTTTCTTCGTCAGCCAGTGGGAAAGTACCACATCCAGATCTGCACCACTACGCCCTGCATGCTTTGTGACTCGGACAGCATCCTGGAGGCCATCCAGAACAAACTGGGTGAGCAAGAACTGGGACTCCACAGAGACGTCTCCACTCGGACGTCACCAATAAACACACTTGCCACATAAACAAGCTAAAGCCACACTGCTAAAAAAAAAGGCCTGAAATGTAAATACTTGAAAATGCTGAGATAATTCACTGAGGCTTTGCAATAACCTTTTTCTGACAACATAATATTTTGAGTAGAAACTAAATCAGAAGCTATTAAGATCGTTTGAAAGGCACTTAAAGGAATAGTTCATCTCAAAATGAATTTTGTGTCGTTATTTACTCACCCTCATGTTGTTCTAAACAACTTTTTTTAATAAACAAGTTTTTAATAACTATGCATTTAATTTTTTGAACCCAAGTATCCTGAACAAAAAATGATCTCTCCTGTCAGGTATCAAAGTCGGGGAGACCACAGCAGATAAATTATTCACGCTAACAGAAGTCGAATGTCTCGGAGCTTGTGTGAACGCACCAATGGTCCAGATCAATGATAACTATTATGTGAGTATGATTACAAACCTCATTTGTGAGTCTTGTTGTGTGCTGGTGAGAGGCTAGTTTTAATGTCACCTCTAGGGGAGGCAGTTTCTCTGTTAATGAAGTCAAGATGAACAACATTTGTTCCAGTGGTGAGAGTAGCATCTTAGGCCCTGTTTACACCTGGTATTATGATGCATTTTGGTCGACTGGATCACAAGTAGACGAGGGGGAGACTTTTTTTTTTCAACTTGGTGTTTTAATCTGTCTCTTTTGACCACTTTTTCAACCACTTCTGTCCTGATTTCTTCAAGGGGAGGGTCTACTGGTGGTAAACGTATCTTTTCAGATCTTTCGATTTAATAGACAAAATAAGCTCACACAATTTACATATGAACGTGAAAGGAGATGACAGAAAAACACACAGAGAGCATCAGCTTTAATTTCTGCTCTGACAGCCGCAAGACCGGCTGAACAGTGTGTGTGTGCGTGTTAGAAATCGGGAATGGTGAGAGAACATTGTGCTTGGTACATTTTTCGTCTTCAAACCAAACTTAAATCTGCAGTCTACAAAGTTTAAATCCCGTCTGGCTAGCATGTTTTTCATAATGTTTATGCATTAGGTCAGTAGGAGGAGAGTAGGTGGTCTTTTGCTGCTGTTCGAACACATTCGACCACATGAGCAGCTACACTATGAAAGCAATCCGGTCGAATGCGTCTTCGACTACCTCTGGAAGTGGTCGAAAGTGGACAAGCTCAAAACCTTTTAGACCCTATTTACACCTGTATTTAGCTTTGACCACTTGTGATCCAATCGACCAAAACATCTTAATACCAGGTGTAAACAGGGCCTTATTGATAGAGTATTAATAGTGGTAACTGTTGGGTAGCATGCAGGATGTGGTCGCATTACACGTGTTATAAAGAATAATTATTATCTTCTGATTGGCTGATAACCAGACAGTTTAGATGAATGCAGAAAGTACAAACAAATGAACTTTGGATACTATAATTGTACTACTAATAATAATACTTATTATTATTATTATTATTATTATATTATACGTTATCAGAAAATAATAGTAGTATTGATAGTGCATATTGTTTTTTTTTTTTTGTTTATTGTAATTTATTATAATTGCCAAATTTGTCAAAAAAGAATGCAGATTTACAACAAAAGAACTAAATATAATTGTACAAATGGTAATACTAATAATTATTATTATAATACATAATCTAATGATGATAATATTGTGCATGTTTTTTGTACTGTTCTTATTTACTTTGTCAAAACGTAAAAAAAAAACCCCCACTACAAGTCAATTTCTAGATTTAGAGGAAAGATTGCCTACATAACCTCAAGCCTCATGTTCTGTTTAAATAGTTTCATTTGCCAATTAAATGTCAACTCGTATCGGTGGTGAATATTACTTGGGTTGTCTGAGTTTCAGTTTAAGCTTGTTTTTGTTAAACAGAGCCCTGAATGACCTGCCGGGGTAATGATGCAATTAGCCTTGGCCTCTCACAATTAAATAAAAAGGCGTCAGCAAACATCTGTAGTGGCTGAATCTCACAAAACCTGTCAAGAACATGTCTGAGTCATAATTAATTATAAAGTAATTATGTTTTGTTTAAAGAAATAGAAGCCTATTTTTAGGAACATTATAATTATTACATCTAAGTGGTTATAAAAATGGGCTTTATTTTCTTTATGAAAATATAATTTTATTGATATTGGTGGAAAGTGACTCGGACATGTTTTCACTAAATCCACCCTTGTAGAGTTGATGCTCAAGCTTGCTTATTTATCTCTTTGTCAAGGCAGTGATCAGAGAATAGGCTATAATGAATTAATTCTCCATTAATGGGTGTTTCCTGTCTTTGTTTTGGCCTGTAGGAGGATCTTAAACCATCAGACATGGAGCAGATCCTTGATGAGCTGAAGGCAGGGAGAGTTCCTCCTCCTGGGTCCAGGTACACACATCTGTCTTCTTTCTAGAGCTGCACGATTAATCGTTAAAAAATTGCGATCTCAATTCAAACACCCACTCGAGCTTATTCCTAACTTACAACGATTCCGCTCTGTCTGTTAAACCTTTGATCACAGCGAACATTCAAATCTGCGTATGCACTGCCACTGATCCAGAGAGAGCAGCTGTCATGTATAGATATGAAAGTCTTTTCAAGCACATTATTTCTGTTACAATAATTCAAATGATCACAGAAGTACTAGCATAAAAGTTTATGGATCTGATGTCTACGGTAGTGATAAAAATAGAGTAAATCACCTTTTGAAAGTAATTGGATTCTTCAAATGAAGACCAATTACATTGTTACACCAGTAGGTGGTGACAAGTGACTGTTAAAAATGTATTTGTCATTGAATCATTCACTCAAGACATTCGTTAAAAAAAGCTGATTCATCCAGTAATGAAACAAGTGAAGTATTTGAGTGAGTCGTTGAATCATTCATTCAAACCGTTTTTCTTAAATATTATTTTGTTTTTTTTAAATAGACTGCAGCAATTAACATTTTGTCACAACTTCTAGTAAATTACAAGGTATTTTGTTGTCTATTCAGAATCGTGATCTGTATTTTAAACAAAAAAATCACGACTCTCAATTTATCCAGAATCATGCAGCTCTGCTTTTTTCTACTTTTAACATTACTTGATTTATCGTGATAACCAATAATCAACATTACAGCAATTTTAAAGTGTTTTTATCTGGCCATTACATTTACTAAAGTTTCTGTTGTTAGATTATTTCCTTGTATCACAAACATTTGAGTTTAATAGCACCATAGCGTTCATCAGTGAATTGATTTGTTGGTGTCATGGTGTTTTCATGTATTAAAATGTTTTTTAATATATTTAATATGTAATAAATGGCTGTTTATGATGCATGCATTGTTACATTCATCATAGTGTTTCTTTAGAGGAAAACAGAGTAGAAAACATGCCTTAATTATTTTACACTAGATTACTTGCATTAAGCATCTTGAATCTATATGTCATATACATGACCTGTCAAAAGTTTGGAATAATTAAGATTTTTTAATGTTTTAGAAAAAAGTAACCAAGGATGCATTTATTTGATAAAAATATAAACCGCAATATTGTGAAATGTCATTACAATTTAAAATAATGCGGTTTCCTATTTGAATATATTTTAAAATGTAATTTATTCCTGTTAAACAAAGCTGAATTTTCAGCATCATTACTCCAGTTTTCAGTGTCACATGATCCTTCAGAAATCATTCTTTCAAAAAAAAATAAAAATAAAAGGTGAATTATACCAAACTTCTCACCGCTAGTGTATCAAACATCAAAAGGTTAATAAATTACTTGGTAATGATGTGTGTCCTGTACGGTCAGACATCTTTAAAGACTCTTATCTGTATAGAACAGCAGTGGAATTAAATGTGAAAGCAACTCACCTTATTTGTTTAAAGATTTAGATCTTTTACAGAAATTGGGCCAAGCCAATTGATTTGATTATCTGTTTCAGAGTCGAGTATAGTTTGGTTGTGATGTCATGGGGGTGTTTGGGACTTTCACAGACACAAGCTTATTAAAAGGATTGACAGTCAGAAGAAGGGCCAGTTGCTAGTTATAAGGTTAACGGTGAGCTTAGCTTGCACAGTTCTCATAGACACCCTTATTTTTTTTATTTCACTTCCTAAGATAGCATGAAGCAACTAGAGGTTTAAAATGAGACTAATTAAATAAGGACATTGTTATATGCGTGGTTGGTGAATCCGTTGGCACGCTAAGAGTGTTTTAATTTATTTTAATGATCTCTCTTCCATCAGGGGTGGGCGTTTTTCATGTGAACCTGCTGGAGGTTTAACCTCCCTGACAGAACCTCCTCCTGGACCGGGCTTTGGTGTGAGACCTGACCTGTAACCGGACCTCCATGGTCTTGAGCCCTTGTAAACATCAGAGATGTTGTGTATGTAAATAAAATATTATCATTAATTATACTCAATAGACCAGTGTTGTTCTTTTAAAAGGATGAACAAACGGATGTTCGGACCTGTGAAAAGGAGTTGGAGCATTATAGGAGAATACAGAAGCATGCACATTAAAATATTTTCACATACAAACAAGTCCATGTTTACATGCACAATATTTCCAATTTATGTATTTACTTGGGTTGAACCTTTATTCCCGAATGCTCCACAGCTAAAGGGATGTTCCTGAACACACAATAATAAGCATATTCCAAACAAAGACGTACGTTTACTGCAATTGTACTGAAAATACAGCCCAAAGTATACTTCACTTTTTATGCATACACGAGGGTCAGCGTACACCGTACAGTTTTTCTTTGACTACCTTGTGAATTGATACCCCCAGGGCACAGTTGCCACCTTGTGGATAAACTAATTACTGCAAAAAAATTAAATATGCATGTGCGATCTGCACGGAAAACCACACGTGATTACAAAAATCTGGCAGTGCGCGTACTCTACTGATGACGAAATTCACGTCACGCGCACTGCCAGATTTTTGTAATCTAGTGTAGTTTTACGTGCAGATCGCACATGCGTATTTAATTTTTTTGCAGTAATTAGTTTATCCACAAGGTGGCAACTGTGCCCTGGGGGCGTCAATTCACAAGGTAGTCAAAGAAAAACTGCATAAACAGAAGAGACTGGAACACATGCAAGCTACAGCAACAATGGAGGCCTACATAGACGACAGATTGAGCGAAGAGGTTAGAAAGTATCCTCATTTGTACAATTCTAGCATGAAAGAATACAAAGATGTTTACATAGGTTGTAACTTGTGGCGAGAGATTGCTCAAAACATGCGTACGAGTTAAATGAAGTATACTTTGCAAGGCTGTGCGTTCGACTGTGCGCGTACACTAGCGTACACATTAAAAAAAAAAAAAGTATACCCAGGGCTTACTGGAGATATTTTTGCCAGTTTTTACGCTGCATTTTTAGTAATTATATACAGTAATTTCACCTCAAATCACACTTCATGTCAGTGACAGCAACACACAAGCAATAAATAGTAAACCATAAGCAGTAATACCATTACGATGCTTCCACCAATCTGTAATAATTTATTTCTTTTTAAAGTCGCTTTTTCACTCCATAAATATCTCTAGTGTTGCTTGACCTTTTACAATGGCCGATATCATGCAGAATCAATAATTACTTTTGTTTTACATGTGTAGTAGATATGAATGAATATTCCATTATGTTACAGTTTTTTCCAAATAGGGTGTGCAGATCATTATGAATCCTCATATACAGATTTCTTGCAACTGTAGTATTTATTTAATGGGGTTATGGAATATTAATCTAATTAACAGGGATGCACCGGTATGAAAATTTTGGCCGATACCGATAATTGTTTATATTCGAAAGCCGATAACCGATATATTGGGCGATAAATCTAAATCCAAATTTTTATATAATCTTTGAGAACCTGATTACAAAAACAAAAGTCTCACCATTAAAAGCCATGTCCCAAGCACACAATTATAATATTCTCATTATAATATTATGTAGCCTATATGCGCTGCACGTTGCACTTAACTGTATTTTCCTTTTTGAAGTGATTTCAATCATATTTCAAGCAATTCAAAACCATCATGGTGAACAGAGCGCATCTGAAGTGTCTCAGCTGAAGGAAATAATATATTATTTATCGGCTTTAATATATCAGCCAAATTTTCTTATTGGGCCGATAACGATAACATTAAAAATATACACATATATCATCCGATACCGATATGGTGGCTGATATATCGAGCATCCCTACTAATTAATATTAATCTAAATAGGACCAATATTCCTCGTGCATGTAAACATGGTCAGTGTGATGACCTCCATCCCTAATATTCTTTAACAAGACATAAAAGTAAGCACATAGATTTTGGTATTCCATTGCTTTGCATTTATTTGATACAAACAATGCTTGGCAGAACCCATCCATAAAACATATCCTCACTAACAGTAGCAGATATGTACAGTACAGCATGTATAAACAAGCCACATTAAACAAGCAGGCATTTCTGAGGCTGTTCCACATGTGGTTTTCACCATTCAGAGTCTTACTCTGACCATACAATGACAATACTATGGCATTGTGAAATATACCATAGTACGTGACTGCCATAGTCACGTACCACAGCATTTACAGTAGCTAGCTTAACGATATCCAGGTAGCAGTGTGTGTTTGAAATATTGATTATACAATGCAGTTTAATGATAATAAATAAGATACACACACAATTGCTGTTATTTTACACTATTTTTTTTTTTCTGTTATTTGGCCAATCAGGTACAGTTATTGTCCATGGCAATAATAAATGGTCAAATATTAATGACTGCTTAGTAGGTCTATCACTATCAGTACTCCAAGTACGACCATAGTATTTTATTTTTGCCTTCAACAAGGAAAGTCACTAGATTCCTTGCAACCAGAAGATAATACTGTCTTGAATAAATAAAATATTACATTGTAAAGTAAATAAAAAAACAAACATAAAACAAGTTAAAATGGTTTTAGCTGGTTGGTCTCCTAGTCTGATCTAAAGATGTGGTCAAAACCCTTCTAAAACCAACCCTAAACAAGATATGACCAGGCTGGAAGACCAACCAACCAGCTTAGGCTGGTTTTAGCTTTTTTCCCCTTTTTATCCAGCTGCTAACTTTTATGCTTATGCAATAGTACAAATGGTACTATCATAACACTTTATAGTCTTTGTTGTTAAGGTTCAAACTATAACCCAGTTCTTCACAAGACAATTACAGTATCATATGTCAACCACGCATATGTTTTCATGTTATGATCACTTCTTCAGACCACAAAATAGTCGCATTTCACGCAGCCGACTCTAACTGGTTCTGTGCATGTGCGTGCATGCGTGTGTGTGTAGCCAGCGCCCATCCCCCTAACACACACATAGACCAATGTTCTCCCTTGTGATTCGAGCTCGTTCTGCAACATAATACCAGCCCATCCCCTGCGCATGCGCGAACTCCCTTTTTCCTACATCATATAAATAACCAACTGCGCCACAACATTAATAACCCCGGAATGCGCGACAAACGGCGTTATAAAACAGCGAAACTAGAATCAAACACATTCTATGCTCTCGTAATAACAGAATGAATGACGCCACAATGGATCGCGCTCGACAAATACCTTCTCCTCCTTCTCCTCGCGCCTCTCCGACATGAACGTTCCAGAACATTCGCGATCGCTCGCTGCAGCGTCGGACGGAAAGGGTGACGTCACAGTGCGCAGCGTCAGCCCCCCCCCCCATCCCAAGGAAGGAAAAAATAATAATATAACGTTAAACCCTCATACAAAAACAAGTTTACGACATGAGATACACAGAGAGTGCGTGTATTTCACTTATAAAATGTAAAAAAAAAAAAAAAAAAAAGTTCAAAGAGTGGAGCAATTTTTCATATGAAAAAAGTGGATGGAGATTTTCTAAATATTATTATTATTATTGTAAACACAAAACAATCTAACATAATCCAAACTATAAAACCATAATAAAAGAATATAGGAAATAACGCACAAAAAGTTAATAAATAAATTAGATTAAATAAAAACAATTATTATTTTATTATAGACACAAAACAATCTAACATAATCTAAACCATAAAATAAAAGAATATAGGAAATAAGTCAATAAACAAATAAATTAGACATTTTCTTTGAATCCCCCCCCCCAACCACAATTTCTATATATATTTGTCTAAACTGATATTTACATATAATTTTGTATGCATTATGTATTTGTATATTGCAGAGATAATGAAGAAATAAAATAACTAATTGTATATTTTAATTAAATTCATTAATTATAATTAAAATATAATAAATTATTTCAGCCAAAAGATATTTAATTAAATTAAAAAGATACATAAGAAATAATGAAATATTGTATAATTGAATAATAATAAAATAATATAATATTAAAATAAACATACAAAACATTAATAGAATAGAGACATATTCAAAAATATCAGTGTATGTAAGTCACAGCCTAGCAGCAGAGCGAGTACGAGCACGCGCAAAACGTTTTTGAGCGCCTCGGATCACGTGGCCCCTCGTCAGCCAATGAGCTCCTGTGCTTTACGTGTTTTTTCGCTGGGGCTTTTCTTAGAGACGGACTGACGGCGATGTTTTCAAAAGCAGCACTGAGAGACGTCACACAGCCGTAGGGTTAATGTTCAGTTTTTACCCTCCGACACACTCATTTCTTTTTCTTAAAATCGTCGATATTTCGTATTCTACTCGTTGGTGAATGACGAAGAGGAAGCCAAAGACGGTAAGCAGAAAGTTTCGGTTGTTTTTTTGTCGCGGGTTCCGACTGTAGAAGGAGGAAAACGCATTTAGTTTTGCTATGGGGAGCTTAACCAACCAGTCTGAGTGCTAGAACAACAATAACGCAGTGTATGTAGGATTTTCGAGGCTTTTTAAATGAGTATTATTTGCAGCAAGAGCAGGTTTGTGTTCAGGAGCGTTGCTAGTGTGCCGCGCGTGCGTCAGTGACAGGCGCGTGCGGTGTGCGTTATACGCGGGTGTGAAGAGCTGGAGGGGCCCGCATGTCTCATAAACCCACTGCGGGCTCATTGTCTGTGCGTGAGAGGGGTGGCGCAGACCGCAACGTGATACTGTATGCTGTAGTTTTCATAATAAACCAATTTAAGTGGGATCTTAATGTCAGACAGGCAGCCAGAACGCATTGCATTTATTGTAATTTGCATTATTTTTCACCACCCATTTTTTTTTCGTTATAAATGACTGGAGCATGTATGACACAAATGCATGGAATGTATGTAAATATATATTTGTATAATAATTTCTTGGCGTTTGTTATATCGAGCGCGGTTGCAGCTGCGACGTGCATGAAATATTGTATTCATGCATGCAGCTCTGGTGTGTGTATGTATGCGTGTGTGGTTTGCACAAAGCTTTATTTGGTGACCGTCCTTCGCGCAGAAACCTTTTGTCTAAAGGACGTACCGAGGCGTCTTCAGCTGTGCAGCGACAGCCAGAAGCATGTCAAATGCAGGTGCAGTTCGTAGTGTCTTTCATAGAGATTTTTGTGATGACATAACACGGTACTACATTGTTTACTATGAGCACAATCTTATATACATACATGCATGTATATATAGGGTGGGTATTCTGAAAGCAGTTGTTTATTTGTGAATTATTGTTATGGATTATTATATTTTAGGTCTTCAAAATCTATATATGTTGTAGTGTGTGTTATTGAAATGTTTTCAGTTTGTTTGATCTTTTAAAAATACAGTGAAGAAATTACTTACTGTACGATATAAAATATTTTGTTATAATATACTGTTATTTTTATTTTATTATTTTTATCCTCCAAATTTTCTACATCTAAGTTAGATAGATTGTTGTGGGTTATATAATGATTTAAGCATTTTTGTATGTAGCTTTTTTTTGGTTTTGATTTTACTTTTATTTTTGGGGAGGACAGATTTGATATTCATTTTAGCCTCTGAGTATGGAATCTAGATCAGATGTTTACGCCCACTCGCTTAGTCTTGTTCTGCACTCACACACTTTCAGAATGACATATTAGGGATTATTATTCAAAGATCCCAGTTTTCCACAGCCGGGCCAACGTCCAAGGAGAGCCTGTGGTTCCTGCTGTTTTTCCATTGACCCTTTTTAAAGTCACGGGGCCACATGCACGAAAGGCCCCTGTGTGAGAATCTGTGCAATTCAACAGCGTTATGAGGAATAATAACAGGCTCGTTTCTGTCTAGGTTGTTTCAGGGCTACTTAGTCTCCAAAATGCTTCTTTTATAGTTATATGGCGTGTTTACGTTAGATAAACGATCCGTGGTGGTGCTGATGCGGTGGGAATTTGCAGCGACTGTCAAGGCAACACTCGCACGTATCTCAGCAAAATAACAAACTGCATTTGGCAGATGGAAAGCGACACAGATCGAGCCAAAATAAAGATAGACTGACAATGAAATCAAGCTTAAAAGTTTGAAATAATAAACGTAACCCCAAAGAGGCAGATTTTTTTCATAGACACACATTTTTCTCATTTGGGCCTAAAAGTGAAAAACGCTGTTGTGTCACAGCAGCCACACCTCTCTTCATGTTTCCAAATATCATTTCAGGACATTCCCAGTTCATAATATCCCAGTGTTCATAAATATGCATTTGAAATGTTTATTCTAAATCTATTATGGCGTTTATTGTTTTTATTAATAAAGCCAGACCAATAAAGCAATATTTCTCCATTTTGAGATTATTTTCAGTTATCGATAACTATATCCGGTTGGCTGATTAGTAGATGTGCCATTTCCCACATGTCAGTTTCAAATGTTGACGCCAGCCTTGTAAACATAAATATTTTTGTCAACATGAATTTAGAGATACGAAAATGAATTTAGTGTAAATAGTATGGCAATTTTGTGTATGTCTCATTTCTTATAAATTTCCATAATATATATGTATTTTTATTATTAGTAATATATCAGCATTATATCAGCCACCGTCCACTGTTGATATTGGTATTATTGGCCATTAAATAATCCATATTGTTCAAGCCAGCAGTTGTTATTTAAAACATGTTTTTGTGTTTTATTAGTATGTTAGTTTAAGTTTATTTCTAGTATTTAAAAAAAAAAAAATCTGTAATAGTGCTAGGGGTGGGTGATATGACCAAAATCTTATATCAGGACATGAGCAATTTTAATTCACGATAGCAATATAAAAACGATTGTGATTTTAACGGTAAAAGACTACAGTGAAAACGGTTAATTGGTTAACAGAAAGTTTCCGTACTATATGCGGCGAATAACTGTAATAGATCTAACCGTACATTTAATGTAATCTTACAGTAAAATTTACAGTTTTTGGTAGTGAAAAAGAACAAGTCATTGTATAATTTACAGTAAAAAAACGTAAATTGACATTCCCAGCATTCCCTGTGTGACACTTCACATTTTATGTAGTTTCTTCTTAGTTTTTCTTAGTTTTTTTTCTAATCAGTTATGTACATTAGGGTTTTATGATACATCTATTATTGTTAAATTAATGTTTATTGCATTTTTTAATGTCATGTGTGTTACCATGATGGTGTTTAACTTTAGTGTTTGTGTGAATGACGCTGTGCACCTTCTATATATTTAGCATATACCTTCTCAGCTTGTGGGAAAGCTGCTTGTGATGAACTTTAATTCATCATGTAACTCATCACCTCTGTGTTTGGTGGTTGTTAGTGTATTATAAAGGTATAAATCAGATATTAGTTCTTTAATAGATTAGTAAATTAACATTATATCAGTTAATGAAATATGGTATTTTACTGTAAACAGCTGCAGTTTTTTACCATAGATTTAACATATCTTTTTTTTTCGATACCATTGAAATTTCGTAATTCTTGTCACCATTTTCAATATCTCAAAAAATAGTAGACTAATAAAAAACAGTGTAAATTAAATATACATTTATTCTTATTTAAAGTTACAAAAGTGATTCAGTCAAGAGCAGTGAGAGATTTTTTTTGTTGTTTTGATTTACATTGAGACAGGCAACAGCAGGTTTATTAGGTTGCTGTCACTTTAAGACCTAATGCACGGATCCAGTGTACTTGTGCGTTTTTTTTCTTAACCGTTTACGTTCACTTAAGACCGAAATGACTGTATTTACAAGTAAGACAGGCATTTTGACACATAAGTATTAGGGCTGGGACAATAAATCAACTCTCGATTTGCGATACAATGATCCTGGAGCGATTCTGATATTTTCCGATGTATCGCGATTTTTTCTCGAATCCATTCTGAGCTTAGTTTTTAACAGCAGATGGCACTATGTGCTTTAGAAACACCCGTACTCTGCTTGCTTCCAGTTCCTTTACACACACCACTTAAACCTAATATAATCATTCATAAAGTTAGAAAAGGTTGTAGCGAATTTCAGTGATGTTCGCAGTGGGTTGTGTTTACATTCTCACTTCATAAAAGCATTCTGAGCCGAAGTATATTTAACCAATTGCATGACTCCGCCGAACGCACGAGTGCTCTCCAGCACTCTTCTTCCTGAGCATTTGAGTGTGCAGTTAAAAACTAGCCTAGAGCGCCATCTGCTGCTGAAAACTAAACTCAGAATCGATTTGAGAGAGAATCGTGATACATTCGGAAAATATCAGAATCAATCCAGAATCATTGTATCGTGAATCGAGACTTGATTTATTGTCCCAGCCCTAATAAGTATTTGTATTTGACCGTTCAAGCCCAAAAAGGCGGCAAAAAAGAACTAATTTCAGTACTCGCACGCTGTATAAGCAGCGCTTCATATGCTGCGCGGGTCTCTCAGACAGGCTCAGAAACCATCTCTCTGACAGCAGGCTCATATAACGAAATGTTGTCTTTTGCTGCTTACTGTACTTCAATGGTTTAAAATCGCTTTTATTTAACCGCAATGCTTAAAAACGCATTCAAATGATGAGCTTTTGTGACGGCGCAGCATAGCAACGTCATGTGAGCGTAACCGCGATAGAGATGATAGTCCAAAATCTCTACCGGTCAACAAATTTCCACCGGAAATATATCGCCCATCCCTATACAGTACAATTTTGCAACCTGAAATCTCTAGTGCATTTTATAAATAAATGAAGTGCATTTTCAGCCAGATCATATTTTATCTAGAAATGTCACTGTATTAGTGCAGTTGACATGAAATACTTAGGAAGTTGCTATGTTGTGTAGTTTGACATGCTGAAACTATTTAAAATAGCATTTAAACAATGCTAATTCTTTCTTTTTCCATATTACATTATACATTAATTTTAACCTAAAAATGTAATGTTAAAAAAAAGGCCAAGGAGACGTTATGCATCAGCTACCCAACAGCACGTCTGTCTGCAAGAAATCAGAAGTGCACCAACTGGCGCTGCACATTTGGCTGCTCTGTTTACAGTCGTGTCCTAGTTTTGCTTTCATTTGCACAGATGACACCGGTATGCTGCAGCGTTTCTGTCGAGTTCATCCACTGCGCGCCGGACGGTTTGAGCAGACGTATTTCCATGAAGCTTGTGCGAGCGGGAGCTGGTTGCATGAGAGAGAGGGAGAAAAAGGGAAAAGCGAGAGAGACAGAAACAGGCGTGTGACTCACTCTCCTACCCATTAGACGTTGGCCTTTGTGATCTGAACCATTCCCGTGAGAGACCTCTCTCCTCGCTTCACGTTCAAACTGGATGCCATTTTTATTTTGCAGAGCTCCTTTTTTCCCGCACAGACGCAGGGCTTTGAAGTACGAGGTTTTAATGCTGACAAAAAAAGAGGCTTTGTGTCTCTACTTGATGTTGATAGAATTTGGCACATTTTGTATTGCAGATATGCTGTTTTTGCTTAAATTATTTTTGTTATTTCTAGCATTTTGTCCTGTTTTACTAAATGAAGGTGGCTGATTGATAAAAGTGGCAAGATTTGAAATAGGCCCTCGTTTAAGAGCTTGTATTTCATATACTGCTTTTCACGTGTATGTGTTTGAAGAGCTTTCAGCATCACTGACCTCTTGATCCATTTAATAAAATAAACAAAAGCACTTTTGTATTTTGCTTAGAACAAATGTAATCCAACAGCCGTAGTATGAGTCGTCTAATCAGCAAGTCCAGGGTGAATCTGAACGCACAATTTTTCTACATCATTAGCTTCTTTAATGTTTGTTATTAAATATTTTGGCTAATTTGATCATTCTTACAGCTGACCAGTATGGGTTTTGTAATGTTTGATATCGATTATCCACATTTAGAAGAGCAGGGTGGCTTATAATACTGATATACACTACCATTCAAAAGTTTGGGGTCGGTAAGATTTTTCAGTGTTTCTGAAAGTAGTCACTTCTGCTCACCAAGGCTGAATTTATTTGATCAAAAATACAGTAAAAACAGAAATATTGTGAAAACTGTTTTCTATTTGAATACATTTTAAAATGTAATTTATTCCTGTGATGCAATTTGAATTTTCAGCATCATTACTCCAGTCCTCAGTAGGAATTAAATGGATCGTAGTTGATCCGTACGGACCAGGCCTATAGTTCGGCACGCGTGTTATTCGCAGATTAATTGCCGAGTTTAATCATTATAGAGTGAAAGTTTATCATTTGCACGTGTTTTGTCTTGCAAATTTACACATTTAAGCGATTTTAAACCATTACAGCAAACAACAAAACACAACTTTAACAAAGATTAATCTATATTTAATTTATACAGTAAACACTATAGTGTTATTTTACGTTTACTTTGTTATATTGCATTTATCTATGCTTGTAATTAGTGTATTTGTTCTTATTTTTTCATTGATTGTTCACTTGCCTTTAATAATATTTTAAATGTATTAGTTAGACTAGTAGTTTTTGTTGTGGCATCAAAGTACTTAATTATTTATAAATTTTTTCTTGCTGATCCAAAAAAATGATCCGATCCGTGACTCAAAAACTGTAATATGATCCGAACCGTGAACCACTAGTCTTCAGTGTCACGTGATCCTTCAGAAATCATTCTAATATGCTGATTTGCTGCTCAAGAAACATTTCTTATCATTATCAATGTTGAAAACGGTTGTGCTGCTTCATATTTTTGTGGAAACCATTTTTTTTTCAGGATTCTTTGATGAATAGAACAGCATTTATTTGAAATGGAAATCTTTTGTAACATTATACATGTAAATACTGTCACTTTTGATCAATTTAATGTGTCCTTGGTGAATAAAAGTATTAATTTATTTCAAATAAAAAAAAAATCTTACTGACCTCAAACTTTTAAATGGTACAATTTAATTTCTAAGACAGAACACTCCAAATGTTTGGATTTAAATGTAGCCTAACATTTATTTAGCATTTACTAGATTCACTAAAAATATTGGAAATATTTGCTCTTTGTAGATTTTCAGCAACTCAAAATGACCAGTGATTGGCCAATTACTTTAATTGGTCTGGTCGATATATACATTTGCATACTTGTATAGAGCATGTTTCTGGCCTAAAAATCTTTTTTGTGCATGGAGAGGTAATGGCCGGAGAGGTAACACCAAAATAATCACAATATCATTCACATTCACATTTTCTCTTTAGACACCTGTTCTTGTCACCATGATGCAATCAACAGGGTAATTTGTACTTCAGATCGGTGAACATGCTCATTTACAACTGCATATGTCACGAGTGTCGAACATTTTCCCCTCTCTGATGTTTCTTTCGAAGAGCACACAAATCCTCTGAATTTCCTCTTTTACGAGTCCCTTATAGAAACCAATCGCATTTGGGGAAACCCCCTGTAAAAATGCGTCAAGTTTCATTCTTCACCCCACAAAGGTCAGGCTTTAAAAGCCTTCAGTGGGACAACTGTGTAACTCGTGGCTTTTTGGGTGTGTAGGACTCAGCTGATGTGGTGACTTAAGTCTTTCCTCCTGCTGCTGTTTCCACTACAATGGAAATTCAGACAAATGAAATGTACTCTTTATTTGCATCATCTCAGGTTTACCGAGGAAGCCTCTTCTTATCAAGAATCCTTTTTAGCTGTATGATGTTCTTGAGTTGCTGTGTGGTTCTTTGGGGATTAAAAAAAGTTGTTGATGCTTCATGACAAGTTCTTTTAAATGTTTGTATTGATTTCTGTTATTCGCAAACGAACATGCTTAGCATCAGTAAGGACACTTAGATTTGAGGTTAAATTAATGGTAATAACTTAGGGTGTGTTCACACTTGTAGTTCGGTTCGTTTGGTCCGGACCACAAAAAAAAAAGAAACAAAAAAAAAAAAACATTTAGTCCTGGTCCGATTAGCATTCAGATTTTATCACCGAACCAAAAGATACCGAACCTAAAGGCATAGGAATACGTTCACAACCTGATTGGTCGGATTTTATGACGTATTACCTATTTTTGAAATAAATGCGCTTGTTGTGTGTGCGTAGCCTGCATATGATGGTATTTTGGCCAGCTGGGAACTTGTGAAGAGCTTATAAAATGTGTAAAGGAGTCAAAACAGTGGCAGGAATTGCTCCGCCACACACACAAATGATCTGCTGCGTGGAGACGCGCGTCTAATGCCTGTGATGGGCAAACTCACGACTATGACGAGAAAAACTGATATGCGTGAGGATTCTGTCCTTTTTAAGGCCTCATCTTCCTGTTTTTGGTTCGTTTAGATGTCTTTGGTCCGTGTTGCGTTCATATATCATTCGAACCGCACCAGAGTTCGTTTGGAAACGGACCGAGACCCATCTTTTCAGTGGTCTCGGTCCGCTTGTTTGGTGCGCACCAGGGTTCAGATGGCAGCGTTCACACATGTTCAAATGAACCTCACTAACAGAGCAATCGCACCAGGGTTCGTTTTAATCAAACCAAACATGACAAGTGTGAACACACCCTTAATGTTAGTTCATTAACATATTGATTTTGGTCATAGTAGAAGCCATTGTAGCAAAACATTTCACAATACACTGTAAAAATGATTTTGAAAGTTGTAAATAAAACAAAAATTGTTGGACTGCGGTTTACAAGAAATTTCACGTCTAATTCAATGTGTCGCTTGCCATTTCTTTTTAATTATTTGTAAAATTTACTAGCAGTTTCTGAGAAAATTTAAGTAATTTTTTTTCAGTGTACTATAGTGAAAGAAGCGTTGTAGAAACATTTAGAACAATTTCCCTGTTCTAACATTTACAAAGAGAACATTTCTCTTTTTATTTTCTTATTCAAGAGAAATGCCTCCAAGCTGATTTGCCATATCCACAACTTTTAATCATGTTATTTGTGAAATTTAAAGGCACAATATGTAATTTATCGCCAGTAGAGGTCGCTTATTCAAAACAAAGGAGTAGTTTGATGACTCCTTGATTTTGCGGAATCATGGGAGGTGTTGTCTTCATGTCTACAGCCGGTGGAGGCCGGTGGAGCGATTGATAATGAGAGACGAGCACGACACACGGCTCAAGAGAAGTGGAACTTTTATTATGCCGCAGTCTCTGCTTCCACTTCTTCCGGTCAAGCGTATGTCTGGTAACGCAGCGCTGTTTTATCATATTAGATACATTTGTGCGTGTTGAAAGTTGTTGTTATGCTACTCTGCGTTCGCTCGGCGGCTGCTATGAGACACTTGTTGCACACTGCAGTAAGCTAGATCGATATTATGCATGGTAAAACATGGTACAACTCGCGGTAAATCAAGAAAACGAGATTTAAACAATAAGACTTACTAGGGCTGGGTATTGACACAATTTTCACGATTCGATTCGATTTCTATTCACATGCTTGCGATTCGATTTCGATATCGATTATTTTGGATGTAGGATATCAGATACAATACATGGCAAATTTTCTAGAGGGAAAAAAATCTCTCAACTAATGCTGTAAACTACACATGGGAGTCAGTTGGTACTACATTACTGTAATAATGTTAAAATTAACTTATTTATAAATAACTTATTTATATACAAACACTTAAATTACACTCAATGATGTTTTTTATAATAACTAAAGTTTAGAATTACATAATCATATTTCTACTCCAATTCATTTTTTTGAAATATAAACATTTAAATTGTGGCTGTCATAACTGATTTATTCAAACATGCATTAAATATTGAAGAACATTAAAAATTACAATGAATATGTAACGGTGCATAGCTATATTTTTCAGATAGCTGACTTTCTAGAGTTCATTTTTCTAGCTGACTAACGAGTTTATGGTCACTGAATATGTTTTTCTGAGGTAAATGTGACGTTAGGTGACATTGTTTACAAGCTGTTTTATTGACGTCTTTCCGAGGTTGAAACACTGATTGAGCTATTACACGAGACATGATATGGATTTTGGTAAGTTGTACTGTATATTTTAACATACCTTCAGATGTTTAGTCATGTTTATTTCGCGCTGTAACTGGTATTAAAGCGGAGAGGATGTTCACATGCGCTCCGTGTTGCCGCTTCTCTTTAACTGAGACGCTACAGCAATCTGTCACGCCACATTTAACAGCGCCAAAACGGTATTTATTTTTTGAATCTCATAATAAGATGGACGTCATTTGAAATCTGAGACTTTGCTTCATATCAAAAGTAACAAAGCACAAAGATTATTGCGATTTATTGGATGGGAGGCGCGCTACATGTTCTGTTCATTCATCAACTGAAAACAGACTAGACTAATCGATTCTTGGGATTTAAGAATCGATATCAGTTCATAAAAATGAGAATCGATTAAAATCGTGAAATCGATATTTTTTTTACTCAGCCCTAAGACTTACTGTGTAGAGCTGTATAGCATGATTAGTTCTCTGTTGATAAATGTATCCAAACAGTTGCTCCCCTGTCTAATAAAACACATAATATATTAAAGCGTCTTTGGTGTTTCTGTGGTTTTCTACCAAATAAAACCGGAAATCGAGAGTAACGGGGGTATGATGTCATTGATAGGCGACGCACGGACATGGTCCGTGTCCTGGTTAAAATGGCTCATTTCTCTGGATTTAAACATTCTTGGAAACATTTGTTATAATGTAAGTACACAAGTCAACAAAATATATAACATTGTTCTAGTGGTTTTTGGATATTTTAATCTAAAAATTGTTGTGCCTTTAACAGTTTGCTTAAAGAAGATGATTTGAGTTGTTACAATTCACGCCATTCTATATAAGAATAATATCTACATAACGCTGATCATAGAAATCTCCAGTTTTGTTCTGTAAAGTTCATCAGACCTAGCAACAGTAACCAGGGGGCGGAGCTTAGCGAAGGATCAATTGAATCTTTTAGTTGTCAAAGTGTACCAGCTATGACTGAAGGTTTGTTTTTGTTAAAACAGCCACGTCGTGCTGCTGAGAGCTGTTGGATTGTGAAGCGATTGGTTTCTAGAAACCCTTCAATCAACGGGGTCTGTGTTTGCTGGTCTGTATGCACGTCCTGTCAGGAAATAGAGTGACTTTCTCCTCACGCTCAAGACACGGACTGCACGCATACACGTCTGGCCGACATTGTTTGTTTTTGAAACCAAAGTCGCATTTCCCAGCAAGAATGTGATGTAACAGTTCATGTTTTATTTACATTCATATGATTTTTTTTTTCATGAAGAGTGACATGTTCAAGGTCCATCCAGTATATATATATATTGTTTGAGTGAAATTTTTATTTTTTTGGTGGTCAAGACATGAAATGACGTATTGTGATTTTATTAATTTCTTTAACTACAGTGATCTCATCATTATTATTATTATTATTATTATTCATAAGTATTGATGAAGTGTTAAGCTGTACATTATCTTTATCGTTTAGAAACTGTAGTGTTTATCCAAATGTAAAGAAGTGCACATGTGCTAGAATTATTTATTTATGCATGAATATGAATGAAATTGTGATGGATATTCCATTGCGCTTGCTTAGTGGTTTATGCATTAGAAAATATACAGAAATGGTGCACATTTTCATCCAAATGATGTAAGTTTTAGAGTGGCTGCCTATTGCAGTACTTCATTAAAAGGTTCCCTGTCAGATGTTAGCAGATGTTTGTACAACGTTTATGATTCAGAATGCTAAATCAATGCTGATTCTTATCTACTTTTAGTTTGTATGTAAATGTGACAGTTAAAATCAGTCGTTGTTGTATAATTTGAGTGCTGTCAGTATACAGGCAATTCAATATTCGGTTATATGCTGGCGTACTGGAGAATCAAGTTTTAAAACTCGATCGCTTAGGTCTTATGTTGTGTTCCCGCAACGTTTGTAAAGGAGCTTCCAAATAATGGTCAGGCCATCTCGTAATGCCATGTCTCTGACACTTGAGATGAGACAGCCAGCATCCTCATGCTCTTCACCAGATTGTCTGGAGAATTTGAGACGTTCTTGTCTTCTCCATTGTTCAGACACACACATTAACTACTCATCCATTCAATCCTTTGCTCTGCTAACACCATGAATCTAATTACAGCAGACAGCAGGACTTTAGTCAACACTTTAACCATAGAAACACAGAATACGAGTTCAATCTATATATCTCAACTACACTTAATTGTGTTTTAAAGCGTTTATTCTTATTCTTAGCCTCCAACTCAAACACTAGCGAGTGAAATCGAACAGTTTTCGAACAGGCTAATGATAGACATTAGGTGCGTCCCAAATCACGTACTTATGTGGGAGTAGTGCGTTCACACAAATTCCAAAAAGAAAAATTACACTTTAAAATACCTGGATGATGCACTAAATTAACGGAAAAAATGAAGTGTGGAATGTTGGGCACTTTATGCACTTAGCCCCTCCCCCTCTGCTACGTAATTAAAGCTATTAGACTTCGATGTTGAATGACAAAATAACCTTATAACATTCACACACTACACGGATGAGTACATAGTGCATAAGTGCATAGTGCGTCATTTGGGATGCAACTATTTAGTCGCCTTGCATGAAAATTTAGTCGCATATGCGAGTGATTTACTCGCACTGTAGAGGGTTGCTAGAGCATAATTAAGGTCTATATGGGCAGGTGCAAAGCAAACGGGTTATGTGCTTTTAATTTCATCAACGCTAGTCAAACCTTTATTGGATTTCTTACTGTTGACATTTATATCAGTGATGTGGGATTTGGTTATACAGGTCAACACTTACTCTGGGTTATTTCCAGCATAAATCCTGTGGAACACATCTGTGGTGTTTCGTCAATTACCACTGACAATAATTTCAACTTGCCCCCCAGTTTTGAAGGTGTAGTATTTGCACTATGAATATTATAGGAAATTTATCGTCAGAAACATAATTCCCATTCTTTTTTTTTATTAAATAAATTATTTAATTAAGAATAATTGATACAGTGAGTCCACAAACACGTATTCAGAAAGTAAATGGTTACATTTTGTTCCATTCTGAGCATGTTGACTTAATCAATATTAGTGCACTAGTCAGTGTGCCGATCTCTGAAACATTCTGACAGTGACTCTGACACCAGTGTTCATGGGATGTAACGTAGCTGACATAATGAAGGGTTGTGTGAAAAGCTTAGATGCAAGACAAACTAGTTTGGTCGCTTTGGTGAACACATGGCTGCCTTTTCAAACATTGCCATAGCCTGTCAGATTTTGGCAGGGTTTTGATTGTAATCTGGGAAATCGTGGTGCATTGCCTGGTCCTGTCTTTTTGAGCATGTCTGAACTTTCAAAGAGGATGCAAAACCGATATTGTTCTCTGGTGGCCTTAAATCTGTGTGTGCATGTGTATGAGGGCATGTGTGAGTGTAGGATAATGCTGGATTCATGTGAAGTGAAACCAACCTCGCAAATACAGGAACAAGAAACCTACTTTGACAGCAGCGTGTTGCTTGTGCATAAACGTGTGTTTGTGCCAAAAGTGGGCGGAGATTTTAGTTTGCACAACGTGCTCAAGTGGTATGTGGGAAGCCTGTGTTGTTGTCTAGGCCCTTTTTTACAAGCGTGGTTGGTAACACTGACGGTTGATGGTCATGTGCTCGTTTTGCAGGAGCTGCACTTAACTCACGCCTCACAACGTGAGCTGCCATACAAGAGCCTGTTTGTCTTATATGGAGTTCACACAGACTTACAAACTGTTAGCATGAATTGAATTGGGTGTGAGCAAAAACATGCCGTTTTTGTGTGTGTCCCTTTAAATGCAAATGATCTGCTGATCCCGGCCCCCTTTCCAGAAGAGGGCGGAGCTTTAACAGCTCGCGCTTCGGTTGCTCAACAACAACAAAGCTGGAGAATCTCACGCAGCCAAAATGAGGATTGTCAGTAACGGTGTTCAGCCTTACATTGTTCAAACCGGAGTCGGACATTGATGGAGAGACTCAGGAAGAAGTTACAACTTTTAGAATGAAACTGGACGTTTCTGAATGGTTAGTGGATAAATTTATGTAGTTGCTGTGGAGTTGATTCAACTCATCAACTAGCATGTGCCGTCATGTTAATCTTTTGTACAAATCCAGCGTTGAATTGACCCTCGTTTGTGAAGCAGTCCAGCGTAAAATGACGGCATGACAACAACACTCTACTACTACAACTCTTCCTCTTCTCTAAAGCAGCCCAACATGGCCTCACCCCCTTTGTTGTGTGTTCTTGGGGGCAGGGTTTATGTAAATTTGGGGGTTTGTGATGTCATTAACCCGGGAAGAAGCTCGTTGTAGTCCCTACCAGCCGTTTGTTGTAGTCCTTAAAAATGTTATTTCTGTAAAAGAAAATATCTCCCTTTGCATTGAACTTTGAGCGTTGTAACTTTGCAGATGTTGTTTATGATCAAACAGCAATATTACACACTAACTAAAGTTAAAAAAGTGAAATCATAATCAAGGACTCCTTTAAACATTATTTGAATACTAAATATATGCTTTTAGTCAAAAGATACACCTTGTTTTCAAGTTTTATAGTGAAGCTATCAGAATAACATAATAATGATTTAATTGTCCATCCATTCATCCATCCATCCAAAATGATTATTTATTATAGGTTTTTTTAGTTTTGTATAGAAATTCATATTTATCATTTATATATAACTACAAAGTTAATGTCAAGCAATGAAACATGGAACATAAATATATGATACAGATGTATAAAAGCCATTATTTGATGCATTTTGATTGTTAAAACTGCTCAGATCAACAAGCTATATTGTAGTATTTATAATCAGGCACTCAAAGGAATACCAAAAAAAGTTCTTTCAGCCAATAGGGGTCCAAGTGTGCTAGAATTTTAACAGGCCTTTGGCATGGTATCAGAGCTGGGCGATATTCATTTGCTCTCTCTGGCAAGGAAATGTATGCGATTGGATATGTGGATGAAAGGGACTGAGGAGGCAGATGTGGATATCTAACATCCTTACCCATGATCCTGTTCTTAGTGTGGCAGCAATATGGGATTACTGTGTTTTAACTGAGGCTCAGAGGAAAGAGGAATAAAAGATTTGTTGCTTTTGACTGACGGGTTTAAGTCCAGCGCTGCTGAACAGACTTGAAATTGAAAGAGCCGGAATGGTGAATAGAGCGGAAGAAACGGCCGACCTCAAGACACCGCTGGCTCAATCCCAGAGGCCTGTGCTGTCAGGAATGCTGTCTGTTTTTCTCATATTTAATAATGCAAATGTTTTTGTTTCATCTTTGTTTCATGTGGTGGTTATGTTTGGTTCTTTTAAATTATTATTATTTTTTTTAATTGGTAGTGAAATGGGTAGAACACAGGTTTTACCCATCAAAACACCATTTCCTATTTCCATGTAAAATTCTCCTCAATTCACCAGTTTCCATCAAAATACAACAGTAACTACAGTATTGTTTTCTTTGGCGTGCCAGTGCAGTCATATATTGATATATTATTATTTTCCTCACAATATTGCAATACACAAGCAACACAATATTTATGTATGTATGTGTACATTAATATTCCCTACAGCCAGTTAATAAAAAGCAGGTCGTATAAATAACCACAATGTCTGAAATTAGAGGTTTTCTGTTAGACACTGTTAGACAAAAGCAAACTTGTCTTTGCTGCAGTTTTTTATAATATTTGCCGATATTGTCAACAAAACGAAATGAAAACATTTTACTTTACTGTAAGGAGATCCCATATTAATTGATTATGAATCTACTGTAGTAACAAAAACTGTACATTTGCAACCATACTCTCTAAAAAATGCTGGGTTAAAAAAAAAACAAGTGGGGTTGAAAATGGACAAACCCAGCGATTGGGTTGTTTTAACCCAGTGGTTGGGTTAAATGTTTGCCCAACTTGCTGGGCAGTTTTATTTAACCCAACTATTGTTTAAAAATTACTGTATTGCAAAATAGGCTGGAAATTAAAAATCAGTCACATAATTACTAGAGGCAACAATAATAATCAAAAGGTGAACATTTATTATTAAGCAATTTAATAAATGTTCATTTATTAAACATATTAATAAATGTTCATTTCCAACACACTTTGGGTTCATTTTAAGCAAGCAATACAGTAATTTTTAAACAATAGTTGGGTTAAATTAAACTACCCAGCAGGTTTGGCAAACATTTAACCCAACTGCTGGGTTAAAACAACCCATTTGCTGGGTTTGTCCATTTTCAACCCAACTTGGGTTCAGTTGTTTTTAACCCAGCATTTTTTAGAGTGTAGCATTTTAGCGTAAAACTGTTTACTATGGTAAGTTTTTGTTTGGACCTTGGGAACTAGACATCTAGGCAGATTTTTGTCTTTTACTGGCTGAACCCTTCATTGGCCTGCTTATTCTTTAGTGTTTAGATGCTGTTTATGCATTGTTTGACCCTTTGACCTTTCAGACCCTGTCTAGACGTCTTCTGACAGCAGATGTCAGGGGTTTTGAACTCAGTAATGATGCTCGCTCTCGTTGTATTTGTTGTTTGTGCTGCCTTGTTCACGTCACCTTTTCAATCTTGCATTGAAAGCGGTTTCAAATATATTTTCTAATTAAAACGTATTACAATTAAGTTTTTATTGAATTCTCGTTCTTGTTGTTGTATTCTCAGAGGTCTGAGTGCATGCTGCAATCCGGGTCATTCCCATGAGTCTGGTTAATGCGGGATATCATCTCAGGACAAGTCTATTAAAGCGTGTGTGACTCACCCAAACTTCACCCCTGCGTTGAGCTGAGTCATTGGGTCGGACTGCACTGGTTTTTAAGCCTGTGCGGGACTGCGTTATATTCTCATTTCCAGAACGCTGAGTTTTCTATTGTTTATTCAATAAAATATTTTAATGCAAGAATTAAAACACAGTAAAAAAAGAGATAAAAAGGCATGTTTTCCACTATTTTTTTAATTCAAGGAAGAATGTTTATTTATGTTGACCAATATAAAATACATAGTACTATAAACAAGAATATTTACCAGCATCTTTCTTTTACTATAACACTTAATATAGGAAAAATTGTGAATGTTTCTTAGTGAATGTAGTTTATGGATTGATTCATTGAGACTTCAATGGCGAAATTAAAAGCACATCAAAATCATTACGATATTCACAATTTTACCAGGCTGCACAATTAATCTAAATTAAACCGAAGTCACGATATGGCTCAGTCCAATTATCAAATCACAAAGCCTGCGATTTAATTAAATAAATATATGCGCTGCATGTTTCAGAGTGAAACACAGCACTGTGGGGTTTTTTTAAGCATGAGTAGGGGTATAACAGACCATATGGACCGGGTCCCACAGTTCGGGACATGTGATTTCACAGATTAGTTGCAAAGTTTAACCATACGGAGCACGTGCGCTTGAACGGACACATATGCACAAAATTATCTTAAAATACCCGTCTTGGCAAGTATTCTCATAAACATAGTCTGTTTATGATCATATGTCTTAAGTGAAGTGAATGTAAACAGAAAGAAATCGAATGTGAATGAGTATCCGACATGCATTTGGTCTTAAAGTGACAGCAGCCTATAAATACCTGCTGCTGTGTCTTTAATGTTAATCAAACAATAAAAACACAGCTTTACCAAAGATTAATCTATATTTAATTTTTTATATATTACATTTCTGTACCTAAATACTACTCTTAGATTTTACTTTATTTGTAACTTAGTTTTAGTTGTGTTTGTCTATACTTGCAATTTGTGTATTTGTTCTTATTTTATTACTGACTGTTCACTTGTCTTCAATAATGTTTGAAGCTTTTTGAAGTTTGCTTTTTGCTATGATATCGAAGTACATTTGTCACTAAGAAGTGTGGTTATTTTCGGCGATGTGATGAACAGAGCGATAATAATGCGATTAGGTGTTTACATGCCTGTTTTTTGCGATTTTAATCACAATATTGCCAAAATCACCTTATAATCATATTATGAGGGTTCATGTAAACGTAGTCATTGTCAACAAAAGAAAAGCTTTAATGTTTCCCTGTGGTTTTCCACCAAAATTAAAACTTAATTTTAGACAGTTGTAAAATTACAATACTAATATTACTGTAAAATGTAGGCCTACTGTAAAATAAAATTATTAATATTAAATAATTTCTCAAATATTCTTTATTTTACAGTGAAATATTACAAAACTATTGTTTATTTTTATTTAGTAATAATCACAATCATAATCATAATAATTTCATGTAATCACAATTTTTGGACCGCAAACCTGGAGCAAACCTTTTTTTAATCACCATTTTTATCAGAATAATTGGTTACACTTTATTTTAAGGTGACGTAGTTACATTGTACTCAAATAAGTACTGAGTAATATTAATTAACTATGTGCCAGTGGTTCAATGTGCCTTGCTAAAATTTTCACTGGCCCCATCACAAAAAGTAATAAGTAAATAAATTAAAATAGTTATTGTTTTCATTGTGTTTGACCCATGCAACCTTAATAAATAAGGTTATGACACCAAATTTCAGATACCAGTGAAATTTCACAATTCACGATTCCACAAACTTGATGATAACTACTAATATAAATTTTAAAGACAAGTCAATAATCAAATTCTGAGCAATAGCACACATAAATACAATAGAACAAACATACAAATGAAATAAACAGTGCTTTTCGGGTTTTTCAGGTAGGTCTAGTTTAAAATAATCAAATGTAAAATAACACTGCATATTCTGTCAACTGTCCCGAGCGTTGTTCACACTGGCCTCGGGCCATCGTGCAGTCCTTATTGTCGAGCCCTGGGATCTGTCTCAAACTCATGAGTTATCATTTTTAAATCGTTATAAATTCCTAGTGCAGTCAGTAAGGAACCCGAATCGGAGACAGAATTGTTAAATTCCGATTCCCTTCTCTAATGACGCTCTCCGTTTCTGATTCTGTCTGTCTGAGCCTCTCTGTGCAGTTTGACGTGTAATCAGCCTGAGCACTAGTAGGAAGCTGATTATAACCACACAACCACAGCAAGACCAACACTCATCTACTGGCCTCTGCCCTAATCCCTCTCTCTCTCTCTTTTTCTGTCTGTCTCTCGATCTTTTTCTCCCCACGGTGCCCCTGTCATTCCAGTTTCCACCTCCCTTCGGCTTGCCGCCCCCCCTGCCGCTGTGTAATCTGCAGTAAAAGGTGCATTGTTCTGTGTGGCGTGGGTATCTGTGGTCATTAACCTACATACTGAGCAGCAGGCTGCAGGCTTCTTAAAGCTTTCTCAGATGCCCTCCGATCAGGAAGTTCAGCGCTCGGTTTTCTGTCAGTTAACCCTTTGCTTCCTTTGTGCACAGTGCTTTGGCAAAGATTCGCTGTCAGTTATGAACTAGAGGGTAAACTTTAGTAGCGCAGTTTTATGCTGTTTTTCCCCCTCATTCAAACTCATTTGTTACCGATGTAGTCATATATTTATATATCTTTTTTTTTTTTGTAGCATTTGATTGGACACACTCTTTGATGTCAACAAAAAATATGGGAAGCATTTTCTCCTTCCTTTTAAAGGTTGAATAGCCTGTTTGTATGGCCTTATAAAGCATAGTTAAGATAGCAAAATAGTTTCATTTTATTAATTTGCATTGTTTGTTTTTTTGTTTTTTTTCACTGCTGTCTGTGAACCCTATTGGATACGTTTTTTTTTTTTTTTGTTTTGTTTTTTTTTTTTCCATTTATCTCATTTTTGGTGCATTCAGGTTCAGTTAATAAGGTTGTTTTTTGAATGTTGTAGAAAAAACCCTGCAAAAACAGATTGAACTGTTTCAAAACCTCATGAGCTGCCTGTGTAGGTAACATTTTAAGGTGTCATAAATACGCTCTTGATCAGATGACTTGTTTTGGCCAGTTATAATGCAGCAACCTCATGTATTCTTTGAGCCTAAAATGGTTGCATTTGTGGCCAAAAATATTAATTTGCGAGTGATATTTTTTGCTGAGATGGCATTCACCAATCCTCTCTCATGGTCTCATTGGATAGTAAAGTGTTCAATGTGTTACTTGCCAATTCTTTCTAATTGTGAAATTTACTGCCAATTATTTCTACACATTTTTCAGTGTACTGTTTTATGAATACTTTGAGTTTGGACGTACTACTCATCTCGCATACTGTGTTTTGCCTACTATATAGTTATATCTACTTATGTAGAGCATTTTAAATTGGTCACTTAAAATTAGTGCTGGGTGATAAAACGATAATTATCGCGATATAATTTTCCTCTATAAAATTTTGACAAATGTTTGATATACTGTTTACACAGCAAAGGCGGAATGAAACAGCAGTACTAGGGCTGCATGATTATGACAAAAATCATAATTGTCGATTATTCCCTTGAAATTGTAATTGTGATTATTAATTACGATTATCACAATTACATTGAATGATGTTTTGAATAGCTTTATACCATTGTTTGAAGCAACAGCATGCCATATTTTTATGTAAAAATAAAAAACAAGCTGAAAACATTCTTCCTGAAATTTTTTTTATTGCTTTTCTATAGCATTAAGCCTCAAATGTCATCTATACATTGGTTTGGTTTCTTATTTGAATAAAAAAAGTAAACATATGCATGTAATAATAATAATAGGGGCTTTCGCATCATGTTGTTCTAGGAACTTAGTTATAGGGACTAGCCACCAGGGTGGTTCCCCGAGAAATAATGTTCCCCTAGGGCCATTTTCCTGGTTTCATTTGCACCGCCAGTAGGAACTCTGAGGTGACGTAAACTGCGCTTGTTGTGACTTTTATTTTGACGGCGTGGCGGAATTTTCTTTTGACACTTCTGAAAACAGCTCAGCCAGAGCCTGAGCACACAGTGCACGCATTCTCCATCTTCATTAGTTTACGATCTGTTTAACGTTATTAAATAGAACTGTAATACAAAGAAAGTAGAGAAATGTCGGAGGATTTCAATATAAGAGAAGAGAAGCTTGAGTTTGTTGCACAGCCCTGTTTGTTTGAACCACGAGAGGCGTGTAAGCTTACAATACTCCTACATCCTGCGTCATATATCACGTCACGGGTTACTCATTTGCCGCAAGTCGACTTGTACTGTCGTCTGCCGGAAGCTGGTTATTTGAATTGATAAAGTTTTAAATATGGATATTTTTCTTACAAAAACCCATCTCTTCGGTTCAGAAGGACTTTATTTACCCCCTGGAGCCGTATGGATTATATTTATTATGGATTTTTTTTTTTTTTTTTTTTTTTTTTAACCATTTCACTACCATTATAAAGCTTGGAAGAGCAAAGATTTTTTTTTAAATATATCTCCGATTGTGTTTGTCTGAAAGAAGATAGTCATAGGATGGCTTGAGGGTGAGAAAATCATGGGATAATTTTCATTTTTGGGTGAACTATCCCTTTAAATTTACTCATGCATATTTTGATGTAGAAAAAATATTTTATTTCATTGTAAATGTTTTGAATATTCTGCTTCATATTTGTGAAATGTTCACCTGTTTGTCAAGTCTTTGTCATTTTCTGACAATAAAGGGTAGTTTAAAACCACAATTAATGCTCTGGTTTCTACAACTGTCACTCAGGAGCAAAAATCTGCCTTCAAACTTGAAAGAAATAAAGATTTGACATTTATCATGATTGATATCAACTGATATGAACATCAGCCCAGCCCTACTTAAAATGATGCTGCATGTGTAGGCAGTAAACAACTAGACTACTCACTAGGTTTTGGAACTGAGCTTTTCCAAAAAACATCAATGTAATTGTGTTCATGCATGTTCATGCGTCTTCTGTATATTTATTCCATATGTCCACTGATTCCAGTATTCTTGTGGTCTATAATTTTGAAGTGTTGTAGAATAAACATAAAGGAAAAATAAGGAAATATTTTATGGCACAGAAAATATTGTGACTGCAGTATATTGAATACTGATGTTGGCCGTGACTCACCGCTCGCACTGACATCAAGTGCTGTTCTGTTGTGTCACTCTTGAGGTTGTGCCGCGGCTGTTGTTGTGTTGATCAGGGATTACGAACCTCACATGTGTGGAGCTCTTGTTGTTGTTGTAGTGTTTTTTATTTTTTTTATTTAATGTTGTATGTTTTCAGTAGAAGGTTGGGGGAAGGGGAGCAGATTTACTGGGCCAATGACAGCGGGACATTTAGACAGTGTTGTTATAGCGGTCAGGCCTGAGACGTGACCTGTGAGCAGCCTATATTGGTTTTATGAAAGCTTGCAAGGGGTGTGTGTGTGTGTGTGTGTGTGTTTGCGACTCTCGGTTTCCCTAAAGATGCTCTGAAATCTCTGAAGCACCTCTTTCATTTTGTGAATAATCTGTGTAATATTCTATGTGTGATAATGCACTTACACTCTGTAAAATAACACGAGATGGAGAGGATGGGAGTCTCTGTATGTGTTTGTCTGAGGCGTGTTCATGTTTGAGTGTGTATTAATGCGTGTGTGTTGGTAAATGCCAGAATGGAAAATGCTTTCCTGTAATTGGAAGCATGGCTTTGTCATGTGACCTTCAGCAGTAGCTTGACTTCACATTCAAAACTAGGGCTGGGTATCGTTCAAAAATTTTCGATATCGATACCAATACCGATACCTTGACTTAGGTACCGATTCCTGAATGATACCTTTTTCGATACCAATTTTATAAAATCTGTTTTAACAAGATTACACTTCCTCAAAAATCTTTGGTTTTATATTTTAAGTTCGTTGACTTTTTTTTTTTTTTTTTTTTTTTTACAGACTCAAAGACTCCTCTCATGAGCCACTGCACAAAGGAAAAAAAAGCACAAATGAACAAAATGTAACAACAATAAATCAGTGCAAATAGATTTAATAAAGTTCAAATAGTTTTCAGTGCAAAATGAACAGTTTCAAGTCAGTATATGAGGCTTTTAATCACTCAACAATTGTTGTTCTACAAAAAATGTATTAACTCTATATATATATATATATATATATATTTATATTATATAATATATATATATATATATATGAGTTCATTTGCAAAAACAGATTACTCAGTTTTTATTAATTCTCACAAAACATATATATTAAAAGTTTGTTTCTTAGCAAAAGCAGATAACTCCAACAGTCGCTTTTTGGCAAAAGCAGATAACTACACATTTCTGGTTTCAGAGTTAAACAAAACCAAGTAATTGCATTTAAAACACACACGTGTGCACACAAACGTGCACACACATTAAGAGATCGGCACACACATAGGCCTACACACACACACACACAAACGCAAAAGGACAACCAAGGTTTCAACTTCCCTCAGCTAGCGCGTCTTTTTGAAGTGTCTAGATTAGAAGCCTTGTCACCTGACCTGAATACTGCGCGCTGATTCGCAGCTAAAACGGACTTATCGGTTTCTGTACACAAACAACAAGGGCTCTAGTCTTGTTGGAATACAAAACGTATTTAGGGATCAGAACGTACTATATGTGGAGAATAACGCAAAGAAGTTAGTTCATTTTTTTTTTTTTTTTTTTTGAAAAATCACTCAGCAAATCACTGTTTGTGCAGACAGTGCGGCACTTCTGTTTTGCTGTTCAAAGTATCTGGAGTGACTGTAGTAAACCGGCTGCTCGCATAAACATACTGTCACCCGTCCTTTTCGGAGATAAACTGAAAGTGAAACCGTTGATTCTCTCGCACACAGGGTCTCTCTCGCGCGGCATAGTTTTATATATTTAGATATAAATAACAAAGTAGTGCAACGTTATTACATTGCTCAACGAGATAGCGACAGCATTTCTCTGCCCCCTCTCCCCGGCTCCGTTCCGAGGTATCGAAATTTGGTACCGAATGACAAGGCCATTTTCGATACTCGATAGTATCGAGGCAATTCGGTCGGTACCTAATTCAATGCCCAGCCCTATTCAAAACAGCACTAGAGATCTAATGCTGTCTTCACATACTATTGGAAATTGTTTGCAACCCATTTTACATTTTACTAGTGAAACAGAATATTCAACAAGAAAAAAAAAAAAAAAAAAATGTAGGACCTGATTTTAGCAATTGGGAATTGATTTGATCAATGTGAACTTAATGTGAGTTTGTTAAAACAATTCCCAAAAGTTTAAGTCTTTTGGTTAACATTATTCAATAGCATGTGCAGTCTATTGACAACAGCGGAAAGTTGTTTAAGAGGTAAAGCAGGTTATTTAATTTTCTTTTAATATTACAAATTATTTGTTTTTCTCTGTATATAATAAGATTACACATTATATATTCTAATGTCAAATAAAATGTTAACACCCAACCCCTTGAATGTGTGAATATGTATATTATACATGAGTGTATCAGATTTTCATATGTAATTGTAATTGTTGAATTCGAAACTGAGAACACGTTGTCATTAAAATTTAAAAAATGTCACATTCTAAAAATTCCCATCGTAAGATGACAAATGCCTCTTTACGATGCGAAAGTGTGACTGGGTCGTCTCATTTAGACCCACACACTCTCAGATTAGTGCTCATTCACTACTAATCCACATCAAAATACTCATTATATAGCATCCACATGTGTGCTGTGAGTGTGTGCGGTGTGTAAAAACTCTATTCTTAGCATGTCTGTCCTCCTCTGCAGTCACTAGATCAGGTTACCGTATTCCATGCGGCCCTGTTCACATGCCGTCCAACGTGTGTGTGTTGGGGTTTACTTTGGGGACAAATTTGTCTTCATAAGTGAGCTAAATCTAACAAACCTTCTTTTTGGGAAAGAGCTCATTTACTAATCATAAATAAACAATGTTTTTTAAAAAGGTCTTTGTTGAAGTGCAGTAGGGGTTTGGGTTAGTCTATAGTAATTGTAATTAAACTTTAAAAAAAGTCTATGGTATGGTATTTAAATAGCGAAGAGAGAAATGTAGACATTTTTCAGACATTCATCTGTTTACTGACTGAAGATAAAAATATGGCACTTTACCCTACTATACTACACTACTTTACGTTATTTATTTTAGAGTGATGTTTGTGATGCTGTGTTTTAGTAGGTAATGTAGGTACAACATGAAGAATTTAGTATGGATGCACTGATCATGGTTCTCCATGGCCGATTCTGATACCGTTTGCCTTTTTCTTTTTCTTTTTTCTTTGAAAAAGCAAATTTAGTTGTTGTTTATTTGCTCTAATACAGGCCTTAAACAGAAAATGTCTGTAGCCATTTGAAATTAGAGGCAACCACTGCATCTGTGATTCGTATGGACCGGTTCGGCACGCATGTGATTCACACATGTGATTCACTTTCATAGACTAAAAGTTTATCATTTACTTGCTCATTGTTTTGTCTTGCCACATTCCAGCTCAACAAGAGGCAAAAGAGAACTCAATTTGGTACTTGCACGCTGTTATCTGTGTGTACAGCCTCACACATACGAAACACACACACACACACAGAGAGGCACTTTTCAGAATTGATTCCTCTTTTGCATCTTCTTGTGTTTGAATGGATACATACACACAAAATTGTCAAAATACCCATCTTCATAAACGCAGTTGGTTATGTCTTAAGTGAACCTTAACCGTTGAGAAAGAAATCGGATTTGTATCATTATATTGGATCTGTGCATTCATTCTTAAGGGGGTCGCACACCGGACGCGAAGCTCAGTGCCACGCAGCGCCGCACCACGTCTTTAAAATTCAAACTCATTGTTTTCAATGAGTGTACGCACACCGGCGGTGACATTCGGAGCCTGTCCGCGGCGCCCAGCTACGACTCAGGAAGTTGTTCAAAATCCTGCCGCGCCACAGAGCGCCATGTACATTGTTTTACATTAAATTTATATTATATTTCTCTCAAATCGTCGTTAATGTACATACTGACTTCACCCTGTGCTGCAAGATACATCAGTTTTACATTCTTAGTTTAACAGCTTGAATAAAGTCTAAAAATGTTGTGTTGTGCCATTTTTCCGTGTACACTAACCTCAGTGCGAAATATTAAAGCATAGGCATATGTAACGTTTCCCCGTCGACTTAAAACTCACCCATCGTGCAGCTCTTCTATCAGGAGTTGATTTAAAATTGAGCTCGCGCGTATATAATGTGCGCGGCCGGTGTGCGATACCTACGCGGCGCGGCGCTGAGCTTCTCGTCCGGTGTGCGACCCCCTTTAAAGTGACAGCAGCCTAATATACCTGCTGCTATCTGTCATTAATGTTAATCAAACAACAAAACGCAGCTTTAACAAAGGTTAATCTATATTTAATTTATACAGTGAACATATAGGCCCGGTTTCACAGACGGGGCTTAGCCTAAGCCAGGATTAGGCCTTAGTTCAATTAGGATATTTAAGTATTTTTATAAACGTACACTAGAAAAAAACATTACTGGTGTACATCTTGTGACAAAACAATGGCACCGACATATTTTAAGATATGTCAGTATAAGTTGCTTTCAGTTAAAACAGCTCAAACATGCATTTTAGTCTAGGACTAGCTTAAGCCTTGTCTGTGAAACCGGGGGATAGTGTTATTTTACATTTAGGCCTAATTATTACATTTCTGTACCTGAATACTGCAGTTAGACCTTACTTTATTTGTAACTTTGTTATATTGAATTTATCTATGCTTATATTAGTGTATTTGTTCTTATTTTTTTTACTGACCCCCCTTTCCCCAATTATTTTTTTCTCGTTAATCCGAAAAATGATCCGATCCGTGACTCGAAAACTGTAATATGATCCGAACCATGAGTTTTGAGATCCGTTGAACCACTAATACCTGCACAAAACAAAAACAGCAGAGGGACTAAATGACAATGCAAATCCACTCTCTGACAGTAGGTGGCGCTTATGGAATAGCAGCGATATAGCGATTACTTGGTTACCACTGAAAACAAAACCGTGTTTATACAGAGGTAAGAGGGAAAGAAAATCTTAGAAACTTTTCTGAAGACAATGGATTCCCTTCAGAGATAAATTCATATAAACCCCCCACCCTCAATTCAATATTTATATTTTTCTTCCAATATTTTGTGCATCTTGAACAGTGCACTTGCTGTGCCTGGTACAATATTTTCTGTGCTCTCCTCTCCTCTTTGGGTCCGTCTTTAGCGTGTCCCATTTCTGGCCTGTGCTAACGTCCTTTTTACAAACTTCGTAATATTTCCTCACAAATGACAGCTTGGGAGTGCAAGTCCATAATAGAGATCGGCCAAAAATAATATAAAAAATGATATGCATCTCTAGAATTTAGTTGCCAAACAGTTTATTTAACATATTGATTTAGAAGTCAACAGATATGTGCATATATTGACTATATATATATTGAATATAATGAAATGAGACTTTTATTTGTACAGTATTTAATTAACTGAATTAAAAATAGTTGGCTAATACAACATTATTTAAAATGTTCTGTCAAACTTTCTTCCAGTTTTCTGTTCAGAAGAAAAGTATATATTGTGATTGTATTTAGATAAAGTTACTCCACACTATGAAGAAAAGAATACGAATATCCGTTGTTGTTTTGCACTCTTTTGCTGCGCCCACTGCAGATAGTCAGAAGAGCATGAAGTAGAATTATTGTGTCTTTCTGTTGCATAAAGCTTTACTGTCTCTGCTGGATCCATTACTCAATGTGTTTCCTGATTTTTATTTGTAGCAGCTGTCCGTGACTCATGCACGGGACTTCTGAGAGTGTGTCTTTGCAATAACATTAGAGCCGTGCCATTTCAAAGGCCTCTCGCTTTCTTTTTCTCTGTACATTTATACCTAGACGTGCAGTGTGTGTTTAGGATGAGTAGTATGGTAGCATGCTATTTGAAAGATTTAGCACAACGCCAACTTAGTCCGATGACATCACACTGTTGTTGCACCACTTTTCACACAAAAACACCTCTCCATCACTCCAAATGCATCACCATGCAGATCTTTAGCACTCGACTTAACTCTGTGACACTTCCTCTGTAAAATATCGAGCAAAAACGCTGTCTGTTGTATGCTTCAGACCTATATGGTGTGCTTGTGTCCAGTTGTTTCCCTTCCAGTAACATTTGAATTAATCCAAAGCATTTTGGGAAGGTCGTTTCTGGGTCTGGCCTTCCAGAAGTGAATATGTTCGTGCTAACAGCAGTAATCATGTTGTATATTACAGTATTTATAGACAGACAAAAGCCAGCCCCTTCGTAAGTAAACAGAGGCTGCATTACAGAGATTTGCATGTGCTATGATTGCTTTCACTGTGGTCCTCTGTTGTGTATTATGTGTAAACCGTGTGCTTACTGTATCAGACAATAGCTTAAAAATCTATTATGTTCTTTCACACAGTAAATGGAAAATTCTCTCTAACACCAGCATTTCATTTGTCGGATAATTGTGCAAACTGTGACTTCACACGTTATAGAAACACTGCAGTGGTAGTACTATGGTACAGGGATCGTATACAGTGCTACTTTGAAATGTACCATGATACTGAATGTTTGCTATATTTATACCTTGATATTTACACTGTAAATATGGAAGAATATGATAAAATTACCAAAAAACACTGGTACTACTACTATGACATACAGAATCTGCAGAGTTTATTCTTATTTTTTGCACTGAATTTAGGGAAAATCTACAGTATTGTGAATTTTTAAAACTTTATGAATAACAAGCTTTCTTTGGTAAAAATTAAATGTCTAGTCTTTATTTGGTCTTTATTTATATTAAGCTAATTTTTAAAATTTGGGGTTTATTTTGGAATTTATACACTCTAAAATATGCTGGGTTAAAAACAACCCAATAAGAACCCAATAAATGTTCACCTTTTGATTATTATTGTTGCCTCTAGTAATTATGTGACTGATTTTTAATTTACAATCTATTTTGGGTTCATTTTAAGCTAGCAATACAGTAATTTTTAAACAATAGTTGGGTTAAATAAAACTGGCCAAAAACGTTGGCCAAACATTTAACCCAACCACTGGGTTTGTCCATTTTCAACCCAACTTGGGTTGTTTTTAACCCAGCATTTTTTAGTGTACTTTTATAATTCAGTTTTGGATCTGAGAGGGCTGCGGTTTGTTGCATTGCTCTGTATCGTCTTTAAAATGTCACATGCAGCAGGAGCTCTAATAAAATATAGTCGTGTTATCAATAAAATTCATTATCAGTGACTTGGCTACCTGTCGATTGTCAGGAATCCTCAATGTAAACAAATTAACCATTTAAAAGATATTTCAAGTTCACATGCATTGCATTCTCAGCAATGATGCAAATGGCGCTATAGCAGGTAGTATCTTCTACATTCACTTTTATCTTTCAGAGCAATAATTTGAGCAGAATCCTGCTGAGCCAGTTAGTATAAATTAGTAAAACTAATCTTCTCTTTGTAGGTAGATACCTGAATAATAGCGCATCTAATTTAATGACACAGACATCTGAAGGAAACTCTATTGCCCTCTTGAGTACTGAGGACTGTTAATGAATTTGCTTAATAAAATAACTCTTTAATGAATTTTCGTGTTGTTAATATTTTTATTATGTGTTTTATAAAAGTAATTAATCAAGTAAGGTGCTGCTGTATTGCACCTGTGGGGTCATGTTAAAATGAAGCCGTTTATAACATGCAATGGTTATATTAGAAATGCACTACTGCGTTTGAAGTTTTTTTTTTTTTTTTTTTTTTTTGAGGGATATTGTCTTGTGATGCATTGCAGAGGTTGAATAGCAGACTGCAGAGCATGCTGTAGCAGCACCTTTATTATTAAAAAAATGGTCCAGGGGTATGAATTTTTTTCTTTTTGTAGAAATAGCAGATGTAAGCATAAAGGGTTTTGGGATTTTGGACTCTGCCGATAATATGTACCATATGCATGTGTACGGCGTCATACGGGAACTGGCAGAAACTTAACACTGTCCATTTCAAAGATTTTTTTTTAGTAGTTATAGCCGCACCCTGAGTGATTTGAATTTTCTAGCTAATCATGTTCTTTTTGTCTGTGATGTACTACCAAATTTAAAGGGAAAGTTCAGCCAAAAATGACATTTCTGTAATTTTTCATGATTTACTTGCCCTCATGATGTTCTTCACTCTGTTTACATGCACACATTTTCCTCAGTTGGAAGGAATCCAATCTGATTTGCAGATTCTGAAATTTCGATCTATCTGATTCACATATTCGTTTACATATGCATTACATATATTGCAAAAATAAGTGCCCAACTGGCACATCCAGAACCGGAGAAAGCCACTGTGATAATGTCACCGGAGCTGCCTTGAGTATAATTGTTGTTTTGGCCTTAATGTCATATCTAAAATGCAAGCTGAAATGTGTCAAAAGAGCATTTTTAGCAAATATTTAGTAAATATTAATTCAGTCTCCTTCAGTGACCATTTTGTAAGACGTAAATAAACATACGCACGTTCATAAGATGATGTGAACATGCGCATCACAGCACTACACGTGCGCATGTTTTTTTAAAATTTATTTCTGATTAATAAAATAGTGGCATTCAGGTGTTTGCATGTTTAATTTCTTCCACTAGATTGGATTGTTTCAGTTCTACACCACCACTTCCAATCGAAAATTTTGTTCGGGTCGAATCTAATCAGTTTAGGTGTTTACATGAAGGCATTTTAGTTTGATTTAGCCATCAATCCAATTACTAATGGATTATTTGGTTACATGTAAACGAGCTACTGATTGGTCCCCGTTGACTTTCATTGTATAGACCAAGTGTTACCAAGGCCGCGGTTTTCCCATGGAATTGGGCTACTTTAACACCATTGCCGCGGGTTGTTTTTCATGTTGAAGCGACCCAAATAACATGATATTTAGCCCCTGGAATGCGAATTTTACTAGGTGAACCCTGCCAAAAATGCGGATTTTACCCCCCGGAGCACAATTGGGCTAGTTTTGGGCTAGTTTTGAGTAGCAATTGGGCGGGTTTTGTTGTGAAAACCTGGCAACCCTGGTATAGACCAAAGAGACATTTTTCTAAATATTTTCTTTTGTGTTCCACAGGAGAAAGTAAGTTGTGCATGTTTGGAACGGCGAGTGAATGAATAATTTTTCATTATAAGTTCTGTATCTATCTCAAACTTATTTTTGTACTGTTGCATTGCAAAATGCTTCAGACTGCAATTAATTTCATAATGCAACGCAAGAACATGTGGTTGTATCAGGTGCTGTAGTAGACATTAGCATAAACTAGTGATAAACTCTAAAAAAAAAAATTGGATTGCCCTCAAGACCGAAAACAAAAACTTACTGGATATGCATGAAACATAAGTGATGTCTTTTTATTCAAAATGGCGAAATAAGAAGAAAGATAGGTTTCCATACTTGCCTTTGTAACATTTTGTAACTCGTAAGCATTTCAAGCAGTTAATGTCATCCTCTAAACATGTCGGTAAACAAAGCAGCAGTTACCAAATTAATTGTCTTAAATGGTTGACTTATTGTACCTTGACTACATGTAATGAATACTATACCTTGGCTGTGCCACTCGAATGGTAAAAACAATATATCAGTCGTCCTCTATTTCGCATTCATGTTTACGCCTTCAAACTTTTTTCTGGCCTTAATGTTCATGGCCACCAAGGAAGTGGCACGCAGTGCCTCTACTCTGATTTGTCTTGACTTCTGGCAGGTTTTGTGACTCAGTGTTTCTCCAGTCCGAGAATATTTGGCCATTGGTAAACAGTTTACCTCTGAAGATTTGATTGCAGTTTCCTGTTGTTTGTTTAGCGCTGTGCTGCTGGATTCCGTTCGGATCTTCAACTGCAGCATTTTCTGCCTTTCCTTTTGCCATACTGTAAATATATATGCACAGATATCAGTGGACAGGACTGATTTATGCTATTTGCACCCCAAAAGCAACATGGAAATATGAAGTAATGCAAATAATACAGAGCAAGACGTGTCCAAAATGAGAGACGAAGAAGAACTTACTTTTTTCCCCAAGGAGCACATGAGGTGCAATGAAAATATATCAAATAATGTATTTTCCTTTAACAAAAGGATACAAGTAGACATTTAGACATTTACTAGAATACAAGAAATAAGTTTTTGAAATATTATATCTAATAATGATATATTATTTACAGACCCTTAAATTGTGCCGATACTAGTAAAATGTATATTTCGAATATTATGTTTTAAATAACGTTCTTAGTTTTTCCTTGTGGTGACGTGGCGGCTCAGACAAAAGCTACAAGAGTTTATGTTGAATTAAATGCCAGATACAGTTTATTGTGTAACCAAAATACCAGGAAAAAATATGACAATATTTTGACTCGTATATATAAACTTAAAACGTTTGCTATACTATTTAAGATATTCAATACATATGGCCTTAAATTTCATAAAACTACATTTTTTAAGACTTTTTAAGGACCTGTGGGGACTTTTTGTATTCATACACATGCACCTAAATACATTTTACACTTCGTACAGATATATTTTAATTCCAAATGCGAGTGAAATACACACTAATGATCCTTGACTTACCACATTAATATAGAATTAAAATGATGTCCAATATTGGAATAATCCAGTTTATAATATTCGTTCTTCTTCCCTTTTTCCCCTTTTCTAAAGCCGTTCCTGTAGTTTATTTGTCCGTGTCGGGGTCAAGAGGACACACAAAGCCGTAATGCTGCCCTGTGCAGTTGTAGACGTGGTGATGCCACACTGGGTGGTTTGTTGGTCGGGCTGGTGGGAGAATAAATCAGGCCTGTCAGTCGTTCCACTGCCGGTGTCCCAGTAGAGACGGCAGTCCGAGGTCACACGCTGGAGGGTTTCGAGCACTCTGTTTGTGTTTCCATTCCCTGGCTCCGGCCCCTGTCTTTCTGTGTGCCTGTTTTTGCCTTCGTCTCATGTCTCGGAGGCAGGAATAAACCTAGTCATTTGCCTCCCAAAAGTTCACTGAAATAGTTGGCAGTTTGCATGCACTGGTACAGTCCTCCATCCGTGTACTTCCAGAATAACCTTGATTTGTTATTTTGTGACTCGGGTGATGTAAACAACGTATTGTAATCGTGCCTGCGGAGTTCGTTTCTGGGGCAGAAAGCTGTCTTTGCCTCCTTAGAGTGTTTGACGTCTCTCTGTGATGCTAGGCCTGTGAATGTGAGGGATTTCATGATAACAAAGAACTTCAGAAGGAATAAACCCATGAAATATTAATGTTGACGACTACCTAGAGTGCACACTAAACAATGAACGCTGTTTCCTGGTGTTGAATTTTTCATTTTTGGGTTCCGCTGTGGAGTTGGGTGAAATCTCAAACGGATGATGTTAGACATGGGAAGGGCAGACGACTTTAGTATAGTTTTGCTTTGGAAAAATACACAAGAAGTAAAACTAACTGTCTAATGCAACCTCTTCAGTGCACGTTATTTCAAATGCAGGATAATAATGTATGCTGCCTTTTTAAACAACTTTGTTGTTAATATGGTATTATATTATGTTTATTGGTTAATATTTATGTGTTTGAGAGTCATAAATGTTGATTTTGAGTGCTACTTCTAATATTGCATGGTGTGAAGCCCTTTTACATTCATTTGCTATAATTAAGGCCCATTTTAAATGGTGATCCTTGAGTTAATGTGTTTACCTTTCAGTAAGTGCTCGTCATTTGGTCATTAGGGTGCACTGTTAGGCCTTTATATTTATAATTTAATGTAAAAAATGCTTTGTGGAAAAATGGAAACTGTTTCAGATTTAGATCTATAGATTACTCAAATGATAAAGGTTTAAATTATCGGCACTAATGCATGAATAACGTGCCATGCATCAGGGCTCTATATTTCTTTTATTTAAAAAAATTTAGGAGCAGCTTCTGATCAATGACAGAAATTAACCTTCCCATTACTCCTTAAAATGACTTGCCGGGGCTTTTTTTTTTAAACCTTTATAAGGGCAGTTTTTTTTACCTTATTAAATGTGTCATCTTTTATGTCAAATTCATGAATTTATATTTAAAAATTGTGTTAGAATAATAAGACACAATCAGGAAGAATAAGTTACCAATCAAATGAAATACGGATCAACAAAATTCATCTTTGCACTGCAGAGGTGGCACAGAAGAACAAAAAGGTGGCATTTAGGTATATTTACAGACTGTTTAATGAGGCTCAGAAGTGGCATGAATGCATTTAAATTCATGATAACATGTTATGAGATTAATGTTTTAAATAGAAAGTTTTGAATATAGAAATATTAAATTATTTAAATAACTGAAATGATACTTTAAAAATGAAACTAAAAGCGCCAGTAGGGGGCGGCAAGTCACTGTCTTTGTCACTGAATCATTCATTCAATCAATTCGTTCAAATGGCTGATTTATTAATGGACAAAGCAAGCGACTGTCTATATGAATGGGTCATTGAATCATTGACTCAATAGATTCGTTTGAAAACGCAGATTCATTCATAAACGAAACACTGGTGTTTGCTTGGAGATGAGCAGCGGTTCAGCTGTGATTTTGTTTGGAACTATTTTCGTTGACGAAATGGAGCAAAATCTGACAAAACTGTTCCTAAAATGTAAGTCACTTAATATTAACTTAGTTTATTGCATTGTTGTATAAAATCAATATAACATTTGCAAACTCCCTTTATAATCATTAAAAAGCTGTCACTCATCTCAGTTCATCGCGATCTCACAAACTTCCGTTATAATCAATGAAGTTGTCTACACTGCACAATAAATCTCTTATTTACATAGAGACTGTACTTTGTTTGTTATAATGAGAGGATTTGCGAGCTTTCATAACGCAGCACTGAACAAACTCCAGCGTTTTGAGCGATGAGTGGATTTTAACTTAAACGCCTCTGATTGGCCATTGTGTTCAAGAAATCAACAGATATGTATGTGATTGGCTACATTGCTCAACACTGCAAAATCCAGTTCTCTCTCTACGCTCTCCAGAGTGCAAACACAAATACGCACTGGCGCGTTTTCAAAATCTGTTTGTCCAATATGCTGTTATTAGTTTCAACTGAGGGTGCACCTTCTAGCACCCCTGTAGAACCGGGCCTGCTTGGGTCAGTCAGTGGCACTGGTGCTCCTAAATACTTTTTCACAGTCGCACGCAGTCATTTTCAGTCACAAATGCATATGGTCGCACTGTAGCGTGAGTGAGTGAGACATCTGAGTTATGTAAGGTTAAATGGTGTAGGAGAATGCAGAAATTTAGGCTATGAAATGTAATTATGGCTATATCAAGATCATATAAAAAATGCATAAACAAATGAAATTCACTCGTCTGAAAACCTGGGAAATGTTTCAGTCCTGCAACTCTCATTGGCTTTGGTTTGAGCATGATTTAAACTTAAAAAGCGTACTAGTCCCATTAGAACTTGTTCGCAGAGAGTGAAACTTCAGAGACGGATGGATTATTGGGCTTAAAGAGGCTGTGTGGCACGGTTATAAAGCTGTCACACAGAGCAGGAAATCTTGTGGTGTAGTTGTAACACATTTGTCCCACACTGATGATGCACGCGGATGGTGCAGCTCTTTTCTCCTCACCGCCTCCTCTTTCTCAGAGGGAGTGACTCAGCTGGTTTTAACTCGGTCCCACTGGGTGTCAGGTGTCGTGGAAATGTTCTTTCCCAGGAGCCTGTGCTCTGTGTCATCTGCTTGCATCACGGCAGGGAGGGCGAGTCTATCGGGGAAGGTATTGTTTAGGTCTGTGGGTCTCTGCTGACTTGCTTTTCATCCAGAAGAGACCCGGCCGCCAGTGTCAGATGCTCTCTAATAGCTGACTTTCTCATTTGTTGTTTTGAGAAATAGCAGAACGAATGTAAAGATGAAGCACTGAAGGCCTTGTGCTCAGCTGCTGGTTTGTGTGAAGCTTGTTTTGATGTGTAAACTCCTCCTTGTTCTTTAGTCTCTTTAGATAGTGTTGATGCAAAAACATATACAGACACATGGTTTACTGTAGTCATAAAGCAACAGTGGAGATGCATAAGATTTGGTCTACTCATATATGACTTCAGTACAGCTATATATAATTATTTTGGGTATATATCGATGTATCAGCTACCTTATTGGTATCAGCCGATATATGTTCATTTTTAATGTTACCGTTATCTGCCCAATAAGAAAATTTGGCCAATAAGTTAAAGCTAATGAAAAATAGATTATTTCCTTCAGCTGAGACACTTCAGATGCGCATTAAATAGCATGAAATATGATTGGAGTCACTTCAAAAAGGAAAACACAGTTAAGTGCAACATGTGCTGCACAAGTCTGTCTTATAGGCTACATAAAATTGTGATCTTGGAACATGGCTTTTAATGGTGAAACTTTTGTTTTGTAATCCATCTCTTAAAAATTATATAAAAATTTTGAGTTAGATTTATCAGGCAATATATTGGTTATCGGCTTTCAAATATCGGTATTGGCTGAAATTTTCATATCGGTGCATCCCTAATTTTGGGAAATTATTTATTATTTAAATGTTTTAGTAAAAATATAGGTAGATAAATGTTTTGTTACTAAACTGTGTAATATAATTTAGTGCATATAAATGTTTATTTGAATATGATACTATGGTAATACCATGTACCTCCAAGTACCATGTAGCACTGGGTGAAATAAAGAATATTCACAATAAATTGCTGCTAATATTGATTATTATACTCTGCTGATAGAGGCCTACTTTCAAACGTTCCCGCTTTCAAATTCAAACACTTCCGCGTGCTTTCAAACGCTCCTGTGCGTTGATCATTGTAGCCCATCACAGACATATCTGTTGAGCGTGTCAACACAATGGCCAATCAGAGGTGTTTACGAATCCACTCAACAGTGCTCAAAGTGTCACATTTTTAACATTTCAGTACCGACTGGTACCGAAGTCGGTACTTTTAACAACTCGAATGATAACTATATTAGTGTCCACACCAACCACTTTAAAGCAGGAGGGATTCTGATTGGCTGTCAGTGTTATTTTCTTTCATCAGCTGGAAAAAATAGTTCTCATTATAGTTGTGGTGTGGACTCTGTTATTCGTTTATTTTTAGAACTATATCATTATAGTTATTGTCTTTGGTGTGAATGGGCCTTTAGAGTTTAATTCATTTATGTGAATAATTCAAAACTATGATTCAGTGATTTGTTTGTGTCATCATTCAGAGTCTCTTTTTTCATATTAAATTTGTTCAAATAATATTATAAATGATTTATTATTTAATAAATAAATATATATATTAGTGTTGTCACGGTACCAAAATTCCAGTAGTCGGTATCAATACCATTAAAATTTTACGGTTCTCGGTACCAATTTCGGTACCACAGGAAAATTTGTTGGAACTATTTTATTTAACTAGACTATTTTTAAAAACATATTAAATATGATGGTAATCATACATATAAATATTTGGAGCGTGTGTGTGTATGTTTGTGTGAGTATATATACCTCAATGAAATAAATTTTGAAATATAAAAAAAAATAAATAAACAAATGCTCAAACATCCATTTTGAAACAGACGTGCGTGTTTATTTTAGCTATTCCTTCAGTGAAACGACTACAGCCTGTAAAACTATGAAATAAATATCAGTAAATAATGGTAACCTAAATAATAAGAAAGTTAAATATTATTCTAATTAAACATTCGTTTTGCGTAATTTAGCCGCTCTGTCCTTTGAGAGGGATGAGGGACACGAGCAGAAAAGAGACCATCTCTTTTATAAAATCTTCATGTTATCTCCTGATGTTACAAGCAACTGACACTTGTTGTAAAAGGTCTGAAGAGCAAGTTTTATCTTCAGACATTCAGGCTGGTTTGATTTTTGCGCTGCCAGAGAAAGCAAAACTAAAAATCACCGGCGTGTGTGAAACGCGCTATACAAATACGCGCCTTATCAAGTCTAATAACAAGCGCAAACTGTGTTAAATAGAAATTGACGTGCAAGCAAAAAGGTTTCTGTCCTACAGTGTTTTTTCTACTTTACCACAGTGAAGAATGCGAATATAATAGGCCTAAAAGCGAACGAAAGGAAGAAACATTTATAATCCCCTGCGTGAGTGAAGATTTGGGAAAAGAAACAGAGATTCCATGTTCAGTGGAATAACTAATGGAGTATTGTTAAATTCTCTGATAATCGGGTGACCAGATCGCCATTCGCAAAACAGAATACAAAGCCGACAAAGCTTAAATGTATGACGTACCTCTTTTATTCGGCATGAACCAAAATGTTTCCATGGCTGCGATGTCACATTTAATTGCTAACCTATTATTTCTTCATAAACAAAGCTTTGTGCTTCACTCGTGTCAAATTCATGTAAAATACTGGCACAGCCCTATCAGCAGGTACCGAATATACCCGGATTCTCGGGACTCCCGGTACTACAGAAATGCTGGTATCGTCACATTTTCAAAATTTCAGTACCGACTTGGTACCGAAGTACCGGTACTTTTGACAACACTAGGTATAGGTAAATATTGCTGTTCATTACTATGTATTGTTAAATTAGTACATATAAATAAATATTCAAATATTCATTCTTGTCATCTTTTAGTGAACAACAAACTGGATAACATGCTGATTATTTTTTTTTTTTTTAATTTTTTAATTTATTTTATAAAATATCAAGATTGAAACATCTCAAATGTATGTCTTTTTAAGCTGAATCACCTTTCCCTAATACCATGGTATATGAATATGGTAATCATACAGTACCATGATATGCTGTAGTGTGGTACCACCCTCAGATACTATGGTACCGCCACAGTACTAGCTGTAATCTCTGTCAGACATCATGTGCAGCATGTTTGTGACGTTTTTTGCGATGCAGCTGCAGTTATTTTGTAACGCTGGTGTGACACACATGAGCTGTAATCAGTCAAGGATTGAAGCAGACGAACATAAGCCCTGTTCCCACTGAATGACCTCTGAAACAGGAAAATAAAGCTCACTTGCTCCAAACACTCATTAGACAACGTTTTACCTTTGTGGGTTTTACTGAGTATTATTTTTGTTCAAGCAGCCAGGATGTTTGTTTATTGGTCATGTTGTTTAAGAACCAATAAGAACCCTTAGAATGTGTTTCTGGACGGTTTCTTGTATTTCAGTAGACTTTTCAGTACATTTTGAATTGACATGTCAAACAGGGTCGAGAACTGCCGAACTATTCCTGACTTGTCTTAACAATTTCAGATCTGAGATTTTGGAGGTGATTGATTGTTGCCGCCTCACAGTTGTTTTCTGTACCCTGAGGTTAACTTTGACAGATTGTCTTAAATGTATTTTTGGACCCGCAGCTTTTGAATAGGAGTCTCTCTAGTTCACGAACGAGATGTTCTCCTCACTGCTGTCAAGATTCAAGTTTTGGGTTTTTTTCTTCCAGTTCCGTTTCTGCTTTAGTGTCTTGTGGGACATTTTTATTCTTGGTCCATTAGCAGATTTGCATTGTAAAATTTACTCAAAACATTCACAAATGATCTTATTCACTACTAAAACTATATTCACTAATAATCATAATGCTGACAATTAGTCGACCTGCCCATGCCCAATATTGTCTTGTATACAAATTGAATTAGAATTGTTGGCTGACTTATTTTAGCCAACATTTATTTTATTTTGTTTTATTTATTTATTTATTTTTTGTTTTGTTTTGTCCCAGATTTTTTTTGGAGTGTGTTGCAGCCATCAAAATTTCTTTATATTTACAAAATACAATTAAGTTGGTCAGTGAAAACACTGGAAATATTTTATTTGTACTTTTGTTAGTTAAATGAAGTTTCAAAAGAATTAACAAATTACAGATTCTTGATTTTATCACATTATTACAAAATGCAACTTTTCTGGAAATGGGGTTGTATTTGATTTAATTTTTGATTTTATTTGATTTTTGATTTTATTTGATTTTATTATTTTATTTTATTTTACTTTACATCTATGGCTCCAGTATTCACATTAAAGCTCCAATCTGGAATTGTACATGTTTCAAATACAGGAGATAAATTGATTAACTGCCAGTTAGTTACTTCTTAGCACAGAAGAAAAATATAGTAAATTATGAAGTAAGTTAATATAATTTGCTTCAAGACCAGTATCTGATGCTGATTATTAAAAAAAAATGTAGCATTGGCTGATATTTTATGTTTACCAATGTCATGCATTCATATTTGTGTTCATATTTAGTCAAATGTTTTCATCACTGAAATGTTTTTCAAGTTCTCATTTGTATCGTACGTTTGTGTTTCAGGCCCATGATGAAACCTGTGAGCCGTAGCTGCCACAGCTAGTCATAAGATGCACCATGGCCAAACCGGGATCGGACCGAGATGGAGCCATGGTGGAGAAGACAGCGGGGAAGAAGGTGAGTCGGTTCATTCCCGAATATTCCATCCAGTACCTTTTTAGCTCTGTTACTTTAAAAAATTAATGTTATTTATTTAAAAAATTATAATAATTATTATTATTATTATTACTTTTTTTAAAAATAATAATCATAATAATTATAATTATTAGTACTATTATTATATTTAAAATAAAATATAGATTTATTTGTATTTTATTTATTGTTTTTAATTCAACCATCTAACTTCAATTTTGTTGTTAGTACGATTTACATCTTAAAATCATTGTATTTTTGTATCTTATATATGATGAGGACATGAATGCTTGCTAGTAATTTCATTAGGTTCGGCAGTGGCTCTTTTGTTTAGGTTTTTATAGTATAATATTTCATTTAGTTAATTGGACCAGCTCAAAAGATCTTAATCTTATTTTTAGTGTGTTATACAAACTGTTTATTATATTAAGTTCAAGGCTTTGTGCATACTACGTTACACATAACATGTTTTGACTGATAGTATGTTCCTCCATTAAATCTCAAGGTGTATGTCTCTGTCTTTCTCTCAGAGTAAAGAGAAAATCTCTCCGTTTGCCAAAACTCCGAAGCTGGATCGGAGTGAAATCCTGGGGAAAGAGGGGAAGTCTAAGTCTTCCATGAAACGGAAGCTCTCCTTCACCGTCAGTCCGCCCCGGAACGAGGAGCGGGACTCCGACACTGGTCAGTTTTGCATTCACTGTGAAAGTTCTAGTAGCTTGTATCTGTGCCTCACTGCCGCCTCCTCCTGGTCACTTTTAGGACTTGTTTTTATTGGACATGCTGTACTAGAGTTTTTTTTTTTTTTAGGATGTTATGTAACAGTTAAGCCAGCCTCATCAAATACATGGGCGATAGATTGGGTCTCGTTCAAAAACATAATAGATTTCTCCTCAAATAGAAATTCAGAACATTACAAAGTAATGATAAACGGATATTGTCACTACTTACCTCGTCTTTTTTAGTCCCAGTTCTGTAGTTAGTTGCATCATGTGAAGGCAAATATACTAATACTTTCTTTTCTTACCTATGCAGCTGATAAATAGGAAAATACTACTTAGGATAGTAATATTCATTTTAATATTGTCCAAGACCTAATAAGAATATAATAAGCTGCTTAGAATACCAAAACTACCACATATTATCATGCTATTATGCTTTATACTGTGCAAAGATGAAAGTTTAACCGATATCTAACCTTATAATGCAGTATATGTCCGTGCTGCTGTCAATACTGCTTTGCGTTATTTACACATGAAAATGACAAAGAAATATGAAGTCATTAAAACTAACATTTTATATATATGGTGTTTTGTAATGTAAACCTGATTTTGTCAGATTTGTTATGAAAAATCTGATATTTTCCTTAGCAAAAATAATCTGAGATGAAGTGCCTTTTAATTTGTATAATATTTAATTGACTGGACTATACAGAAATAGGCATGGTTTATTAATATTTACCAAATTCTTTGTTGAATTACCTACAAAAATAACTATATTGTGCTTATTACCATGATTAAAAAAAATATATAACATTTTGGTCATATCGCCTACCCTGTAAACCAGTTTTATTTTAGTATTATTTATATACTACAATAGTATTTATCAATATTTTGAATTACTTAGTAGTATATAATAAAATTTTAATTTCAGTTTTAGTCATTTTAGAAACTAAAGCTTAAAAATTAGAAATTTTGCATTGGCATCTAATTTAAATAAAATAAATGTTAGTTTTTCTATATATTTGTTTTCTATTTTATTTCAGTTACTGAAAACGTATTTTAATAGTTTTAGTTAACAATAGCAGCACTAATATAAACAAACAAATATTAAAGATTTCAGAATTAAGCTTTTGTGAGCTTATGATGTGACTTTCATGTCCTGCTTTTTGGATGGAAATGGATTTAGGTTTGTGACGTCATCTGTGGTACTTAATATTCATCGTGGAGTCTTTGAATCCTGTGCTGTGATTTGTCATTTGAGTGAGGGGCGGAGCCTGTGGGTGTAATCAGTGCTCTGCTCTCCCGTCCACCCCCTCCTTCCCATCCACCTCTCGAACCCTGAACCTCCCCCTCCTTCCCCCCTCCCGCCTCTCTGCTTCTGCACTGTAGATGACTCTGACCCCGGGCAGTCGAGCGATGTGTGGGGAGAGAGATTACTTCCTCCCTGCAGGATATACGCAGGTAACTGCCTCCGTTAAAGTCGCCCCACGGCAAACCCTTGCTGTGTCGCACCAACGGTTGCAAACAGTCCGAAGCGCATCACGGTCCAGCGTCATCTTTATTTGTTTCTCTTAATCTGTCTCCGCCTGACCCTCCGTCCAACGCTGGCTGAAACGAATCTAGTTTCCGTAACCGCATGACCTTGTCTGTCTGCTAGCCTTTTTGCATCACTCTCGGTGAGACAGTCGACTTTTGGTTGCATCATTTGATGTGCAGAGACGTCTCACACTTTCGCTTTTCTTATTTTTGTCAGGTGATTCGGTTCAAGGAAGCACACACACTGACACTTTCTGGGTTTAACCGCTGCATCTGTTTTAATGGCATGCCTTTCAATAGCGCACAGAGACTCATGGGAACGGTGTTAAATGGGTAATGCATGTGTCTTTCAGTCTGGAAAGTTTCCATTACAGTTCTTCCAGCTGTTTGTTTAAAGGGCATAAATTGCATCAGACGTTGATGTTTTCAGACACTGAGATGCATGAATGCAAGAGGAAAGCTCTGCTCATGCTCTTTTCATCCTTTTTCATGTTTGCTGCAGACAAAGATGTTCCAGATAAGAAGAAAGTTAAGAAGGAGCCGGGGACTAAGAAGTCGACCCCTGTGAACATTTTGTTCGGCTACCCTTTATCAGAAAGAAAGCAAATGGCACTTGTCATGCAGATGACGGCGAGAGACAACAGTCCAGGTAGGAAATGATGAACACAAAGTGTTTTTTCACCTTTTGCAACAGTGCAAAATAGGTGGTTTTACACTGAGGTTAAAGTTGTCACTGATATTTTCATTAGTAGACCGTACTTATCCCCTGAATTTTATTTGTTCATGTCAAAAGCCAATATTTACTCAAAAATTATATGCATATTTATATAATGTTTTCAGTATTTATTACGATAATGTCTCAATCTCTCACTAGTGTTATTTTAGTATTATTTATATACTATTACAATATGTACTAATATTCTGAATTAGCTTTATTTTTATATTTCCAGTTTTCATTTTAATTTTAGCTTGTTTTAGTAGTTTGAAATTTGTGAGGCACAGTCACTTGGTACTTTTAAATCTGACCTGAATTTTTTTAATTTATTTATTTATTTTAGTTTGGCTTTTAGTTGATTGTGATATGAATGTTTATTTATTGTTTATGTATTCTTATTGTTTTGTGATGTTTGTATTGTCAAGGTTGTTTTTACTAGGGTTGCAAAGGGGAATTTAACCTGGGGAATTTTGGAAAATTCCAATTTGGAAACTTAATAGGAATTTATGGGAATTAATTGGAAATTACATTTCTATTTAAATTTAAAATAAATTTATATAAAATGTATCATATACAAACATAAATATAAACATTTTGTTTGGTCATAATAACATGAAATAACAGTTATTTCTTTTTTGCATCCAATTAATTCTAATTTAGTAAATATGTAAAATAAATATATTTTTATTGCAGCAATTGTTATGAGTGTGTAATGTATTTAAGTGTCACATGATCCTTCAGAAATCATTCTAATATGCTGATTTGATACTCAGTTATTATCAATATTGGAAACAGTTGTGCTGCTTAATTATTTTTGGATCCTGTGATACTTTTTTCAGGATTCATTGATGAATAAAAAGTTAAAAAGAAAAGCATTTATTTAAAAAAGAAATCTTTTCTAACAAAACAAGTCTTTAATGTCACTTTTTTATCAATTTAACACATCCTTGCTGAATAAAAGTATTCATTTCTTTCAAAAAACAAAGAAAAAAACATACTGACCTCAAATTTTTGAACGGTAGTGTATATTGTTGCAAAAGATTTCTATTTTAAATAAATCTGGATGTTTTAACCAAGATTATGCTGCAAGATGTTTTTTTTTTTTCTTTTTTCAACTGCATTTAAGTTCCCTGTTATAGGCTAACCTGCAATTTTGCAAATTCCCTATTTATTCCCACTAATTCCCATATTTTCCCATTAATTCCCATGGAAAATTTCCAGCCTTGAAAATTCCCAGAATTTTGCAACCCTAGTTTTTACTGTTTTTGCATTTTTATTATTATTTTTTTTTTAATATTTCTATTTAGCTTTAATTTTGTTTTTCAGTTTTCAGTTTATTTTAGTACTTATTTTATTTCAGTTGCTAGTTTTTCATCAAATATTTATATTTTAGTTCATTTTAGCTTTATTTCAATTATTGAAAATGTTTTTTATTCATTTAAGTTTTAGTTAATGACTCTCTCTCACCCACAGCCACCAGTTTATTTATGATCAGTGAGTTATGATGTAGTCGTTTGTTATCAGAGCATTCGCTTTCTTTTGTGGTTTAGTCAGGTCAGATTGACAATTCAGATAAACCGCATAACCTTGGCGTTCTGGTTAATCGGTTTGTAATCTCAGATACCACACCGAGCCATCCCTCTCAATCTCCGGCGGTGCAGAAGAAGATCGCTAGCAGCTCGTCCTCACGGCAGAAAGACAAAGTGAACAAACGAAATGAGAGAGGGGAGACTCCTCTGCATATGGCCGCCATCAGAGGGGACGTCAAGCAGGTGAAGGAACTCATCGGCCTTGGAGCAGATGTAAACGTCAAAGATTTTGCAGGTGAGACTGTGTTTAATGCACATTTACAGGATTATATCACCTGATAACAAGCTGTCTGTTGTTTATTTCTGTGTTTTATGGAATTAAATAATCATCTTATCATGTAATTTGATTACTTTGTAACAGTTTAGGAGTTATATAAAATTATAGTCAAGGTTTTTACTGTAAAACCATAAATCAATATTTAAAATTTACATAAAATGCATATAAATATCAGCTGTCACTATATCTCCCAATAATGTCTTAGTAGTTTTAAAATATATAATGCAAAGTAGGGATGCACCGATACCGATACTAGTATCGGTATCGGCCCGATACCAAGCTCATGTACTTGTACTCGTACTCGTAAAAATACCCCCGATACCAAAGACCGATACCTCACGTGACGTAACTGACAGAATTTTCCGTGCACAGAGACACCGACGGCAGCAGCAGAAACAGTGTCAGCCTCAGAGGTGTGGAAATACTTCAAAATTAATGATGACAACCCACACATTGCGAACTGCATGCTTTCAATCACAATTCGTTATCGATTAGTGAAGGCGGGAAAGGCGGAATCGCGCTTAATGACACAGACCAGAAGCACTCTCTCTCACGCACACGCTCTCTCTCTTTCTTGCGCGCGATCCCAGTTCTCTCAGACAGCGCGCGATCAGTTCTCCTTGCGCCTGAATGGTCAAATGCACACATAGTTGTCAAAATGTCCATCGTGTGGAGTATCTCACGTAAATACAGTCGGTTATGGCTTAAGTGGACGTAAACAGGTGGGTGAAAACAGGATATGTGTCAGTATCCATGGATTCAGTCTTAAAGGGACCATAGCCTATATTTGTCATTAATGTTAATAAAACAACAAAATAAATTAATGTATACATGGTAAATAAACCTACTGTATCTGAAAAACAAGTTTATTTAATTTTTATCTCTATAGTATTTGTCGTATTGTTTGTAAATTTCTTTTATCGGCGAGTACTAGAAAAAAAGTATCGGTACTCGTACTCGGTCCTTAAAAATGCTATCGGTGCATCCCTAATGCAAAGCAAAACATACATACAATAATGATTGAGATATGAACAAATAAACCTTCCTCAAAAGCCTGATGATCATATTTGATACATTTTTACATGATTTTCCTAAAAAAAAATGATGGCTGGATTATTAAGTAAACCTAAGTTGCTTCAGTCCAATAAGTGTTCATCTTGAAATATTACTAACAAAATAAAAGTTATTCTTATGTTTACTTTATATAAATCAGTAAAGATTTCACAAGGGAAAAAATACACGTGAACCATGAGCTGAAGGTGGATGTTTTTACATTTATACTAAAAGGCCTTTTACTTGCTATAAAAGTATAAACTATCAATCAGACGACAGAAGGCGTGTAGTAGATTGAGTTTTAATAATGTTGATAATTTAGAGGCCTTAGAAATTTCCCTGTCAAATGTGATACCGTAGGATTAAAGTGTTCCATTTTTTCCATTTTTCCTTCCAGTTGTAGATTCTCATGAGCTCAAACTGGTTTGTTCTTTTCTTCAGGTTGGACACCTCTCCATGAAGCTTGTAACCTTGGTTACTATGATGTGGCAAAGGTTCTGATTGGTGCAGGAGCGGAAGTGAACACGCAAGGATTGGACGATGACACTCCGCTTCATGACGCCTCCAGCAGCGGACACAAAGATGTGAGTTTTTACTTTAAATGATGACATTTTCAGCTAGTGATCAACCTACATGGATTTTAATTGGTGACACTTGCAGCACACTTTTGTTAAACACATTTATTGACTGATGACGATACACTCAAAATGGACAAATATCTGTTGCAAGAACTTGTAGTTATTGTGAATCTTTCTGATAATCTGATTCACCTGTGTACATTGTCTCTGTCATGTTTTGCCAAACTTTCATAGATTGTGAAGCTGCTCTTGCGTCATGGAGGCAATGCCTTCCAGGCCAACAAGAGAGGGGAGAGACCGGTTGATGTTGCTGACTCTCAGGAGCTTGAGCAATTACTCAAGGGAGAGATCCCGCTCTCAGAACCAGAAGAGAGCTCTTCAGGTACAGAGATGTTGGCAGGAGATTTGCCAGTGCTGTTGCTATTGGCATTTCTTTTGAACTTTTCTTTTTTCTGGGTTTAATACAAGCACTGTCAATATTGGCGGCGTGCTATCAGACATACTGACCAATCTCTTACGAAGAGTCCAAGTCAATCAAATCCATTTTCTAAATAGTTTTTTTTATGTTCTCTAGGTTGGTTTTATTAACCGAGTGAGTGGAGGCGGGGCTAATTAGCATATTCATAGATCCCCGTATACTAAATGAGGCAAGGGTGTAGAGTTACATTCAAGCTATTTTAAGGCATGAAGAATTTTTTTTCACAGGAAAAAACGTTTAAATATGTCATTTCGGTGATCAAAGATGAGTTTTAAGGGATAAAATTATTGACTACAGGGGGACTTTAAGTCGAGTCTCAAGTATTTTTTTCATTCTATTGATTATGTCAAACATTAATTCTTTCACTTTATTATGTACTTAAATTAATTGGTTAAAAAATGTTGGTTAAATTGGTACTAGTTCTGGTTATGCATTATGATTTAATAGCATTTTATTAATTCCCTTTCTTTATTTTTGTGTATGTCACAGAATCAGAGGACCCACCATCTGTGAATCCATCCAGTGTAGATGAGAACATGGAGTACTCGGATGCTGAAAAGGACTCTGATAGTAAATCGACAACAGTGAAGGCCTCATCATCCATGTCAGGGCTGGATGAATACGAGTTCAAGGATGAGGAAGAGGAGGAGGACCTCAGTAAGGCACTTAACGACCGACACATCTTAAGGCGAGAGCTACGGCAAAAGGAGAAGGAGGAGAAGGAAAGGAACCACTATGCTTCCAAACAAGCCAGCAAAAGCGACCAGTCAACGCTGGTGTGCAAGTCTGAAAAAACAAAGGTGAGACTCGCCTACTGCAGTTCAGACAGTTCGAGCGATGAAGCCGAGGTGCCGACAGAAAGAAGGAGCTCGCCTACCAGGTCGGCCAGTGTGGATGGTCACAAAACAGACAGTAGATCGAAGAAAGAAAGCTTGACTCTCACGTCAGTGGAGCCAAAAGAAAAAGGTAAACAGAAGAAAAAGAACAAAAGCCAAAGCAAAAACAAGGAGAACCAGGAAGTCCGAGAAGAAGGGAAAGAGAACAGCAAGTCCATTCTGTTTTCTTCGGCGACTGTGTCTGACAATTCTGACAAGGGCGTCAGGGAAGAGGATTCATTCAAAATGTCGTTCAGTGCAAAGGATGACACATCGGTCCACCTCTTTCACCTGTCTGTAGTCAAGTCCCCAAAGCTGAACCACAGCCAAACTGACAAACAGACAACCCCACTGAAACAGGAGAACGCTAAGACTTGTGTTTCTATTGGTGATGGATCCTGTCCAGGGGACAGCGTCAAATACAACCACTACACAGAGTCTGACTTCTGCACAGAAGGTTCTAGCAGTAAGAGCTGCAAGCACAAGGAGAAGAGCAAGCATCACCACAAGGAGCTTAACTTGGACAGAGATGATGGCAGTTCCAGTCCTTTCAAAGACAGTAGTCTAAGCAACAGTATAGACAGTTCTGAGGCTGTCTTCAGGAAGACTGACAAAGATGGAAAAGTTGTAAAAAAGCACAAGCTGAAACACAAGGAGAAGGAAAAGTACAGGAAGGAGTATGAGGCCGAGAGGAATCGCCACCGGCAGAAAGAGCCACGCAAGGACGGACATAGGAACATGGAGTTTGATCGGGAGTTTTGGAAGGAGAACTTCTTCAAAAGTGATGAAAACGAAGATATCTCAGGCAAATGTGAGATGCTTGCTGGCGGATCTCCTGTGAAGTCCTCAGACTCATCGCCTGTTAAAGAGGAACGAGGAGCGTCAAAAGACAAACATTCAAGCAGTAGCAGCAGCAAGGACAGGAGGCCAAAAGAGGAGCGAGAAAAGGACAAGACCATTAAAAAAGAGAAAAAAGATGTGCCCCTTAAAGAGGAGCGTGGAAAGGATGGAAAAGGAGATGAAGTTGATGACCGAACTGAGGGTCTTGGCTCTGGCCGAATTCCTGACAGCTCACTGCACAGTTCAGGAGTGAAAGAAGAAGTAGATGATAAACCAATTACTGTCAATTCAGCAGACCAAGATCAGCTGGAGTCTCCAGAGAAGATCTCTCGTGAGAAAACTGATAAGCGGCCACCAACAAAAGATCGGGAATCTGAAAAGTCTGACAAGAAACATGCAGATAAAGACAAGAAAGTCAAATCTGAACATTTAACTGACAAGCCTGAACTTCACAACTCTACAGATCGATGGAAAGAAAAGGAGAAATTAACAAATATTTCACATTCACCCAATGATAAGAGCCATAAAGAGAGTGAAAAGCTCAAAGCGACGTCTTTGATGAAAAAGCATGAAGAGAGCAAGAAGAATAAGGACAAGCTTGACAAAAGAGCTGAGAAAGAGCACTCTTCTGGTGACCACAGAGACAAAGATAAATCAAGTTCTGAAAAGAAAGGAAAAGCCCCTGAGAAAACCACTGATCATGGAAAATCTGACCGCAGTAAAGAAAAAGAACGGGAAAAAGACTCTGACAAGAGGGACAAAGATTCTGACAAGAGGAAAAAAGAGAAATCAAAAGAGACCACCCCCTCTTCCTCATCCTACTCCAATCTAAAGTTGTTATTGGAAGAGAAGAAAGGCTACGTTTGTGAGAACAATAAGGTTGTTTCATCTAAATCAAAAGAAGAGGTAACCAAGCCTCCAGAGAAAGACAGAGATAGAAGAGAGAGGGACCGGGAGTCTGAAAGGCATCGGGACCGTGAGCGAGACAGACACAAGGAAAAGGAAAAAGATCGATCCCAGCTGAACAGGGATGGCAAAATTAGCAAGACAAAACCAAGTGAAGTGGACTCCAAATCTAAGGTTGCACCTACTCTAAAGGATACCCGTCCCAAAGAAAAGAGGTTGGTGAACGATGACCTCATGAAGACCAGCTTTGAACGCATGCTCAGTCTCAAGGACCAGGAAATTGAACAGTGGCACAGGAAGCACTTAGAGAAAATCAAGCAGAAGGAACGTGAGCGGCTAAAGCAGCGTCCAGGAACTGACCCTGTGAAACAGAAAAGCAAGGAAAAAACAAAAACGCCCTCTTCGTCCAGTGAGCCTTGTCTAACCAAGGAACTAACTCGGTCAAAGAGCTCAGAAGCACCAGATGGGCACCGCGAGAAGATCTTGAAAGATGCCACCACTGGAAGAACGCTCTCAGTAGATGCGAAAACCTTGGGGAAGAATGGTCCAGTAACGGAAAACAGTCTTAATCGATCTCCAAGACCAGAGAGTGAAAAATCTGGACTTATGTCAAGATCAGTATCCATGATTTCTGTTGCAAGTTCAGAAGATTCCTGTCACGCAACCATATTGACACCTAAACCAACTGAATATGATTCTGACGTGAACATGGAAGCCTCAGATTCCCAGCCACCTTTCCTGCAGTCTTCCCTCATTTTGCAGTCCTCCAGATCACCTACTGTCCACGATAAAGATACCGGCAGTCTTCCCGAAACTGCTCTCTGCAATCGCACACCATTATCAAGCAGGCATGCCTCCCCATGCTTAAGGGCTATTTTGGATGAAGAAGCCAAGGTGTCACCAGCTGAAACAAGAACGACAGAAGAGTCTCAAATAATCAGTATTGTTTCCCACCCAAGCAGCGAGCAAGCTGCGGTTCATTCAACTGACATTAGCGTGCCTCCTGTTCAGGAAAATCAGAGCAGTCAAAGTCTTACTAGTGCTCTTCCAGAAAGCGAAAGTCTGACTAGTAATGAAGGTGAAGGCATCACTCCTGTTTGTCAAGTTCAACCTTCACCAAACTTGCGAGAGTCTAGTGCAAAAGACTTAGGTAGCCTCAAACAGGCTAACAGTGTGTTTCAGACCCATTTGCAAGAGAAAAGCAGGTCTTGCAACACTAGTAGTCAAATAGAGCATGCAAGTCTGGGTCAGCTTGATGTCCCTGGTGCCGTAATGACGGAGGGATCAAACAAGGAGTCTTCACTAGCTGTTGCATCACAAGTTGCATCATTTCAGTCTTCTCACACACAAAATCCATCTGAAGCCAGTTCACCTTTGCATTCTAGTAGCCAGCACTGGGAAACTGGCTCCATTTCCAGTAGCGAACAGACATTGACAGCAGACTCTAGTTTGAGGCCAGAGCAAAGAGAGAAACCCTTAGTTGTTTCTGAGAGCAAAGTGGAAAAGACTGGGGAAAACATCACCAAAACAAGTTGGACAAGCACTCCAAGTCCATCTATTGGTTCATGTAGATCTAGCTCTGAAGAAACTACTAAACCACTGCTGAGAACAACCAGTGTCCAAGAAGATACCGAAAAGGGTGATGCAAGTGTGCAAGACGAAAGTATCTCAAAGTTCTCCAGTGAGCCATTGGTTACAGTTGACGCTCAGCCAGAGAAACATGAGCAAGGTCTTCGTGCAGCTTCAGTGACAAATGTGTCTCGCTGTGCCAGTCCAGAAAGGGTCCCTGAAGAGCCCATGGAGCTGTCTGAAGATGTTTCGGACAAGAACCGAATCACAGAAATGGATGGGGCAAAAGTTCTTTCCTCAGAAGAAGGCGCAACAACACAAGCTCTATCTGAAAGTAAGGCTGATGCAGACACATCAGACCAACTTGCTGTCGAGGAGAAGCCTGTGAAACCTGACCTTCAGACTAATGTAGAACAGGGTCAGAGCAGTGCTACTGTCCAGCCCGATCATCAGGCAGAGCTGCCCAGTGGAGCGACCTCAGGAAGTTCCTCCCCGCTATCCATCGTGGACAGAGATTCAGATACATCTGGGGCCAGAGCCAAAGTCCGACTCCTTGATGAAGAAGCTGATATACAGGTGACCCATCCAAGGAAACGAAAGATGCATAGGGTTTCAGCTCCCGCCCAAATGAACCTTACGGCTCAGCAGGTCAAGGAAAAGGCACAACAGTCCTTAGCTGCAATTGTAGATGCATTGAAGCTTGAAGAGATCCAGCCTTACCAGACCGAGAGAGCAAACCCATATTATGAGTACTTGCACATTCGCAAGAAGATTGAGGAGAAGAGGAAAGTGCTTTGTAGTGTCATTCCTCAAGCACCTCAGTACTACGATGAGTATGTGACATTCAATGGGTCCTATCTGCTGGATGGAAACCCTCTCAGCAAGCTCTGCATCCCAACGGTAAGCTGCCCACCTCTTTCATTCTGTGAAAGTGATTGTAACAATTTTTTACTCAAATCTAAGAACAATAAAATGAAACTGAAATCTCACCATACTGTTTGCTCTTGTAGATAACGCCACCTCCCTCTCTACCTGAACCACTGAAGGAGATGTTCAAACAGCAAGAGGTGGTACGGATGAAGCTAAGACTGCAGCACAGCATCGAAAGGGTAAATGGAAACCGTGAAATATATTGTATTTACTTGAACATCAATCTCTAGTTAAGAGTTTCCTGAAGGGTAACGCACCCTAGGGGTTCATGATGGAACTGCAGAGTATTTGTGAGAAAAAGTCTTAAAGTCCTCATGAAATCAAAATGTAGGTTTTTTGGCTTTTACTATGAATGTGTAAGCCTTAAGGTGATCTATAAGTGATATAGACGAAATGCAACTGGCCATTTTCAAGGGGAGGAGCTACTCGATATATCCCGGCCTGTCTTCCTGTTTTAGTGGAAATTACGTCAACTCATTGAACTCCTTTTATATTTAAAAATTGTTAAAAAATATATATAAAAAATTGTTTTAGGTTATTTTTTTAGCTTTAGGTTGCTGCTTTTTGGTTGCAATAAAGATGACTTGATTGAATGACTGAGGTGTTTGCTCTTCCAGGAAAAGCTGATTGTATCCAATGAGCAGGAGGTTTTGAGAGTTCATTACCGTGCTGCAAGAACACTAGCCAATCAGACGCTTCCATTCAGTGCCTGCACAGTCCTATTGGATGCTGAAGTATACAACATGCCTCAGGACGTCCAGGTAAATGGCCACATTATTAGGACATTATTTTAAATTGAAATAAGGGTACTTTTAAACCAGAGTAAACATGATGTATACATTATTTGATGTATGCAAGAGTAAGAGTATGTTGATGAATCAAGATAAAACTTTACAACTCTTAACACATTTTTATGGAATAATCACATTTTTTTAACAAAAACTTGCATTGCAAAGTACATTTTCTGTAATCAACATCAGACCACAAATCCTGTCAATAAAGCTCAACTTGTTTTGAAAGGGGAATGTTCTTTTAATACCTCAGAAAATTGGTCTTGCCACATACAGTACGATTCATCTTTACTAATCTCTTTTTTTTACATTTCAGGGTGATGATGGGAAGACCTCTGTTAGAGATCGGTTCAATGCAAGGCAGTTTATGTCTTGGCTTCAGGATGTAGATGACAAGTTTGACAAGCTGAAGGTACAAAAACAGAAATGAAATGAATCAAACGATTCAAAACAATACAAAACATTTGTAAACATATCATGGAATGGTGGCCTCAAAAAATATTTGGACACTTTATAAAACATAAAAATGCATGAATGTTATAGCATCAGATAACATCAAATCACTCTTTCTGAAGTCCCTCTAATGCCTCGATTGTAGTCTTGAGTTTTCTTCCGGGAACGAACACGTCACAATATTCCTCATTTAAATAATTTCCGCCCAAGGCATATGCAAAAATAAAGGGGCAGGGCCTGGTTGAGTTAGTAGTGTGTTGAAACTTGTGGTTATGTAAGGGGCGGGACATTTCCCAAACACGCTCAAAGCGCTTGACCAATCAAAACACTGGTCCAGCTGACCAATCAGAGCACACTGCGCTTTTCGGAAGGAGGGGCTTCATAGAGACAGGAACTAAACAGGGGTGCGTTTCCCAAAAGCATTGTTAGCCAACTATGGTCGCAAGTTCCACCGTTATGAGCATAGTGCAACAAGTCAGCGTTTCCCGAAACCATAGTTCCAACAAACATTCGTGTTTGGAACGACAGCTCTCGACCTGTTGTTAGAAGCATAGTTTCTTGACATGTAGACTTAATAAATCCTTATCTTGAGCAAAATAAGCAAGCTGACATTCAGTACAATCTATATCTTTTATTTCGAATATATACAAATGTCATTTACATATTTTAGTTTGTCGAGATTTAAATCACTGTTTTTGAAGAGTGCGCATGTGCGTATACTATGAGCCTACGATTGAATCTGCAAATAAAGCAAAATAACTAAAATGAGATAAAAATGAGAATTAGTCCTCAGATGCCATGTCCATAATTAATAGCAAAAAATCTGGCATTAAATTGATCTCAAAGGATTAATTAAAAGAAGTTGTTACTCCACCAATCGGTTGATTTCTTCAACGATGCATCGTACCGTTAAGTCGTTATATGGACAACAGAGCGTTACTGACAGACTGGGAAGAGAGATTGGGAAGACTGCAACAATGTCAAATATGGGGAAAAAAAAACAAAAACAAAGCAAAGACATTGTAAAAGGGCATAATATGGTTCTGAGAAACTTTTTGAAATTCTATCTAATGCAATGACATTCAAACATTAAGTGTGTCTTAAGTGAACCTATGTGAAGTCACTGTATCGGTACAACTGACACCAATCTCTGTTTTGCTGCAGACTTGTCTCTTGATGCGTCAGCAGCATGAAGCAGCGGCGTTAAACGCGGTTCAGCGTCTGGAGTGGCAGCTAAAACTACAGGAATTGGATCCCGCCACTTACAAGTCTACCAGCATTTTCGAGATTCCCGAATTCTACATCCCTCTCGTAGAGGTCAATGACGACTTTGACCTGACACCGATATGACCTGGTGACGAGATAAAGAGACAACATAACATTTCGTAGCTGTCGGACCACGACACGTGATGATGTCAAGACGTGCGTAGGGTGATAAACACGAAGCACTTGATTTGGAGGTGTGTGTGTGTGTGTGTGTGTGCGCATGTATGTTGTGTGTCACAGACTCTCCAGATTTATAATAAAAGAAGTAAAAAAAAGAAAAATAACACAAACGAGTGCTGCACTTCCAGGCTAACTGTCATCATCGGTTCAGTCTGTGTTCGCTGTTCTTGTTCTGGTTCGACCACACGCACCCGGTCCAAACGCACTTCACCACATGGGCGCCAGATCGGCTCCTATAGACTATACTAAAACGCACTTAACCCTGAGGTCCACTATCCAGAACGGTAGACCGTGGGTCAACAAAGAGGAGTGTCGGAAAACCAGCCTCCGGAGGGTAAAGACCACCATCGGAAAGCAAGAGAGATTTTCGTCCTCTGTTATGAAAGAGATCTCAATCCAACATGTTTCTACAGTGAGTGTTCATAGATAATGTATAGATTGTGCTCCTCATTTTTTAACTTATTTTATACATACTGATTGTGCATTTGTAAATAGCCATGTAATTATTGTTTTTAACTTGTAAAAAATGAAAGAAAACTGAGAGGACGGAAAAAGTTTAAGTAATAAATATTTTGATTGTAAACTTTGTTTTGTCTAATGTTTAATGGACCAAAGTTGTTTTTACATTGAAGTTCTTTGTTGTTGTTGTTGTTGATGTTCGCTTAACTCTTTAAGCATGTGTTTTGAAATACTTTTTCGTTTAGTTTTATTTTATTTTATTTTTTTAATTCCTCTTTTATCCCTTTGACATCCATCAAAGCCGATGTTTTTTGACTTGTGATTTCTATAATGTGCATGCTTTCGCAGGTTCGTCCCTTTCTGACAAGTTGTACCGTGGTGAGGTTTACTGAAGTGGTCCTGGTTCTTTTCTGCCATTGTTGTATCTGTTAGTAACATCCACTTCTTGCGTGTTGTCTCTTGTGTCTTGCGCACATTTAAAAAAAAAAATGGAAAAGTTTGTTGTGGTTTCTCAATAGAAAAAAAAATACCCTTACTTTTACAGTTTTAATGTGAGATCACAACGAAACCTATTTTTTACAACGTAATGCCTTTTGAACGATGGTTCTAAAAATATGTCTATTTTAATATTTACTTGTTACATGAGGATGTACATATTTGTAATATATAATTGAATAAATTTTATTGGTTGTGAAATCAAACTATTTTGCTTTTTTTTTTTTTTTTTTTTTTTTTTTGTTTAATGTAGAAGTCATGGAATTTAATGTAGAAGTCATGGAGTATAAATATTTCTATACTGTGCGAAAAGGAAAAAAAGCCAATTGAAACCCACTCAGATATTCAGTTTGAGGAAGAGTGTCCAGCAGATGGCAGAGTGGACAAATGAAAGAATATTAATCAACATCAAAGACTATCTTTAAAAAAATGAATTTAGTTCAGTCTTGTACAGTTATTCTGTATGAACTGTATGAATATTACATTGTTTTGGAACTATTAAAAAACAAATAATAAATTGTAAATAAATAAAGAAAAATAACTAATAAAAAAATTAATAATTAATAATTACTAATAATATAAAATATTTTAAATATATTTCTTAAAATATATTTGTATAATTAATAATGTTTATTATTATCATTATTGTTGTTGTCGTTGTTTTTGGATAAATAGCAGTCCAGATCTTTAAAGTCCCCCTGTAGTCAACCATTTTATCCCTTAAAACTCATCTTTGAACACCAAAATGACATATTTAAACATTTTTTCCTGTGAAAAAAATTTCTTCATGCCTTAAAATAGCTTAAATGTAACTCTACACCCTTGCTTCATTTAGTATGAATATGCTAATTAGCCCCGCCTCCACTCACTCGCACGAGCTCAGAGATCCACTCGGTCAACTTACTGAGGTAAACGCTGCACAATGGTATCGCTTTTTACAACGTCGGACACATGACGGTCATTAATATGATTAGCCTTTTGCTTGACTACGTTATCAAACAGCTGCTAATAATGTGTTGCTAATGCTACACAAACCATGATCCCGTTCGCCATCTGAACAAGGCATATAGTTCATCATAACATCGTATTCGTAAGGTATACATACACCGCTATATTGCTAAATCTACCTGATTTTTCTTGAGACTCCCCTGTTTCAGAGCGGTCATAGTTAATGGTATGCTAAAGCCCGCCCGCACTTTGACGTGACTGGTTACAAGGTAGTTTGTGACGTCACAGACACAAGCGATTTCAAACCGCGTTTTTGAAACTGTCTTTAGATCACTGCAGTTTTAAAGAGAAAATACTCAACAATGGTGTTTACTTATGAATTTGCACATGGTTTGTCTTAAAGCATATTAAAAACACCACAAAGACACCACAATAAACGAATTTCACCACAGAGGGACCATTACTATGATGCATGTCCTTTTGTTTAGGCCTCCTGAAACTTTTAATCATTTTGGCAGATCCTTTTAATTAAAAGTCACTTATAAATGAGAAAATAGCCCAACAATTTATCATAAGGAGACAACAATATTAGCAATACTGATTAATCTGACTCTTGCCTGTGTCTTTAAGAGCGCGCGCGTCTCACTCATTCTGAGATCAGAGTTCACTGGGCGGCTTATGTGAGACAGAAGGTGTCTTCCTCTAGGGGGCGCTTAGAGGCTCAAAAAGCAGATTTTCCCATCGAGCTGCATTCGGTTATCACGACGTTTTTTACTTATTGGAGACATCTGAATGCTAACTGGTATATTCGTTTATTTCAAAGGATTTGTAGTTGATCTGCATACGTAGATCCTCACAGGTGACTGTTATTGGTCGACGCGATCAGCGCTTTGAAAAGTAACAGGTATCACGTGACTTCGATGGCGCGCTTGTTCCTGATTCTGCAGCTAAAATTCACAATTGAATAATAACACTGAGAAACTTCAAAAGAGGTTTAATTGAAAATACATATTGAAGAGTTAAAACAAGATTTATTGTGGTTTTAGACTAAGAAAAAACAAGATCCGGGCCGTTAAGCCACGCCCCTTCAGGACTCGTATGTTGTGCTAATTGCCCTTCTCCTCACTTATTCCATTTCTATGTATCAAAGCCGCTCATGTTTCTATTCAGAGTAAAAGGAGACAAGACAAGAGATCCGTATGAGAGAAAGTCAAAAACCAAAGGAAAGTGTTGAGAAAGCTTCAAAGTCATACAGTAAGTATGCATGCTTTATTTGCCAAATACATGTAAAGATGTGACGTATGCCAAATCTGTGACGTGATAATCCATAGTGTTTTTGCGTCATGTTTGCAGTAATAGAGAAACAGCAGCGCTTTTGGACGTCAGTGTGTTTTTATGCCTATATATTATTAAGTAAACAAGTATCTGTGGCGTTTATGCAAAGTTTTCTTTGTTTTTAAGTATTTCACATTGAGAAAGAAAGTCAAACAATGCCAGCAAAAAATTTCGCAGTGTTCTTCTGCATTCAAAATCTGTATTTAATTTGCTTGAATGTGACGTAGTTGGATCATATTTTCCAAGTTAAAAAAAAACAACAACAAAAACTACGAACAAGCTGTTGTTTTATGCACATACAATAACAAGTGCTAAAAATCCCCTTTTATAAGATAAGCTATAGTTTTGGAGATGTAGCATGGTGTATGATAATACTACTAACATAGTATGTATGGCATCATGGTGTGTGTGTGTGTGTGTGTGTATACACACACACACACACACCCCTATATATATACCATGATACCATACATACTATATATACTATACTATATATATATATACATGGTGTGTATGTATATATATATATATATATATATATATATATATGAGAGTGGCTCATATATATACTTTTCTTTCTTTTTTCCCCCCTCTCTCTGATATTATTTGGTCTCTGTTGGTTTCAGGTGTGTGGGGTTTTGGTCAGGATGCGGCCGGCTCTGTTCCTCTGTCCCGTCCTGATCTCTCTGTTATTTCTTCTGTCTGGACTGACTATCATCAATGGCTGTAACAAAGCTCTGTGTGCCAGTGATGTCAGCAAATGTCTTCTACAGGTAAGAGACACATGCTGCGCTCATTTATCACACCGGGTCAGTTCGCAATATTTCCTCTCCTCTGGATTTGTTTTTCATCCTCTTTTAAACTCTATAATAGACATTAATGCTGAATTACACAAGTCAGGACTCTTAAAGTCATGGAAATTTCTGTGTGTATATATCTATATACATATATACATATTCACAGAAATATATATATATATATATATATATATATATTTCTGTGAATATGTATATATGTATATAGATATATACAGTCAAACCAAAAATTATTCAGACACTAGATTTAATTTTTTTATGTAAGTGAGGATAGCAAAATAAAGATTTGGAACCAAAAATTATTCAGACACTTTGATCTGACCATGTTTTGATTAAGTGTTATCTGACATAATTAAGATAATTTTTTTCTGACACAGTTTAACTCTGAGATCTTGTCATATTTTATTACCATTTTTTTAAACTATAGTGAATAAACTGTATTAATGAATGAAATGTTCAAGGTGTCTGAATACATTTTGGTTTGACTGTATATATACATAATTTGCTCTTTGTGAGAGTAAAAAATCTATATACAAGGATTATCCATAAAAATCTTTATTTAATGCCTGGAAAGTAATAGAAATTCAGTGGTCAGATGATGTGGAAGCTCTGGCAGGTGGTTCTGAACTCTTTCAACTTCATGCTTGATATGGTTTGAGTTTATATTTACACTAGGAGGAAAACTAATCATCATTAACAAAGATTCATTGTTTAGGGTTAGGATTTTTTTTGTGTGTGTGTGTGTGTGTGTGTGTGTGTGTGTGTGTGTGCAAAATTCTTCTTCGGTAACTTAGAACTCAAGTTGGATGTTTGGAATCCTGAAAAATCCCTGCAGGTGTTTGAAAACATTCCCAGAATGGAATACCAAGTGAAACAGGAGAAAGATACATTTACATTTCTTGGAATTGGAATACACAGTCTTTTCAAGTTCCTGAGTGCAGAAAATTGTACTTATTGTGATAAAATTCCAGTCTTTTTCTTCATGTCACGTGAGCTATATTGTGTGTTCTGTCTGTTTGTGCTCTCCACTGCAGAAACACACATGCCCAGTGTTTGAGGGCAACTGGGTGGAACACATTTTATTCTGGATCACTTTTTTTTCCTGGAGCGCAGCAACAACTGTACACTGTGTGTGTGTGTGTGTGTGTGTGTGTGTGTGTGCAGGTTTGGCTTTACTTGTGAGGGCCAAATATAGTGAAATATCATGACAACCGACAAGTGAGGACATTTTACTGGTCCTCACTAGTTAAAAAGGCTTATAAATCGGCCAAAGCATGTTTGTATTTAAATTGAGTGTTTTGCACATGATTCTGTGATGATTAGTGGAAGGGCTTGGGTTAGGCCATAGAAAATATCATTAACCTGATATAAAATCAATGGAAATCAATGTCCTCACTAATATAGTGAAACAAACGTGTGTGTGTGTGTGTGTGTTTCTTTCTTTCCTTCTTCTGTGTCTCTGATTAGATCTGTGTTTACTCTAGTCTGTGTATCTTAGTGAGACTCGAGAGGAAGAGAGACAGAGACAGACAGATGGGGACGTGAGACAGGAGTCGTGACTCTGAGTCTCTCTGCGTTACAGGAATAAACACAGGAGGATCATGACGTTACTCCAGTAAACAGAGACACACCAACAGATGAGAAAAACCTGCTATAGAGCTGAAAGCAACAACATACTTTTTTATTTTCTGAAGACTATGTGCTAGGATGCGATTGCTAAGGTTTTCAGTGGTTGCCAAAGCGTTGCTACAGTGTCTTTGGCGATTGCTAGGGTGTTCTGAGTGGTTGCTAGTAGGGCTGAGTGATATGGCCATTTTTTTCATATTATTCAAAATCAATATTTATCAGTATTTCATATCATTAATTCCACATGTTTGCTAGGCCTCAAGAATGAATGCAGTGTTGGTATTGATAACCAAAACTATTAAACATAATTTTTGCAAACTGTAATAAAGCTTATATAAAATATAATTTACATATTAGATGAGAAACTTAAACTTAAAGAAAATTAGAATTTGAAAACTGAAATAAGTTGAAGTAGTACTAAAATTACTAAAACTAAAACTGAAATAAAATAAATGAAAGCTAAATAGAAAAATGAGAAATGAGAAAAGCATATAACAAAATTACTAAAACTTTAATTATTAAAAATTAAAATCAACATTTTAAAATAAAATCTATCATTAATAAATATTATAATAGTATATAAATAATACTAAAATAATAGTGAATGAATGTAAAAATCTGTTTAATTTTTCCCAAATTCTGTGTTTTCATTTTTTTTTTTTTTCTGGATTCTCTGTTTCATGATTTAATACAAATTTTAAATCATAATTTCATAATATCATAATCATCGGATTTTACAAATCTTTAAAAATCTAATGAAATTAATTCATAAAATGTTAACAATTTAATCAATATTTTAAAATGTAAACAAATAAAAATATAACAATTAATCTAGAGCAAAACATTGCATTTTTATGTTGTTATTTTAATATTTTTATGTTTTGTCAAATAAGGTGTTTTTATTAAATAGTTGCTTACTGTATAAATTAAAACATGGATGAAAAAATATCATGGTTGTATGATATTCCTTATAATAATAATAATAATAATAATAATAATACAATTTATTATTACTATAACATTGAAAAGTACTATACAATAGCACTGTATTAGATTAAATGTCATAATTTCATGTGCCTGATATTTAGATATAGGCGAAATATAGGCGAAAATTACTATTATTGATATTGTGGATTTTTTTCCAGATACATATCAATATGGATTTATCACCCAGCCCGAGTTACTAGGACATTGCTAGGGTGTCCTGAGTGATTTTTAGAGTGTATCGAAGTGGTTGCTGGTTGCTAGGGCATTGCTAGGCGGTTGCGAGTGTGACCTGTGTGGTTGCTAATGTGTTTTGTAAAGTTTCTTTGGTGTTGTTCAGTGGTTATAGGGTGTCATGGGTGTTTGACAGTGCGTTGACTGCTGCTTCAGAAGTTTCTGTGAATATCTGTGAGTGTAGTTGCTGTAAGCTGGTGGCTGTCAGTCCTGTGTCTCTAGGTGGGGCAGCTGAGGTTGTTTTAGTCACACATGAATGCTTTGTGGGGCAAGGCAGCACACGTCCCGTCCGCTCAGAGCACTTTCACACACACACTTTCCCCTGTACACTGTCTGAACAGCCCTCCTCTCCACCTCACTCGCAGCTGACGAGGAAATAACCGCTCACGGTAAAAAAAAACAACAGAAAAAACTGGCAGCTGTGGTTGCCAGAATATTTGAGTAAAAAATACAGTAAAAATGCAAACATTTACAGAACAACATGTAAATTTGACAATTTAAAACTGTAATAGAGTGCAACAGTCGGGTTCGGGAAGTAAAAACTCCATTCATTTTCTGGTAGTACTCACACCGTCTACAACGTCACCAAGGCTCACCCCGATCGGCCTGACGGGGGCGCTACAGCAGTCAAAAGTACGAAGTGGCTCATAACTTTTAAACCAAGTGTCTTATATCATTGGAATCCTTGGCTCAAGACAGACAAGATGGCATGCCTAGGATTCGCTCATCGAAATTTTCGGGTATTTTGGATTTTTTGAAAAGCCTACTTTTGCAAACTAGTCCTTGGTTTTTGACCCGATCGGAACCAAACCAGTGCAGCGAGATTCTCTGGAGTCTGATTGTCAATAATTATCAAAAAAATGTTGAAATCCCAATTCACGGTCCCTAAGGGCCGCCAAAACATTCAAAGTGGGTGGAGCCACTTTTACTAAAATGGCTATAACTCGTGAACAGAATGAGATATTTTCACCAAACTCAGCACACCTGTGTAAGAGCTCATTCTGTGGTCACGTGAAAAAGGACGCGGCGACTGGCCACTTGGTGGCGCTATAACAGCAAAAAAACTTGAAAATGGCTATAACTACTTCACCATTACTTGAAAACAACTTGAAAAATGGCATGCAGTGTCTTCGTCTGAGGTGTTCGTCATCGGCCACTGAAGTTTGAGCAGCTATCAGACAAGGTTAACGATTGGAACGAAACTCGCTGAGCCTGTTTGACTCACGGCCATGAGGCCTGTGAGAAATTCGAAAGAAATCGGGTACCTTCGAGTTTTGCATAAAGGATCGTGTATCGCATGATTTTTCACGCACAATATTCGTACCACATGGTAGAACTCCTCATTCTGAGCAACTTTGCCTGTAGGACCGCCGCTGTCCACCGAATCATTCGTTAAATATTGGAGATTATTTCAAAAGCCAACTTTGGCGAACTAGTCCTAGGTTTTTGGCTCAACCTCGATAACTGTTAAAAAGCTTTATAAACCATTAATTCTCTATGGTAAACTGGCTGTAAATGGTCTTTCACATCTATGATCTAAGTGGATACATGCTTGTTAAATAAAACATAATACCTTTTTACACATGTGCTTAAAGGCCTTAAAATGCTTGAACCCCGATAATTGCTGCTCGCGGCTATTTTTAAAAAAATAATCGTGTTTAACAGCAGAATTCCTGGTGAAAAACTACATTACCTATGATAAAACAAGTTTACGTTGAAGTACTAAAATTATTGAAATTAAAACTGAAAAAAAAAATGAAAGCAAAACAGAAGACAAAAGTAAGATAAAGTTACTAAATCTTAAATTAAAATGAACTCTTAATATATATCAAAATAAAAGCTAATAAAAGATAAGTTGATTCTGTCTGTTTTTGGATGCAAAAACATTTCCTCCTAAATCTGCCTCAGTCATATTAACAGACTCTAGTTAGTTGAATGGATTGTAAAATTGTGATTGATGACAAATTTGTGACTGTTCTTTTAATAAGAGGCTGAACTGGGCTTGTCCCTCTGTGTTGTATTTTGTGTCAGATAGTGTGTTTGATATTGTGTATATATTGTGTTTCCTGTTCCGTTCTGATGATTGTGTGTGTGTGGGGTCTGTAATGTGTGAGTCAGCTCTCAGTCACCCAATAATGTTTTCGTTCCAAACTTGCATGCTGTTATTTTTTTCCCAGCCTAACACGAAAGAAGCTTTTAAAAAAATAGTTTTCCATTTTTTCCATTCAGTGACAGTTTATTGAGACCGCCGGCTGTCAAACTCCTATCATGTGGCTTTAGAGGACTTGAAATAAAGTGCACAATTGCATGAACAACATATGATGATTTTTTGGAGCTTGACTGTTGTTGTCACTATAAACTGTTTGTGAGGAAAAAGCTGCATGAAGATTCTCCATAAGTTCTCCTTGGGTGTTCAAGAGAAAAAAAAATAATGGCATACAGGTGAGTAAATAATGACAGAATTAACATTTTTATTTAAACGAACTAGGCATTTAATTATAGAGATGTTTTTCTTTCTGGAGAGCGAGGAAAGAGAGGAGGGGTGAATGTCAGCAGGTCGAGGACTGAAGCGGAAGAGAACCGCAGGTGTTCAGTCTAATCAATTCCATTGCGTATACTTAACCAAGAATGTAGTCATTTTATTTATTTATTTATTTAATATTACTAAATAACTGCCAGCTTAATAATATATACAGTGCTGCTTGAAAGTTTGTGAAGAATCTGTGAAAATGTGAATAATTTTAACAAAATAAGAGACATCATACAAAATGCATGTCATTTTTTATTTAGTACTGTCCTGAATAAGATATTTTACATAAAAAATGTTTACATAAAGTCCATAATACAAAAAAATAGCTGAATTTATAAATATGACCCAATTCAAAAGTTTGTGAACCATTGATTCTTAATATACTGTGTGTGGTTACCTGGATGATCCACGACTGTTTTTTTGTTTTGTGATGGTTGTTCATGAGTCCCTTGTTTGTCCTGAGCAGTTAAACTGCCCAATATTCTTCAGAAAAATCCTCCAGGTCCTGCAGATTCTTCAGTTTTCAAGGATTTTTTACATATTTGAACCCTTTCCAGCGGTGACTGTGTGATTTTGAGATCCATCTTTTCACACTGAGGACAACTGAGGGACTCAAACACAACTATTAAAAAAGGTTCAAACATTCACTGATGCTCCAGAAGGAAACACGATGCATTAAGAGTTGGGGGGTGAAAACTTTTTGAACTTTTTGTACTTAATTTGTCTTCTGGCAAACATTTAAGTATCTTCTGTTGCTTCTGAAGGGCAGTACTAAATGAAAAAAAAGAAAAAGATATTTAAACAAAATAAGAAACCATATGTAAACATTTTTTTATGTAAAATATCTTACTCAGGACAGTACTAAATAAAAAATAACATGCATATTGTACGATCTCTCTTATTTTGTTCAAATTATTCACTTTTCACAGATTCTGCAAGGGGTTCACAAACTTTCAAGCAGCACTGTATATATATATATGCATATACAAGAAATTAAAGAAATTAATACTTTTATTCATCAAGGATGCATTAAATTGATCAAAGGTGTCAGTAAAGACATTTATAATGTTACAAAAGATTTCTATTTCAAATAAATGCTGTTCTTTTGAACTTACTATTAATCAAAGAATCCTGAAAAAAAAAAATTTCAACATTGATAATAATAAGAAATGAGCTGCAAATCAGCATATTAGAATGATTTCTGAAGGATCATGTGACACTGAAGACTGGAGTAATGATGCTGACAATTCAGCTTTGATTAAATTTCATTTTAAAATATATTCAAATAGAAAGTTATTTTAAATTGTAAAAATATGTATTTATTTATTTAGCAATTTTATTTATTGATTTATCATTCATTCATTAAATAAATATATTTAATTTATTAAGTGACTGGCACTTAATACATTAGCTTTGTGAGAACTCAAGTCAAGTCACCTTTATTTATGTAGCGGTTTTTACAATGCAGATTGTTTCAACCAAGCTTTACAATGATATTATAGTCATAGGAAGCTGGTGACTGTTCCTTCATTTCACAGCTGGGCAGAATCTCTTTCTCAAATGAGACGGTGTGTTGTTTGCAGGTACAGCAGGAGTTTGGTGAGGCTGTATTTGGACAGGTTGTGCTTCAGTGTCTTGAACTGAAGTAAACAGAGCTTTTATGGCTTTTATGTTGCTTGGCTCGATGATTCTTTTAAGGAATGCATGAAAATCACACACGCAATTCCCCAAACTAAAGAGGACTGGGCAGGGATCGGGAATTGTCTGGGCTTGTTTCTTTTGGAAGTATCTGAGCCACGTGTGTTTTCAGGTATTGGGTTTTGTGAAGTTGCTTCTATTGTAACTCTCTTTCTGTTTCCTCCCCTGAACTTTCAGTTTTAATGGCACACACACACATCTGGAAGTTGACCTCTTCCACACAACTGCTGGCAAAACACGAAACACAGAGAGCCAAATGTGTGTGTCTGTGTTCCCCTTCATTCAGCTGGCTGCTGTTTTCTCTGTAATTATAACTCTAAATGTGTCCCAGGTTTCGGTCACTCTTTTTCCCCTCTCCGCTGGGGCATTTGACGTTTTTTTTTTTCCAGCGTGGAACAGTTTGCAGCTCTGTTTCTTTTCAGCCTGGTGTTATTTCGCATGTTTAAGCATTCTTTGTCTCTTTGGGTGGTTTCCTTTTAACTGTTACAGCTGAAAGATCTTGATGTTTCCGTCAAGACTCACAGGTCTCTATAGCACATGTGTTTGGTGATCATGTTTATGTAAGCTAGACTTCCTCCACATCATGTCATTTTTTCCCCCTGTATGTTTACCTTTCATAATGTATATTTTGTGTGTGTGTGTGTGTGTGTGTGTACAGGGTCTTTGTCAGTGCCGGCCGTCGGAGGGGAACTGTTCGTGCTGTAAAGAGTGCATGCTGTGTTTGAGCTCTCTCTGGGAGGAGTGCTGCGACTGTGTAGGTGAGTTTGAAATCAATATGCGATCAATACCCATTCAGAACTCACAGAGCTCACTATTGGTCCATGTACAAGAACTATTTTATTTTATTTTATTTTAATCTTATTTTTTATTTTATTTTATTTTATTTTAATGTATTTTTTAAAATAAATCAAATTAAAATCATGAAATAAAATAAAATAAAATGTCTTTATTTTATAGTCTTGGCTCACCTCTTATTTAATGCTAATAGCCAGTTTTTATAATAATCTTTTTTTTTTTTAAATCAATGAAAATTAAACGAAATTATAAAATAAATTATACAATATGGAGTTATTTTATATATGCATAAAATATTTTATAGGGTTATTTTATTTTATTTTAAATAAATTAAATTTTAAATTGTAATATTGTATAATATACCTCCATAATACATATTTTTTTGAATGGTTGATTTATTTTAATCAACCAAAAATGTAGTCATTATATGTGTATAAAATAAATTATTAAAATATTTAAATTATAAAATAGAATAAAATAAAAAAGATTTTAGTTTATAGTCTTGGCTCAACTCAAAATGAAATGAAATAATAAAATAAAATATACAGTTTGGAGATATTTTTTTATATATGTATAAAACATTATGGGGTTAATTTATTATAAATAAATGAAAATTTAAATATAAAATAACTAACACACACACACACACACACATATATATATATATATATATAATAAAATATAAATATAATAATTCATAAACTGACCAAAACATAATTAAACAATTATATGCCACAATTGGTTCATCTTCAATGATATATATATATATATATATATATATATATACTGTATATACACTGTGTTCCAAATTATTATGCAAGTGACATATCAGGAGAATTTCACTACAATAAACATTCAGATTTTAGTTTTTCAAAGAAAGTGTTTGTTTGTTTTATTTCTCCATATTTTTATAGATAACTGTTATCAATCTCAGACAAAACAGTTTGCCAGGTCTACTTAGGTAAATGGAAACCCTACGTAAAGAGGTTGTTCCACATTATTAAGCAAGTCACAGTTCTCATGCAATATGGGGAGGAAGAAAGATCTTTCTGAAGATGAAAAGCATGAAATGGTGCAATGTTGTGCAAAAGGCATGAAAACAACTAATATTGTGTGAAAAGTGAATGTAAATTATCAAACTATCATAAGATTTGTGAGTGACTTAGAGCACAGCAGAACTTTTAAGGAAAGTTTCTGTCAAAAAAATTAGTTGTATTAAAAGGACAGCTATATAAAATAAAAAAAGCCACTGTTGAGCAGCAAACAGGTATTTGAAGCTCCTGGTGTCTCTGGAGTCTCAAGAACCTCTCCATGCTGGCTGGCAGTTGTGCGTAAAATTGCATTTCAAACCTCACAAAGAGAAACATTTACAGTGGGTGTAGAAATAAATGAAGACTCATTTTTAAATAGTTTTATTCACCGACGAATGCTGTACTACAATGGATGGTCTAAATGGATGGATTTCTGGATGGTTGGTGAATGGCCACCACGTTCCAACAACACTGTGACGTCAGCAGGGAGCTGGTGGGTGATGATTTGGGCTGGAATATTGGGAACTGAGATGGAAGGTCCCTTTAGGGTCTCTGAGGGTGTTGAAATGACTTCTGCAAGATATATGGAGTTCATAACTGGTCATTTTCAGCTTTGGTATAAAAAGAAGGATAATGCCTTCTGAAATACAATGCACTATGCACTATCCCATGCTGCAAAAAAACACCACAGCAATAAAACTGTTTGAAAATGTGTTTCTACACCCACTGTAAATGTTTCTCTTTGTGAGGTTTGGTTAGTGGTGGCTGAAATGCAATTTTACACACAACTGCCAGCCTGCATGGAGAGCTTCTCAAGACTCCAGAGACACCAGCAGCTTCAAATACCTGCTGCTCAACAGTGGCTTTTTTTTTTATTTTTTTTATAGCTGTCCTTTTAATACAATTAACTTGTTTGACAGAAACTTTAAGCCTTTATCTGACCGAGTTCTGCTGTGCTCTTAATCACTCACAAATCTTATGATAATTTGATAATCTCCATTCACTTTTCACACAATATTAGTTGTTTTCATGCCTTTTGCACAACATTGCACCATTTCATGCTTTTCATCTTCAGAAAGATCTTTCTTCCTCCACATATTGCATGAGAACTGTGACTTGCTTAATAATGTGGAACAACATCTTTAAGTAGGGTTTCCATTTACCTAAGTAGACCTGGCAAACTATTCAACAAACCTGTCTGAGATTGATACCAGTTATCTAAAAAGATACAGAGAAATAAAACAAACAAACACTTTCTTTGAAAAACTAAAATCTGAATCTTTATTGTACTGAAATCCCACTGATACATAATAATTTGGAACACAGTTTATATTTAATTTATTATATATTTAATTTTAAATAAATCAGAATTTAAATGATAAAATAAATATAATAAAATAAAGAGTGCATAAACATGTTCATTTACGTAATAAACTGGTTCATTTTTATATGTATATTGTTATATATATTTTTTTTAAATTTATAATTTAATTTAATTTTGATTGATATAAAAATAAAATTAAGTAAAATAAAATAAAAGAATAAAGTAAAATTAAATGAATATTATAAAATCATATTATTAGAATTATATCAAGTTGAGCCGAGACTATAAACTAAGGACGCTCAGGTTGTGTTAACAGGTTTGGCTCATTCCCAGTCCAGTGAGAGCACTTGTAAATATTAGGACTAGTTTGCCGATGACAGGAGGGCTGGTATACACTCCTCTGACAGCGGGATAAAGTGTGAAGTGAGATGATCCAGATACTCTCAGCTCTGTGCTACGGCTTTAAACACAGATCAGTTCAGATTCAGAGGAGGTTTTGCCAGTTAACAGTTGTAGGAACAGCCGATGAGAGAAAAACATATCGTTCCTGAACATAATACACAACGAGCAGTTTATAAAGTAGAGAGGATGCCATGTTTGTCACTTTTTATTCAAAACTAGGACATGAAAGCATCAGATTGTAGAGACTGTTCTGTTCCAAACACTCGTTTATTAGCTGAGAGGGAAAAGTGTGTGTTGTTCCTGAAGGCCAGAACCTGCCATGGATCCGGTAATCAGAAGCAGCTGTCCTGGCAGCCGCTCCGCAGCTAATCTGAAACACACGGTCTCCGCAGCGTTCTGCTCCTTATTAAAACCTTCATCCATTATCTGATTACTATCTTTACCAGCAGTTTATCTCTCAAAGTGGAGCTGCTGTTGACAGTCGTGTTTTGAAATCTTTAAATTCTTCACTTGTGGTCAGGTTTGCTTGTACTGCTTGTCATTGACTTTTTCGGGGCTTTTCCATCATGATGTACCTCCATTTCTTCTGGCCAACAGGAATGTGTAACCCAAGGAATTACAACGACAGTCCTGCCACCTCCAAGAGCACCGTAGAAGAGCTGTACCGACCAATCCCGTCGCTCTTCCGTGCTCTGACCGAAGGCGACGCCCCCATTAACATGATGGTCGTGTCGTTTCCCGTTGCTGAGGAACTCTCCCACCACGAGAACCTCGTGTCTTTCCTGGAGACACTCGACAGCCAGAGTCACAACATCTCGCTGCGCAGTAGCAGCGTCCATGATGGTGGGTACTGGCTGAAAATATCTAGGAAAAGATGTTTGTCTTGTCTCAGAATACCAAAGATTATAAGACATGATTAAACTTTTTTTAATGAAATGATATTTTAATGAAATCTGAGAGCTTTCTGACCCTCCATAGACAGCTACGCAACTAACACTTTGATGCTTCAAAAAGTTCATAAAGAAATCGTAAAACTAATCCATATGAATTGAATGGTTTAGTACAAATTTTCTGAAGAGACACGATCACTTTATATGATGAACTGATTGAATTTAGGCTTTTATTCACATTAAACTTTTTTCCTTTAACAATGACCGACCAATATGAGTTTTTCCAGTGACCGTTTTTTGTTTTTTCTTTTGTTTCACATACATTTAATATTTACATAAAAAATTATTACACATCATTTACATTTAAATATAATAATAAAAAAGGGCATTAAAAGAAAGTGTGCATTATTCATATGACAGCCATGTATGAGGTAACATTTCAGAAAATAGCCAAATATCAGATGATACTGTACATTGATCTATAATATGTTATAGTTTTAAAACTGCTGTTGTCTATGATGTATTTATGTTTGGGAAAGTAGCTTCTCTCTTCTTGTCTCGTCTCTTCTCTTCTCATCTCTCTTCTCCTCGTCTCGTCTCTCCTTTCGATTTGCCTCTCATCTCTCGTCTCCTCTCCTTTTCTTATCTCTCCTCTTGTCTCGTCTCCTCATCTCTCCTCTCCTCTCGTCTCCTCTCCTTTCTTGTCTCGCCTTGTCTCGTCGCGTCTCCTCATCTCTCCTCTCGTCTCGTCTCCTGTCCTCTTCTCTCGTCTCTTCTCTCCTCTGGTCTCATCTCTTCTTGTCTCTCCTCTTGTCTCTCCTCTCCTCTTGCCTCGCCTCTCCTTTCTCGTCTTGCCTCTCGTCTCGTCTCCTCTCTTCGTTTCTCCTCGTCTCGTCTCATCTTGTGTCTTGTCACCTCTCCTCTCCTCTCGTCTCTTCTACTCTCGTCTCCTTTACGTTCTCATCTCGCCTCTCGTCTCGTCGTCTCTCCTCTCCTCTCCTCTCCTCTCCTCTCCTCTAGTCTCCTGTCCTTTCTCGTCTCGCCTCTTGTCTCCTCTCCTCGTCTCTCCTCTCGTCTCATCTCTCGTCTCGCCTCTCGTATCGTCTCCTCTCCTCTCGTCTTCTCTCCTTTCTCATCTCATCTCGCCTCACCTCTCCTCTCCTCTCGTCTTCTCTCCTTTCTCATCTCACCTCACCTCTCCTCTCCTCGTCTCTCCTCTCGTCTCATCTCTCGTCTCACCTCGCCTCTCGTATCGTCTCCTCTCCTCTCGTCTTCTCTCCTTTCTCATCTCGCCTCACCTCTCCTCTCCTCGTCTCTCCTCTCGTCTCTTCTCTCATCTCGCCTCGCCTCTCGTATCGTCTCCTCTCCTCTCTTCGTCTCTCCTCTCGTCTCATCTCTCCTCGCGTCTCGCTTCTCGTCTCCTCTCCATTCTTGTCTCGCCTCGCCTCTCGTCTCCTCTCCTCGTCTCTCCTCTTGTCTCATCTCTCCTCTCATCTCGTCTCGTCTCCTCTCCTCTGGTCTCTCCTCTTGTCTTTCCTCTCCTAGTCTTTTCCTCTCCTTGCCTCTCGTCTCCTTTCCTCTCCTCTCCTTGTCTCTCATCTCGTCTCTCGTCTCGTCGCCTCTCGTCTCTCGTCTTGTCGCCTCTCGTCTCGTCTCCTCATCTCTCATCTCCTCTCGTCTCTCCTCTTGTCTCCTCTCCTTTCTCGTCTCGCTTCTCGTCTCCTCTCCTCGTCTCTCCTCTTCTCATCTCTCGTCTCGCCTCGCCTCTCGTATCGTCTCCTCTCCTCTAGTCTTCTCTCCTTTCTCATCTCGCCTCATCTCTCCTCGTCTCTCCTCTCGTCTCATCTCTCCTCGCGTCTCGCCTCTCGTCTCCTCTTCATTCTTGTCTCGCCTCGCCTCTCGTCTCCTCTCCTTGTCTCTCCTCTTGTCTCATCTCTCCTCTCATCTCGTCTCACCTCCTCTCCTCTCATCTTTCCTCTCCTCTGGTCTCATCTCCTCTCCTCTGGTCTCTCGTCTTGCCTCTTGTCTCCTTTCCTCTCCTCTCCTCGTCTCTCCTCTCCTTGTCTCTCGTCTCGTTGCCTCTCGTCTCGTCTACTCTCGTCTCGTCTCCTCATCTCTCATCTCCTCTTGTCTCCTCTCCTCTGCCTTCTCGTCTCGCTTCTCGTCTCCTCTCCTCGCCTCTCCTCTTGTCTCATCTCTCGTCTCGCCTCGCCTCCCGTATCGTCTCCTCTCCTTTCTCATCTCGTCTCTCCTCTCGTCTTATCTCTCCTCGTGTCTCGCCTCTCGTCTCCTCTCCATTCTCATCTCACCTCCTCTCCTCTCATCTCTCCTCTCCTCTGGTCTCAACTCCTCTCCTCTGGTCTCTCGTCTTGACTTTCCTCTCCTAGTCTCTCCTCTCGCCTCTCCTCTCCTTTCTCGTCTTGCCTCTCGTCTCCTTGTCTCTCCTCTCCTTGTCTCTTGTCTCGTCGCCTCTCGTCTCGTCTCCTCGTCTCTCATCTCCTCTTGTCTCTCCTCTCCTCTCATGTCTCTGGTTTGCACGTGTGATCTCTCAGTCTGATCTCATTCCTCAGATGCCTTGTGTACGGTGGTCTACTTTGATGAGTGCGTGTCCATTCGTCAGTGTAAGCAGTACTGCGAGTCGATGGGCGGATCAAAGTACCGCTGGTTTCATAACGCCTGCTGTGAGTGCATCGGGCCTGAATGTCTGGACTACGGCAGTAAAGCCGTCAAATGCATGAACTGCCTCATCTGAGAACTCAACAAAGACTCACTCTACACTTTAACTCGTGTTTTATTGTGTAAAACACTTCTGACCTTTTCTGTTCTTGTTTACAGATTGTGTTTCTCAATCTTGTCTTTTGGAAAATAAGGTCAAAGGGTTTTTCTTATGTTATCAATATTGTTTGTGAATTATTACAGCAGCATGTTGGGGTCGTTTCTCATTCAAATCATAATTCTCATTTCATATTCATATTTCTGGTTTGACTATTAAAAACCGAAGTAAACTGTTTTTTTTTTTTGTTGTTTTTTTTAACATGATGGTTTTAGTCTCCTGTCATTTACTGATCTGCTACTTTACTGTCATTTGCTGAATTACATTGTTGTACAACATTTGATTTGATGATTTGAAATGAAAAAGATATTTAATCTGTATTTGTGTCTCCAAGTTTGAGTTAAACGTGTTTTGTTTTGTTTTTTTACAAAATGCATGTGTATAGTTGACAAATAACATGGACATTAACTTTTATTCAACAACCGAAGTTTAGATTGGTCTCATTTGTTAACATTAATTCATTAACTAACATGAACTAACAATGAGAAATATATTTTTCACAGCATTTATTAACCTGTTTAATGTTAGTTAATAAAAATCTTCACAATCATCTTAGTTCACAGTGCATTAACTATTGTTAAGAATACAACATTTGACCTGAAATATGTTTTATGGTCGAAATATGTTGAAAATTAAATGTAAATGTTGAAATTAACATTACCTAAGATTAATACATTCTTTAGAAGAATTGTTCATTGTTAGTGCATGTTAACTAATGTAGTTAAGTAATGTAAACTAATACAGCCTTATTGTAAAGTGTTACCACATTTATATGAATGTAAAAGGGAAATTGTGTATTTTAAATGCTGTAACTGATTTTTGATTTTTTTTTGAAAACATTATTTTTTTTCAATGTTTCTCTTTTTTAAATATTCAATATTTGCTATTTAAAATATTTACTATTTAAAAATAGTCCTGTTCCATTACATCTCTCAATAAACATTCATGCTTAATAATAAAAACATAAATATGTTTTCAAATGGAATATGTCACATTGCTGTGATGTCAGCTACTCATTTACCCATAACAAAAAAAAAAAAAGTAAATAAATTAGATTCAGTAATTATTAGTTTATTATTAATCTTTTAAATGAAAAATGTGATTAATATAAATAAAAATTATATTAAAATTAAATAATACATTTAACAGTACATTACTATAGTGAGTCGAAAAATATATAGATATATAATGCAACTTAATAGAAACTATTTTTAGATTTATAATATATATTTTTCAGTGTATAAATTGGGTGTTTATAAAAGATAGATGCCTTCTAAGGTTTACAATGGGGTCCCTCACATGAGGATGATCATATTTCAGGGTCCGTGGCATTTAAAAGATAAAAAGCAAGCAAACCCTGGTTTAGAGAGCTGCACTGTGTCTTTTATTGTCTGTACTGGTTGAGTTACTCGTGCGAACGCCTCACCGCAGCTCTCGTTTCTGACAAACTCACAATGTAACTTGGCATAAATTCATGATGACAGCCAGATGTAGCCAACATCAGTCAGACCTCATTCACAGCGCAGCTGACAGGTGTGTGTGTGTGTGTGTGTGTGTGTGTGTGTGTGTGTGTGTTTGCATGCATGCTTCTGTATTGACCTCAGAGTTTCTTTGTTTGACTTTAAGACACATTTTAAGATACATACTTGCATATTTTTTAATGACATATACACCTTAAACTGAAAATCAGTGTCATTTTAGTATCTCTGAGATACTATTATAGTTTTTCTTTTGTTTTTCTTTTTATATTTATATTTTCCATTTTAATTTCAGTTAAAGTTTTAGTAACTTTTTGTGGTTTTGTCAATTTTATTCGTTTTTGTAAGGTCTATATAGTTTTTATAAATTTTTATTTCTGTTTTAGTCATTTTAGTACTTCAAGTTAAACTATACATTTTATTTTATTTCAGTTGTTTATTTTATTTCAAAAAACTTTTTTTTTTTTTTTCATGGTTTTAGTTTCAGTTAACCATAATAACCCTAAACTTAATTGTTATTCCTGTTTGATATAGGCCTATTTATTGTTCATTTTCATACATGATTTTTAATTTCATAAATAATCTAATTGAGGCCTTATACTTCATTGACTTTTTTTTTTCTCAAAAGAAGGAGGTCATATTTTCATGAGCTCATGTTGTCTTTAAGTGTTAAATTACGTAATTCTCAATGGTTTTAAATGCTTTATCACCATCTGCAGGATTGTAATGGCATTACACAGATCTATAATATTCATAGCATTCATAATATTATTATAATATGCATTATAACTCCATAAACTCTGTGTACGATTAGATATAAATTAATACAATATATTAGAACAGTTGGTTGCTGATACATTCACTCATGAAGAGTCTTTCTGCTCAGAGTTTACAATGGCTGAAAATAATGATCGACTCCCTCTTTGTCCACTAGGTGTCACTTTCAGCTTATTTATTTTATGTTGTGCAATAAGAAAATTTTATACCATTATTACATAAATAAATAAATATTGTAATGATGTTCATGCCTAAAATAAGTGTAAAAACAACAACAGAAATTCACAATATATATATATATATATATATAAAATACATTATCTAAAAAACTAAAATGGCCTATCCTATGGAAATTTTACTTTTCAGGTAAATTGTTATTGTTTCAATGATGTTTTATTTTGTTCTGAAGACTTTTTGCATTGTGTCAAGCAAAGGGTCGCGCTGTGTGTATTTTCCCAAACGCGTCCGGTCGTCCGTACGCGTCCACGCTTGCTCCGTCCGGGCTTCCATACTTCGCCTCGTTCTCGCTCTCAGTCGGTCCTGCAGCGAAGATGGCGGAAGCTCCCCCGCGGCCCTGCCGGTTCTTCTGTCACCGGTGCTCAGAAGAGATCAGCCCTCGGCTCCCGGTAAGACGCAGCGGACTTAACGAGCCTCTCCCGAAGGCTTAGAATCGGTGTGGATGGATGTAACGGAGCGAACGGCCTCTTTTAAAAAGCGCATTTCCGCGCTAGCTGTGCTAACGGCTAACAGGCTGCTGGTTGCCAATAGCAACAATCAGGATTAAAATGAGTATTTAATTAAATTACACTTAATTGGAGACATGCGAGTTTAATCAGACAAACTCTTTGCAGGTCTGAGCGTAGATTAAAGGTCTCTCCGGAGCTTTGCTCTTGTGTAATCTGTCAATCCACAACCAGACTGGATGTTGTGACATGAGCTCGTTACTTTTACTAACTGGTCATTGTAAATAATAATATTGACCTGATGAAATTTGCTTGTCAGTTGTTCTGGTTGTGTTTTATATGTGGTACATCTGTAGTTTACTTTTTCAAAACTGAGAACTAGTTATGAGAGCTGTTGGATAATTAGATACGTTGTTAATTAAGTAGTGTGAGATTAATACAATTTGATTGTAAAGCTGTCAGATATTCAAAGCCCTGGTTTTGGTGTCATGTAAATTAGGTGGCTTTAACTGAAAACTGGTGGTTATGAGAGATCAAATAGTTGGATTTTATTAACTAATTTTTAATAAGACACTGTTGATTCTCAATGCTGATGGTCTGTGTGTTTTTCCTGATCTGTGATTGGTTGAAACAGATGGCTGGTTGTTATGTGATCAGCTGGTTAGTTGTGTTTTAACTAAACCTAATGTTTGTACATATAAAGAAGACTATCATTTTTCTATATTTAGGTTAGGTTGATAATGTTTCATGGTTGACAGAGGGCTGATTGTTCTGACATCTGCTGGTTAGTTTTGTGAACAAATCATATCAAATATTTTTAGACTGATGATAACTAATGTGTATAAGTTGATCAAATGCTGAATGCTTGTTTTTATGTGTTAGGTTTCTGATCCTTGATTTATGGAAGCTTGTTTCAGCCATTAAAAAAAAAAAAAAAAGGCAATTGCGACTTTTTCTCATAATTCTGACTTTTTTCTCTTAATTGCGAGATATAAAGTCACAATTCTGACTTTTTTTCTCGCAATTGTGTTTTTATCTTACAATTCTGACCTTTTTTTCTCAGAATTGCGAGATAAAAACTCACAGTTGCATCATATAAAGTCAGGATTGCAACATAACTTTATATGAGCACAATTCTGACTTTATAACTCGCAATTGCGTGTTATAATGTCCAATTGTGAGGGGGAAAAAAGATGTTTTTTCTCAGAATTGTGAGTTTATATCTCACAATTCTGACTTTATAACTCGCAATTGTTTATATCTCGCAATTCTGAGAAAAAAAGGCAGAATTGTGAGATAAAAAGTTGCAATTACCTTTTTATTTTGTATTTCATGGCAGAAGCAAGCATCCATATTGATTTGTCACAGAAGACTGGTTATCGTGAGATCTACTGGTTAGTGCCATTAGCTAATTATTGTAAATAGTATGAGGTTGAACTTATGATTTTTGGTTTTAAATTGGTGAGATTTTGATCGTGTCATGTGTGATTCAGGTCAGGTGTCTGAAGTTAGCTGATATTGATATGAGATCATTGGGTTAGTTTTACTAATTAATAATAATATCTGTTCAGTTTTACTGTAACCAAAAACTGGTTGTGATGAGATCAGCGGATTAATTTTATAATGTATGAGTGTTTTTAACACACAGTATGTGTTAATGAAGGTCAACTTTCTGTTGACACTCATAATAAATGAAGCTAATATGGTTGGAGAACGATGATGTCATCTCTAAAACTGCCTTAATTCACTGTCTGCTTTACAGCGAATGACCCAGGACACATCAGGATTTAATCTTAAACCACAGATCTGTTTTATTTGTCAGTTTCGTTCATATAGCTGTCAGGAAACATGAGGCCAGAGATCTTTCCAAAAGGATCTTCACGTGTTGCTCCTTGTATGAGGTTTCAGGGGGAGCAGGGCAGAGAATGGATGGTGTCACAAAGCTCTTTTGCTTGTCTCTTCATCGTTCTGTGTCGTTATTATCCTCCTGTTGTTGTGCGGAGCCTCTAGAAAGAGCCCAAACCGGTCGGAACGGCAGTCACTGAGCTGCAGGTCAGCTGGAGGTCATGATCTCAGCTGCTTTTCCGTATTGAGGGAATTTTGCAAAATTCATTTATGGTCATTTGTGAGAAAATGCAGCTGAGAGTATTTCACTTTTATTTGTACAGGAAAGCATATCATCAGGCAAAATATTTAACCCTTGTGCATCAATTAAAATAAGTTACTCTGTGGGGTCCTTAGAGGACAAAAATGTCTTAAAATGTCATAAAAATTTGTAGCTTGGGAGTTCAGGCTTTAAGGTTAAGACTTTAAGAAAAAAGTTTTAAAAAAGTGAAACAAAGAGTTATAGAGATTTTAGTTTATGAAAATCTTTATGTAAAATATTTTATAAAACATGTTAAAAAATCCAAACAAGTTGTGTTCCGATTTTGTTTGGGCACAGTACCAAATTTTACCCATTAGATGCCAGCAAAGCTCCACTGGTACACACGGTGGTTGGATTTGTGATTTGCAGTAGTTTTTCTCTCTCAAATAATACACTCACACACACGCACACACACGCACACACACACACACACACAATTTTTTTAGTACACATACAAACCACACTCTAACATCCACACCAACACAACCACACAATTATAGCTGCATAATTTATCCAATTGGCTCTATAATACGCAGAAGCAGAAAACAGGAGTGAAGTGAGTATTTGCTTCATAGGCAAAACCTGAGAAAATGGCACCATTTGGGGGAAAAAACAAACAAACAAACAAACAAAAAAAAAAAATGGAAAAAATTAAAATTTTGAAGCCTTGCCAACAGAATGAAAGCCTATTAACAAAGACTGCATTATTTTATAGTTAAATGGCCCTGGGGTTAAAAATTGCAGTTTTAATGGGTTTCAGTGGGGACATTTTTGTCCTTGAGGTCCTGAGAGGAACTATTTTGTTACTAGTGTAAAATAGATTTATTAAAGGAAATGGGGGGTGAAATAATAAAACTGTAATCAGACACTACACACTTGTATAGATAGAGATGTTTGCAACAATGATAAAGGGATCAAGCCAAATGAAAGTTATTTCTGCCCTCGACTGCTTCATCAAACTCCAATGGTGGAAAAGTTAGCTTGTCACAAAAAAAAAAAAAAAAAAATCATACTTTGACATCTGTTTAAGGGCATGAGCATCATGTAGGCTAATTGTGTTATCAGTCACATCACTAACCTGTCGTTTAGGGGTGGATGATATAACCAAAGTATTATTTCACTATATGAGTAATTTTATTTCACCATAACAAGATCTCAATATAGTTCTTTTGCTGTCATTCTTAAAGTAACGGTACTAATATAAAATGTGGAATTGGACTTTTTTTAACAGCAGGGTATCGCAATACATTTCTAGTGCAACACTACTTACTAGACATGTCATGAAACTTTTTAATGTATTTTTATATTCATGTTTTACTTAATGAATTTGATTTAGTAATAAGACTCTTAATGACTTATGACTTGTAAAGTATACAATAATTCTCAGCAAGTTGCTGTGTTGCTTGAAAAAAATAAACAGCCCACAGACAGGTTAATAAACTATATTCAGGGTGCTTAAAGTACTTGAATTTGACTTTTTGAATTTTAAGTCCTGGAAAACCCTTGAAAACAGCCATATTTATGAAAAGGTACTTGAAAAGTGCTTGAATTATTGAAGGACAATATATATGAAATTAGTGTTTAATTTTATAGATAAAACAATCTTTTCATGCAAAATTAATGCTGCAGCCCATCTGATATAGAGTCATTTTGCATCGCTATGAGCATGATATTGTTCATATAAATATCTAAGTATATGATATAGCTTTCATTCTTCAGGTCAATCATATATTCATGGGAAAAAATCAGTTTGAATAAGGAAAGCGATATCTTTGTCATAGTATCCTTTCAATGGTTAAAGTTACCACAGTTAATGCATGTGCTACACTTTATTTGTACCATTTTGTTTTATTAGTTTTTTTTATTTATCTATTTTCCTCTTTTAGAATTTGAAAGATAATAAAGATATTGATTGATAAGTGAGATCTCTGATTGAAGTCCTTGTAAACCAAAAAATTAGTGCTTGAAAAGTCCTTGAAAGTCCTGGAATTTCATTTTACAGTATCTGTATCTGTATATTAACTGGTAGTGTTATTTTTGTATTATTTATATACTATATATATTTTAAATTAGCCATTATTTTTACTTTTTCAGTTTTCATCTTAATTTTAGTTAGTTTTTAGTAAATTTTGTCTTTTTTTAGCTTTAATTCATTTTTTTATTTCAGTTTTAATTAATTCATTTATTGTTTTGATTATTTTTTGTTTTTCGGTGTTTATTATCATATTGTTGCTGTCGCTCTTTTCTAAAAGCAATGATCGGTTTGAGTGATTTTACCCTGGCTTTATGTAATAACACCCTTTTCCCTCTGTTGCAGGATTATATCTGTCCGCGGTGCGAGTCTGGCTTCATCGAGGAGTTACCTGGAGAAGGAAGGTAAAGTACTGACCTGCAGCTGTGGGTCTGGAGAACTGAATTCACTTGGACAGGAAACCAATTTTTATTTAATTTTCTCTGTCCCTTCTCTTTTCTCTTTTTTTTTTTCCAGTGCAGAGAATGGGTCCACATCTACAGCCTCTAATGACCAAAATCGCCCCTCATTTGAGGTGAGCTGTCAGCCACTTCTCTATGTTTAACAGCTTCATTATTGTGCTGTACAGCAGGCCTTTCTGTTACACATGCTTTTGGCCACTGTGTACTGTGTGCAAACTAGTTTGGTTCATATATTTTGAGTGAAAAGTGAGATTTCTGAACCTGAATGCAAATATGATCTTATCCAGGGCAACATGTTTTCAAATTTAGACTATCATAGTTATGTTAATCACATAAGCTACATTAAGAAAATCATGTGTGTGTGAAGCAGCTGGTTGTTTAAAGCATTACCTCTCACCCTTCAGAATGTGGACCAGCACTTGTTTACGTTCCCGCATGGATATGGGCAGTTTGCTCTGGGGATCTTCGATGAGGGCTTCGAATTCAGGGCAGGTTTGCCAGGGGAAGATAACCGTGACGCAGAGAACCGCAGAGAACGGGAGATGGCCTCACGACAGCGGTACGGGGCGAGACAGCCACGGGGACGGCACCTTCCCCGGAGACAAGGGACGCGGCATGAGGGTGTACCGACTTTAGAAGGGTGAGAATTCAGCAGATGACACTGTACCTCGGATTTATTCATTCTGTTTTGGATTTTGATTTTGCAAATGGAATGTATAGAAAGATCTGTCTATTTAGGATTCCCACCATAATGGAAAAGAATCAGGTCAATTTAAGGAGTTTATATATAATTTATAATATTATATATAATTTAGTGAATATAAGTTTAAAGGTACATATGGTTATTATTTTAATAAAAAATAAAATATATTTTCTCTTTTATGTAATTATTTTTATTGTAATTTTTTTCTAGTTTTGCTCAGCTTTTTGTGAGCATAATCTTTTTTTATTATTATTTTTAAAATTATGTATTTTTTAAACCTTACCTAGTAATCAACTGGAACACTGATGAAAATTGTTCAAAAGTTGTGGAGACCCCGGTCTATTTCATTTCATATTTACTGTGGTAATAATGTATTACAGTCATTACTGTAGACTAATAGCAAAATATGATTGTCAGCAGGCTAATTTAAAGGGTGAAATAAAATGTTCTTGTCTAAAATGTTTAAAAATGTTAATTCGTTTTGTTTTCACAGAATCATTCAGCAGTTAGTTAACGGAATTATCGCTCCGACAGCTATGCCAAACATGGCGATGGGGCCATGGTGAGTCACTGATGACATTTTCTCTTTCTTTACATCATTGAACCTCAGCGTATGACAATCTACATCTGATCACTGGACTATAAACTGCTGTCTTACAGGGGAATGCTTCATTCCAACCCAATGGACTATGCATGGGGTGCCAATGGATTAGATGCCATCATAACACAGGTATTATCCCACATGTTCTGTATAGTGGACGAGTAATATGGATCACTTTAGTGGTGAATTATGGTAAAACTCTACAGAGCCACAATGAGTATGAAACACTATCAGTGCATTAAAAAAACAGTATTATCACATACTCAATTTTTGTCCCTGTTGTCGTCCTGTAGTTATTAAATCAGTTTGAAAATACGGGTCCCCCTCCGGCAGACAAAGAGAAGATTAAGAGTCTCCCTACAGTCCAGATAAAACAAGAGCACGTGGGTAAGAACACAGACGTCTGATACATGACCACACACTGCTAGAGCACATCATACCGATTCTGTAACATCAGTTGATCTCTGATCTCATTAGCTGCAGTGCATCAAACAGGGTGCATTTCGAGACTTCTCAGAGAGGGTTTTGTATGCTGACAGTGTGCTGTGCTTTAGCTTTCTAATGGTAACTGGTAGACTTCCCACATGGTAAAACTCTCTCTGAAGCATTGCGTCTCTAAATTTATCTTTTCTTCATCGTCACTATAGCTGTCAGAATACTGCCTTTGTAAAAGATTCACATCTTCCAGTGCAAACTTCAAGGGTTAGTTCACCCAAAAATGAAAATTCTGTCATCATTTACTCCAAACCTGTATGAGTTTCTTTCTTCTGTTGAACACAAAAGAAGATATTTTGAAGAATACTGGTAACCAAACAGCTGATGAGCCCATTGACTTCCATAGTATTTTTTTCATATTATGGAAGTCAATGGGCTCATCAACTGTTTGGTTACCAGTATTCTTCAAAATAACTTCTTTCGTGTTCAACAGAAGAAAGAAACTCATACAGGTTTGGAACAACTTGAGTAAATGATGACAATTTTCATTTTTGGGTGAAACATCCCTTTCAGGCATGCAGTGAGCAGTTTTCTTGTATTTGTGCATCTGTAGCTCTTCGTGCTTTTGTGAGCATTATGAGAGTTTTGTGCAATAAGATGTATATTAAAATATAGATATTGTTACAGTAAACCTTATCAATTTAATGCATTAAATTGATTAAAAGTGACAGTAAAGGCATTTAAAATAACTTATTTAATTTTAAAAGACATTTAAAATAAATGTCAGTTATTGTAATAGTAAGTTTATAATCTTACAAAAGATTTCTATTTCAAATAAATGCTATTCTTTTAAACTTTCTATTCATCAAAGAATCCTGAAAAAAAATGCATCATGGTTTCCACAAAAATATGAAGCAGCAAAAACTGTTTTCAACATTGATAATATTCAGAAATGTTTCTTGAGTATCAAATCAGCATATTAGAATGATTTCTGAAGGATCATGTGACACTGAAGACTGGAGTAATGATGCTGAAAATTCAGCTTTCATCACAGGAATAAATTACATTTTAAAATATATTCAAATAGAAAACAGTTTAATTCAGTTGCAATACTATTTCACAATATTAAGATTTTTACGGTATTTTTAAATCAAATAAATGCAGCCTTGGTGAGCAGAAGAGACTTCTTTCAGAAACATTTAAAAATCTTACCAACCACAAACTTCTGAATGGTAGTGTATTTAAAACAAATAACACCAAAGTAATAAGATAATAAATAATGCAGTTTATAATGCAGTCGATTAGTTCTCTAGTCATTCAGACGAGCCACAGACTAGTCGATTTGAAAATATATAGTCTTTTCACATCTCTAATAACAGTGCAGCCCATTTAGACTTAGACTCACCATCAATATTGTGATATGGTGATCTGTCACTTCCTGTTTCTGACTTGTGTTTGTTTTTGTGTTTCAGGTGCTGGTCTAGAGTGCCCTGTTTGTAAAGAAGACTACAGCGCAGGAGAGAACGTTAGACAACTTCCCTGCAATCATCTCTTTCATAACGACTGTATAGTTCCCTGGCTCGAGCAGGTGGCGTTTCTCTTTAATGCGTTTCTCCAGACTTCATCATCTAAACTCAAAATGTTTACAACTTTTGACATCATTTATTTGTTCGTTAATGAGTGATTCAGATAAAGTCTGTTTCAATTTGTAGCTTGCAACATTAATTTCATTCGTTCACTCTGGTTCTGTACAGGAAGGCAGGAGTTTGCAAATTGATTTCCTATTACATTTGGCACATTTGGTCCATCCTGTGCACCTATGAACTTTGTAACTTTTTAAAATGAATATGCATGTGTTGCAATTAAAAAAGCACTTCTGTACAATAAAATGCCAGGCTTTCAGAAATGTGCTCGTCAAACTCAGACACTGCAACTTTATTCATTATAACTTTATGAGTAGAAAATGAACAGGATTGAAATAACGAGATGAAGTTAGGCATTGCTGTGTAAGGGATTGTCGATTAGTATACATAACCTGACTAAAACCTCATATTCATATATATATATTTTTTTTTTTGTCATTTTTAATGTTCACATTGGGTAAAACTTTACAGTAAGGTTTCATTTGTTAACATTAGTTCACTACATTAGTTAACATGGATAACTACGAATGGACAATACTTCTACAGCATTTATTAATCTTAGTTCATAATTTCAACATTTACTAACATTATTAAAATCAAAAGTTGTATTTGTTAACATTAGTTAATGCACTGTGAACTAACATGAACAATGAACAGCTGTATTTTTATTAACTAATGTTAACAAAGATAAATGAATACAGTAACAAATGTATTGCTCATTGTTAGCTCATGTTAGTTACAGTAACTAATGTTAACAAATGAGACCTTATTGTAAAGTGTTACCATACATTGTCAAACAGAAAGACAAAACAGCTAAATTCACAGTAAGTCATAAAATCTCTATTGCTGATGCTTACTAATGTTTGTGCTGCTGTTTCCCCCCCAAAATATCACTTCCTGGAGGATGATGTCATTAATAACTGACATTTGATAGTTTTCAAACCTTTGCAAAAGACTAAAAATAATTTATAGAAAAAACACTAATTGAGACAGTATTTTCAAAACAAGTTTAATTTAATATTAAATACAGCGGCGTGAAAATTATTACAAAATTAACTAACATGAACTCCATCTTTAGTTTAATAATATAGCCAACATATTAAGATATCTACAGTACCGATCAATAATTTGTTGTTGTTGTTTTTTATTGTTTTTAAATGTTTCTCTTCTGCTCACCAAGGCTGCAGTTATTTGACACAAATACTGTAAAAGCAGCAATATTGTGAAATATTACAATTTAAAATAAATGTTTTCTATGGAAGCTTGTTTCCACCACGGGATAAAAAATAAAGGATAATTGTGACTTTTTATCTCACAATTCTGACTTTTTTCTCACAATTGCGAGTTTATATCTCAGTATTCTGACTTTATAACTCGCAATTCTGACTTTATAACTTGCAATTGCGACTTCATATCGCAATTCTGACTTTACAACTCGCAATTCTGACTTCGTAACTCAATTCTGGCTTCATAACTCACAATTCTGACTTCATAACTCACAATTCTGGCTTCATAACTCACAATTCTGACTCTACAGCTCGCAATTCTGACTTCATAACTCACAATTCTGGCTTCATAACTCACAATTCTGGCTTTTAACTCACAATTCTGGCTTCATAACTCACAATTCTGGCTTCATAACTCACAATTCTGACTTCATAACTCACAGTTGCGACTTTATATCGCAATTCTGACTTTATAACTTGATATAAACTCACAACTGCGAGGAAAAAAAAGTCAGAATTGTGAGATAAAAGTTGCAGTTACCTTTTTTATTTTTTATTCAGTGGCAGAAACAAGTTTCCATAGTTTTCTATTTAAATATATTTTAAAATATAATTTATTCCTGTGATTCAAAGCTGAATTTTCAACATCATTACTCCAGTCTTCAGTGTCACATGATCCTTCAGAAATCATTCTAATATGCTGATTTGCTGTAGTGTTGAGTGTCATGTGTTTTCTCTCTGTTTCCCAGCATGACACGTGTCCGGTATGCAGGAAAAGTTTGAGTGGGCAGAACACAGCCACGGATCCGCCCGGCCTATCAGGGATGAATTTCTCCCCCTCTTCCTCCTCCTCTTCCTCCTCCAGCTCTCCAAGCAATGAGAACGCCTCTAATAACTCGTAAGACCTCAGCCCACATCCTGAACACATCGACACATCATCATCTCAGCCCCACAGCGCCGGCCTGGCCAACACCGCACCCTTTCCCTTCCAGCAGCGACGCGGAGCTGGACTGATCTCGAACTTGGTGGAACCAGCGGCCGGAGCTGAACGCAAACCTCTGAACCTGCTCATCACTAACACACATTTTACTGGCTGGAGACAGGTCAGAGAGCACGCCAAACCCAGAAGAGAAAAATACACTCTCATATTGCTTCAGACAGCATTTTGTTTCTTTTTTTTTTAAACTGTTGAACTTCAGAGCGATCATTCCTCAAGGTTTGGGCGCACACAGCAGGCAGACGGCAGCACCTGTCCGCGTGACGTGGTTTTAATCAGCAGAAAGCATGAGAAAAATGCTGAGAAAAAGAGAGAGGATGTTGCGCAGTGCTGAACTGCACGATGACGGTGGCAGATCTGAAGACACACGAAGTTGAACTGCGTTTTAGAAGCAGACTTTGTGTTTCTCGGGAGGGACGCGTTCGAATAGAACGTTTTGTTTTTTATCATTTGATTTTTATTTTACGGATAAAAGTGGTTGATATGTGAGCGTGCGTATGGGTGAATCTCACAAAACCAGTCATGGTTACATTTCACCCCAAAATCAGAAGAAAAGAAATAAGAAACTGTATTTCTGCTAAAGCTCAAGCCTATTTTAGAGCCTTTTTTTCCATAACAATTAAAGGATTAGTTCACTTCAGAATTAAAATTTCCTGATAATTTCCTCACCCCCATATTATCCAAGATGTTCATGTCTTTCTTTCTTCAGTTGAGAAGAAATGAAGGTTTTTGAGGAAATCATTCCAGGATTTTTCTCCATATAGTGGACTTCACTGGGGTTCGACAGGTTGAAGGTCCAAATGTCAGTTTCAGTGCAGCTTCAAAGAGCTCTACACGATCCCAGACGAGGAATAAGAGTCTTATCTAGAGAAATGATCGGCCATTTTCTAAAAAAAATAAAAATTATATCCTTTTTAACCACAAATGCTCATCTTGCACTGCTCTGCGATGCTCCACGCATTACGTAATCACGTTGGAAAGGTCAAGCGTGACATAGGCAGAAGTACTACAAAGCAAACGGCCTTTACAAAAAAAGGTAAAACAACGATGTTGGACAATTTTGAAGTTGGAGGTGAATTTTTCACCCTACCGCGGTACTTCCACCTACGTCATGCGTGACCTTTCCAACATGCTTACGTAATGCGTGGCGTATCGCAGAGCAGTGCAAGACGAGCATTTGTGGTTAAAAAGAATATAATTTGTATTTTTTTTTTTTAGAAAATGACCGATCATTTCACTAGATAAGACCCTTATTCCTCATCTGGGATCGTGTAGAGCTCTTTGAAGCTGCACTGAAACTGACATTTGGACCTTCAACCCGTTGAACCCCAGTGAAGTCCACTATATAAAGGAGAATCCTGGAATGTTTTCCTTAAAAACCTTAATTTCGTTTCGACTGAAGAAATAAAGACATGAACATCTTGGATGACATGGGGGTGAGGAAATTGTCAGGAAATTTTAATTCTGAAGTGAACTAATCCTTTAAGCACAGTACAAAAACGTCTCATTACCATAATGCCAAAAGTCTGAATCTCATTATTATACTGCCAAAATTTTTTTGAAATTGAGACATATTTATAGATCATGGTATTTGTTGCACAGCCTTAATTTATAATTATAAATCAGTTTATTACAGAATTTTTTTATTGTAATATTGTATTACAGTAATAACAATCACTATTTAGAATAATACTAATAATAATAATAATAATAATAATAAGTAAAACAGCTGAATGCACTATGGTAATGAGAATTTTGGGTAAATATATGCTTAATTCTCATGAAAATAAGCAAAATAAAGGCATTTTAAGAATAATGTTTTTTTTTTCCTTTTGATTTTGTGGTTAAATAAAACTTGGACATGTTTTTGTGATTCACCCATTTAGTCATATTTATTGAAAACATGAAAAAATAAAAAATAGAACTGCGTCATTGTGAAAAGCCAACCGATCCAAGAACATCTGTGGCAGAGGAAAACACTGATGCAGGTTCCTCTCCTCGTATTTATTTGCACAGTATTTCTTGTTTTGCGGAGATTATTAGAACCCTGAACAAAGTGTGAATTTTTTTTTTGGCCACATTTTATATGATTTTCTACATTTAGCATCAACCTTAAAGATCATTAGAAAAATAGATTTTCTCTCTTTCACCCTGCATTTTTTGGGCCTCTATCCAGACGGCACACGGCCCGATAACATGATGAAATCTCTCTCTCTTTCTCTCACTTTTTTAAAAAAGAAAAAAATATTTTTATCTCTCACATTCAGTTGTCTTCTCTCAGTCTGCCACACATATTCAGTGACTTTCAGTTCAAGGCAACTTTTTTTTTTAACTTATTTTAAGTTAAATGATTTGTTTTTGTAAATGATAATAAAGGAGAAGAACAAATGAATGAATGTATCACTGCTGATGATGAAACGTGTCATAAAAGCTGTCATTGGTCTCTCCACAGATCACAAACACAAACTAACTCCAGAGTTTCTGTTGTTTATTCAGTTTGATTTTTACCCCTAATAGATGCTTTCAGAGCTCTGCAAACAGCAACACTGATGAGTTTGAGTCCTAGATAAAGATATAAACTGGTTTAAAAAAAAAAAAATCATCATTTAGTTTTCATGACCATTTTACACCCTCTCTGGATCCTTAAGCAGGCGTCTGTCTGTCTGTCTGTCGTTCTTTCTATCATTCTGTCTGTCTGTCTGTCTATTGTTCTGTCTGTCTGTCCATCTATCTGTCTATCTATCTATGTCTGTCCATCTATCTATCTATGTCTGTCCATCTATCTGTCTATCTATCTGTCTATCCATCGTTCTATCTATCTGTATGTCTGTCTTTCTGTCTGTCTATCTATCTATCTATGTGTTGTTCTGTCTATCTGTCGTTCTATCTGTCGTTCTCTGTCTCTCTGCTGTCGTTCTTTCTGTCTCTCTGTCTGTCATTTACCATCCATCCATCCATCCATCCATCTATCCATCCATCCTAAACTCAAAGGTTTCAGGTTTGCTGTCTTTTGTAATAGTTTTTTGCTGCTTCCTTCAACAACCAAGAGCTGAATCTTCACAGATTCATAAAATATATTTCAGCGTTTTCATTGCTGAAATGTGTTGCTCAGACTGTTCAGAGCATTTGAAATGATCAACACACGCTTTGACAGTTGTAAACTTGCTGCAGTTTATTTTAAACTCTGTTATGCTTCATGAAGAGCACTGAGCTTCAGTCACACATCAGACAAACTCAAGATATTCCTGCAACAAAACTCTTCTTGATTGTGCTTTGTAGTCACATGATGTCTAAATTTACAGTATGTACCAAATAAATATTTAGTATTATTTATATAATGTTGTAGTATTTAGTAATGTTTTGAATTAGCTTTTATTTTATTTTCAGTTTGCATTTTAGTTTTTGTGCTTTTATTTTTCTCAGCCTAGACTTGAATTTATTTTTTATTTCAGTTTTAGTGATTTTAGTACTTGTTTTGAGTTAGTTGCTAAGGCATAATTTCTGGTTTTAAGTTTCAAGATTATTTGTTCATCTAATATTTATATTTTTGTTTTATTTCGGTTAACACAAATGTTTTAGTAGTTTTAGCTAACAATAACAACTCTGATCTTCAGTTCTCTCCTGACGTTCTGATCTTCTTTCACAGTTCAGTGTGTGATACAGTTCTCCCACAGTCATGAAAAACCCAGAAATATCAGCAAAACCAGTTCACAGTGAATGTTTTTCTTGTTAAGCTCAGCTAAATGGGTGGAAATTGCAGTTTCTTGTGTGCAGTGCCTATAAAATGATTTTTAAAAATTCTTCTCCACAAATAACTGGAGATCACTGGTGATCTCCAACCTTGTTGATCTCTTGAGTTTGGGAAGCTTCCAAGATCAATCCACAGATCTTCTCCTTTCTTGGAACTTTGCCTTTTATGCAAATGAAGCCTCAAAGCATCATCCTTAAATGTGTCATACCAGGAAGTAAGTGCCGGCATTCAGCTCTGCAGAGAGAGTGAGAGAGATACAGAGATTGATCCGGAGCTGCTCAGGTTAACCAGCAGACTGTGGTTGGGAGAATGGCGACCTCACTGACCTCCAGAGGTCAAACGCTTCATCGCTGAAAGAACGCGTCCTCCCTCTCTCTGCTGAGCTGAGACAACCTTTCAATGTCATTGCTCGGGGCTGCTGTTCTCAAGGTACGCTTCAGTCTCTGCGCTGCTGCCGAGCATTGGCTGGCTTTGGTTACACGTCAGCACCAGGGATAACAAGGTAAGATCTAATAGTCTGCAGGACTTCTGTGACTCATTAATGACTACTAGGTCAGCATCAGTGATGTTCAAGGAGGAAGATGACTTGCTTTCTGGAGATGCTTTCTGATTGTGGAAGTGCTCAAGAACAGCTGCAGTTCTGCAGCTCTATGCTCACAAACGTGCTTTCTCTCGTGTTTGAGTGATGTTAATGTCATGAATATGTGAAAGCAGAGAGCATAGACTAAACATCTGGGATTTTTTCCCCCATTTAACACAGAAATTATTCTTTTTAATTTATGTTTTAAATGTTCCAGCATTTTTAGGTCACTAAACCAATGTAAGTGATTGCTCTTTCGCTTCTGTTGTTGTGTTATTAAAACACTTGAAGTGTGACACTGCAAACCTTGTTATTAAATAGTGCAGTTACCATAACGGCATCATCATTTTAGGAAGCACATGACACCATGAATTTGTTTCACATATTTTATAGCGTGTTTAATATAATCTAATATATGTGGCAATATTTAGATTTTTTTAGTGTTGTTTTATCCACAAATATATATATATTTGCACTGAATTCTCTTATAATATTTAACATAAGCATATAAAATAACATTCTCAAATTATTATGCTGATAATATAATTCTTTGCAAAAATCAAAGTCTTTTGGACCCCACTGGATTTACATACATTTTATCAGATTGTTTTTTAACACTTTGATGGAAATCATTTTATACACTGTAAAAAATATTTTTTTTCTTGTGGTTCAGATAACATAATATTTTGAGTTTCTATTGATTAAACCAATCGCCTTCATTGTATTAACTCAAATTTTTAATTTCAATGAACTCAAAATTTTAAAGCAACCAGATAACTTACTGTTTTAAGTTAAACCAACAATTCTTTTTTACAGTGTAACACTGCCGCTCTATAGATGTTTGATATAAAATAATGCGGAAGATTATTGCTGCATTATTAGTTGAATAACATCTCGGCACATGAGGTCTTATTTTTATCTCTATGGGATCTTTTTTTTTTCTGTAATGTGCATATGGCAGGTGTATTTGTGCCGTCTGGTTTCTGAGGACATTCAACAGGTCTTCAAAGCTGAGTGACCCCAGTGGTTGTCCAAAACTCTTGCTGTAGTTCCGTCTTTGTGCCAGTAGGTGGCGGCAAACAGCAGTCTGAATGCACTGTTGACTGTCATTGAGCGCATCCTCGACTGTTATGACATCATAACGCCATGACGACATCTGCATTTTTAGACGACAAAAAAAAAAAAAAAAAAAAAAAAAAAGAGTGCCAGATTGTTTATGCGACAATAGTAGCTACAAATATTCCAGCCATCTGTTTATGCCTGTGACCTTAGTCATTTATAGATTTCTGGATGAACACAATAGACTTGTGATTGATCACTTTTTCAAGTCAGCAGGACTGAATACATTAATAAAACGAAACGTGCTCGTATGGGTAAATAAAGAATGTTGCTCACATTTTATTATGATATTATGAGCATGTAAAAACATCAACAATCTATTAACATTTATGAAATGTTTTCTTTATTTATTGTTATGAGAATGTGTTTTTGGCCTGTTCCCAGACCCGTGTTTCCAACTTCTACCTCTTACATAGGCCTACTGCTAATTTTGGTATATTTTCCTTTTTTCGCAGTTTTTAAATTGTGTTATTAAAACACTTGAAGTGTGACTATGCAAACCTTGTTATTAAATAACGCGCAGTTGCCATAATGACATCGTCATTATAGGAAGTGCGTTCTGACGCCAGGTATTTGTTTGTCACGTATTTTATATTTTATAAGTCATGACCTTGAGCACAATGCCTGAGTTAGTTGAATAACTTTCAGCTCTGTTATCAGAAGACATAATATGTCACAAACTAGTATTATTTATTAATAAAACATTGTTTATCTGTTAGAGCGTTTAAAATCCAACATAACTTATTGAAATGGAAAATGCACTCAGAGAGTGACCCAACAAACAGTTAATAAACTAAAAGCTGTTTCATTTTGTTGGCAAAGAAATCACGTAGGTCTCTCTTTCTCTCTCTCTCTCTCTCGCTCGCTCTCTCTCTCTCTCACACACACCCATCACCCTGCTGATTGGTTTCCCGCAAAGATAATTACAGGCCAAATCTGATCCGGTGAATGACATGGACCGGAATGAGCTCTCGCCCGGTTCGGATGTTGCCGCGATGAAGAAAGCGGCCCATAAGAGCGCGCCCGCGTACCACTGCGCCGGGAACAGCACCGCCAAGAGTTGCCTGGAGTCCAACTCTGATGCCGCTGGGTCGAACCCGAAACCCAATCACGTCGCCATAGAGGAGACGGACGACGGGGAGGAGGAATCCAAGTTTCAGCATCCGCGGCTGAGGAGAGCAGGAGGAGGGAGCAGCGCCCAGATTAAGAGCTGCGCACCGGGAGGGGGAGGAGGAGGAGGAGCAGGCGCGTCCAGGAGGAGCTCCACTTCCACTGATACGCGCCCGACTGATGCTGCTGCTACTGCTGCTCCTGCGGGTCGCCACGACACCGTTAAGGGCGGAGGAGGAAGAGGCAAAGCGTCTACCGTAGTGGCCACCGTGACGGTAGAGGCTTGTAATGCTGCCGAAAGTGACGGCAATCCCACAGCACCGCTTTCCAGCATGAAATGCAACAAGAACGGGGAGTGCAGGCGGGACTCCGGCACCGGGAGCCTCCGGTCCATCATGTCCAAGACGGACGGTTGTAAGCGGACAGCCTGCAATTCAACGACCAGCGTGGACGGAACCAGCACGCAGGGGCAGGACGCCTCGAACCCCGGGGTCCCGGAGAAGAAGGATTCCAAAGTGTCCTTTTCCAACACCCCCAGCAGGAAAGCCTCGTCCTCCATCCACGGCGCACAGCAGCCCCGGAACTCGGTGACGTTCCTCAAATCCGAGGATGGAGCTCAGGAGGACGGCGAGACCCGGGGCAGCCAGGCGAGCTTCATGCAGCGGCAGTTCAGCAGCATGCTGCAGCCCGGGGTCAATAAATTCTCCTTGCGCATGTACGGGAGCCAGAAGGCGGTGGAGAAGGAGCAGGAGCGCGTGAAATCGGCGGGCAACTGGATCATTCACCCCTACAGCGACTTCAGGTAAGAGCTCGAGAGAGAGCGTGCAGCTGCTTGGAGAAACTTTGGACATATTGATTAATAGCCACTGTGTGGGATCCAAAAGTGTGAGATCGCTTTGGGATTTTGGAAAATTTTATTTTATATTTTATGCATAAGAGGTATTGGTAACACTTAATAAAGTCTCACTGGTTAATGCATTTACTAACAGTGAACAGTATATTTTTACAGCATTGATTAACCTTTTTAAGTGTTGGTTAATAAAAATGTTCATGTTGATTTTAGTTCACATTAACTTAAACTGTTAACAGATACAACTTTTGATCTGTTAGTAAATGCTGATACTTCATTAACATTAAGACTAATAAATGCTGTATTGTTCATTGTTACTTCATGTTAACTGCATCAACATGTTTATGTCAGCTTGAGTACTGCTGTCATTAAAGCATCAAATGCATTCTGAAATTAATGTTAATGATTACATTTTTAGTGGTCTCAGACTTTTGAACCCCACTGGATTTCTCAAACCCTACACCAACCCCTCACACAAACCTGTTGATCAGTAGATTTAAAGTGAAGCATGATTTGGCTGATTTATGGCCCTTTCAAATACTTTATTTGTCCTCACTAGTCAGTTTTTAAAGGATTAGTTCAGTTCAGAATTCAAATTTCCTAATAATTTCCTCACCCCCATGTCATCCAAGATGTTTATGTCTTTTTTTTCTTCAGTCGAAAAGAAATCAAGGTTTTTGAGGAAAACATTCCAGGATTTTTCTCCATATAATGGACTTCACTGGGGTTCAATGGGTTGAAGGTCCAAATGTCAGTTTCAGTGCAGCTTCAAAGAGCTCTACACGATCCCAGACGAGGAATAAGGGTCTTATCTAGTGAAATGATCAGTCATTTTCTAAAAAAATAAAAAAATATATACTTTTTAACCACAAATGCTCGTCTTGCACTGCTCTGTGATGCTCCACGCATTACGTAATCACATTGGAAAGGTCACGCGTGACGTAGGCGGAACTACAGAGCAAGTGTTTACAAAGCGAACATGCAAAGACTAAGTCAAACGCCCTTTACAAAAAAAAAGGTAAAACAACAATGTCAGACAATTTTGAAGTTGGAGGAGAAAATTAAATGTTTTTCGCCCTACCGCGGTACTTCCGCCTACGTCACGCATGACCTTTTCAACGTGATTATGTAATGTGTGGCACATCGCAGAGCAGTGCAAGATGAGCATTTGTGGTTAAAAAGTATATAAATTTTCATTTTTTTAATAAAATTACCAATCGTTTCTCTAGATAAGACCCTTATTCCTCGTCTGGGATCGTGTAGAGCTCTTTGAAGCTGCACTGAAACTGACATTTGGGCCTTCAACCCGTTGAACCCCAGTGAAGTTCACTATATGGAGAAAAATCCTGGAATGTTTTCCTCAAAAACCTTCATTTCTTTTTGACTGAAGAAAGAAAGACATAAACATCTTGGATGACATGAGGATGAGGAAATTATCAGGAAATTTTAATTCCGAAGTGAACTAATCCTTTAACATCTTTTGCAATGTTTGTGAAGACACTTTCACAATTTGGCCCTCAAAAGCAGCCAAACCTAAACACACAAGAATTGTTTTATTCTCTCATAAAACTGAGGTATGTTCTCTAACCAGGCTGTTGTTATGGTTATAAAAAAAATAAAATAAAAAAAAAGCAATAGCATTGTGATTTTAGACTGTATGGCACAGATGAGCTTTTTTATCCAGTAGTTTTCATGCTGAGTTAGATTTATTTTTAACCGACTAGATCAAATTTGTTTGACAAGAAAACCATAACAGTATGAGACCAAATACATTGAAGCACATAAGCAATTTTGTCCAGTAGATATCATGCTGAATTAGATTTTGAGATAATCAAATTCATTCTGAGATAATCTGATTGCCTCAAAGTCACACAATGCATATATCTCAAGTGTTACTGGTTTTAAAATATTAAAGCATGAAACAGAGTGACCTCAATAAATACAATTTAAGTGTGTGCCAAACTTTCAGTCTAGTGTTATTGTACAAAGAGTTGGTCATATTGTCATGCATTATTTCTGTATCAGCGAGGAACGTCATTTCAGCACCTCACTGAGCGGACAGCGCCACAGTCAGACTATGATTTGCATCTTATTAAAACTACTGGAAGACTTCACATGATTGCTCAGAGTTCATGCATCAGATTACATTTCACATTTTCTGTCATTTATGCAGCATGTAAATATGTAACTTTAAATGATTATGTGGGATGTAAATCATTGAATGCCCCAGAACCTGAGCTGGAGATGTGTTGTTGCAATACATTATGCGCTTTTTTTTGAGCGTTGAGACTTTGTTTGGCTCATAATGTTTTTACACAAATGCTCTTAATGATGAAAATGTGAATGCATGCAATCTCCGCATGAGGTTGCATGCAATACGTACATCCTTATCATTTTGCATAGTCTCCATAGAAAAACCTGAAACCGATGCATGTTTTTTCAGCACTCCCACTCCATTCAAATGTCATCTTGACATATCAAAGACCCTCAACACTTTTCAGCTGTGCAAACCTCGCAAAAAGATCTTGCCATTGTGCATGAGTTGCATCAGTCTCCAGTTATGAGTCAGCATGCACCTTAGCGCGCTCTGCTGTGACCTTGAGTTGCACACGTGTGCGAGCACCACGTGGAAACGGATCATATCCGCTCCATGCTTTATTTCAGACCCTCAGGAATTGACTTGCACCCGTCACGGTCGTTTGAGACTCTCAAATATCAAGGGTCTTGTGAGGTTTTTCGGCACTCTAGCCCTTTTTACAAGGTCAATATAAAGCCTTCTCATGCATTGCTTCATTGCAATGCTAATGTTATTGATTTTTAGTGTTGTTTTCAAAACAAAACCTGTATAATGTGCCTTATGTGGGTGACATGCATGCTGAAAGCATTATAATACTGCACAACACAAAATGTTACAGTAATAATTTGATTAATTATATCATGAATATGTAATATTCACATTAGAAATGTTCACATTAGACTCTTATTGGATTAACAGCTATCAGAATATTTCTCTATGCATTTAATTGACATAATCAGAATAAACTAAAACATTTGTTTGGTTTTCCTGCTATTCTGATCTGGAAGTACTGGAGATGCCTCCAGAATTTTGGACAGTAATTTAACCGACTCATTAATTCTCATGCATGTCTTTAACAAAAGAACTCAAGGACAGCATGACAACATTGCAAAATGTAGGTCATGAGAATCTTACAAATGCAGGTCATGATGTTTCTTTAAATATTTGTTAAAAAAAAAAAAAAAAAATGTTTCAGTAGCTTGACTTTTCACAACTATCTGTATCTAATCTGTATCTAATATTAGTACTTTTATAAATGAACGTTCGATTACTGTGGATATTGCAAATAAGTTGTTCACATGGTTATAAATTCAGTAATGCAAAGCAATAAGGTAACATTTGTTAATATTGTATATTTACGTTGAGATAACCTGATAATTTTAAGTCAATTTATAAATTAGTGTGCTCAAATATTTCAAGTTAAGAACAATAAAAATCTTACTTAAACTTTGAGTTTCTTACCTTAAAAAATTCTCATCCAACTTTTTTGAGTTCTGACAACTTATTAGGGTTTACAATGTAAATAATTCATTTGATTTGCAAGAACTCAAAATAAAAAGTTAATTAACTAAATATTTTATGTTAATTGCTTTCAAAATATATGAGTTAGGTAACTCAGTACTTCAAGTTAGGAACAATTAACATGCATGAGTACTACAAACTCAAAACTTGATAGTTCTGCTTACTTAAAATTGGGAACATCATAACTCAAAAACAGCTTATGCATTTACATGATGCTTGCAATATGTGATTATGTCTGAATTCTGATTAATATTGTAATAGTTTTGTGCAGGTAAACACAGTCATTGTGAGATGTAAATATACAAAAAAGTATACAAATACAAATATGGCCCAGCTGGATTACTCTAAATACCCGGAGAGTTAAGCTTACAAAACTTTTAGTCCCTACATCGCTGTCTAATACCTAATTCACATCCCGGACGAGCCCCCACTTTATGTGACGACCTCCCTTCTGGTGAAGTCATTTAAAAAGGAAAGGTAACGTAGCATAAACAAAAATAAGTGAACAATGCCACTGCTCAGAACGAGTTTAATCATTCACTCAAGACAACATATAAACATATAAAATCAAATGATGTACCAAACAAGGAAAATTTTAACGCAGCGGACAACAACTAATAAAGAGAAATATAAAACGTAAAACCTAACAAAACAAACATAACATAAAACATAAAGACGCTGCTTTGCTGGCTGGGTTGCAAGTCTGTCGTCTCTCCTTTCTCCTCCTCATTGGTGTCTTTTTAGCTGATTTCAACCAGCTAATTCTCAAATGATGAACAGGTGCGTCAACCTAAGAGAAAGAGAGCATGCTATTCATAGAGATAGAGCGACGCCAAAGTGAACAACAAAAATAAACATAAGACACAGACTGAACCACCGACCGTAACAAACATCAACCCAGATATTCAGTAGTGAAATCACAAAACCTAGTCAAGTCAAGTCACCTTTATTTATATAGCGCTTTTTACAATGCAGATTGTGTCAAAGCAGCTTTACAGTGATAACTGGTATATAATTTTGGCTGCACAGCAGCTCTTAAAGAAAACCTACCCAGGATAAATTGCTTAGCACAGGCTAAAGATGGTGCTGGATAAAGCCAATGTCTTTCCTGTCTCTCTTGCAGGTTCTACTGGGATTTCACCATGCTTCTCTTCATGGTGGGCAACCTGATCATTATTCCTGTCGGCATCACCTTCTTCAAAGAAGAGACCACCACCCCGTGGATCATCTTCAACGTGGTCTCCGACACCTTCTTCCTCATGGACCTGGTGCTGAACTTCCGCACGGGCATCATTATTGAGGACAATTCTGACATCATCCTGGACCCCAAGACCATCAAGAAGAAGTACCTGAAGACCTGGTTTGTGGTGGACTTTGTCTCTTCCATTCCGGTGGATTATATCTTCCTGATTGTGGAGAAGGGCATAGACTCGGAGGTGTACAAGACGGCGCGAGCACTGAGGATTGTGCGTTTCACTAAAATCCTGAGCTTGCTGAGGCTGCTGCGTCTCTCTCGGCTTATCCGCTACATTCACCAGTGGGAAGAGGTACGTCAACAGACACCACCACAATATCACATATACAGTACTGGATATCCCATCAGATGCATATACACAGAGTTCCATATATATCATACCTGTTAAATATGAAAGCCCATTTCCACCACACAAGAAAAAAAAAAAAATCATGCTTTGGTGAATTATAATTATGACATGAAATGTTGAAATTATGAAAAATAAATGTTGAAATTGAAATAAAAAGTCAATTATGACAGTCAAAATTATGAGAAAAGTTATAACTCTGACATAAAATGTCAAATTATGACATAAAAAGTTAAAATTGAGATAAAAAGTTGTTTAGACATGCTAAAATGTTTAGACATGCTTAATAGAAATAGAGTGTGCGGAGATGTGCCAATCCCAGTTGGCACAGTTGAACCATGAGCCTACCGAGCCAAAACACTCAGATATTGCTCTTTTATAAATCAGGAGGTTTAATAGACTTTTCAGTTAAAGGGGACCTCTTATGCAAAATTCATGGTTTTTGATTGGCAGTGTGTGTACACAGCCATCCTATAATGGTAAAAATCCACTCACTCCTTGTTTTACATCCGTCATAAATCATAAACAGTATCTCAAACGAGTCGTTTGCATTTTCTATACATTGTAACAGGGCCCGCCCATGACCTATTAGCTTAGCTCCTCCCCTGAGTGAGCTGTACACAGTCCACCATGTTTATCTCCTCGCTAGAGCAGCTAGTGGAAACACAAGAATGTCTCATCTACTTGATAAACAATCTAAATTTTGTTAGCTGTATCAATGAACACAGGATGCATTTTTCCAGGAAACGGTGTTCTATAAACGCACCTCTCAAGTTAAAAGAAGTTTAACTTTTAAAAAACGTGTTTTGACACCTTGCATTTTCCACTGTCCGCGTTTTACATTTTTAGATGCAAAGACTCGTTGTGTGTGAATAGAAAACAAACAAACAAAAAAATGCAAGGTCTGTCTAGTGCGTTTACATAGAGAATAATGGGGGGAAAAAGCGTTCTGTGGAAACGGCCTCATACTGTTTCTCCTATTTTGTTGTATCTGAGGCACAAGCTATAAAGGCACTGCCCTCTTCTGGAAAGGGGGGCGCGGAGCAGCAGCTCATTTGCATTTAAAGATACACACAGGAAAACAGCGTGTTTTTCCTTAAACCCAAAAAGGGGCATTTTGGGCATGGTATAATAAATGATCTGTGGGGTATTTTGAGTTGAAACGTCACAGACACATTCTGGGGACACATAAGGCTTATATTACATCTTGTAAAAAGGGGCATAATAGGTCCCCTTTAAGTTTTGTTTAAGTAGCACCAGATCTTTTCGTATTGTGACATACATCCAAGTGTTATGGATTATCAAAAAAGAACAAAAAATGTAAACATTATAGTAATGCAGGGTTTCCTGGAGGCACACCAACACTGCACATTTTCGAACTCTTCCTAATCAAACACACCTGATTCAACTCATCAGCTGATGAGAAATATGAGTTTTGTATCAGACTCTGGTATCTTGGTTTGAGACATTGTTGAGATCTCTTCTGAAACACTGAGGTCTTTTTCTCAGGAGAAACATCTGAAAAGCTAAAGGTTATCATTAAACCTAGCTTATTTAATCTTGTTGTTGTGTAGAGAAACATTTCCTTTCTGATTTTTCTGTTATGGGCGCAGACTGCTGCAGAGAGCAGATGGGGACTTTAACACTGATTAATTGATCACAAGCGTGTTGACTGTTGTCTTGTCAAGGTCCAGACAGACTCAAGCGGAGATCTGACGGCTTTTGAAACGGGGAAGACACACTTTTGTCTGTAATTAAAGCTCAGTGTGAAAGCCTCCGTCAGTCAATGGGGCTCATGACTGGACGTCACACCATATGGAAAATATGGAGATGTATGTAATTTCTGCATGATTTTGCTGACAATATATAATTAAGCAACATTGTGATGATTTTAATGCAGTATTGGTGATCACCAATATGCTAATGTACTCCTAAATGTTGACAAAATAACAGATATACAATTAAAATTTACATTTTTTTCTGAGAAAGTAGATCAAAATGATTAACGACTCATTTTGCTCTCATAAAGTTTCAATGTTTTTGAGGGGGTCACTTCAGGAGTCTCATCAGTATGATTGTAGGTTTGATTTATTTTCATGTTTTAGGTTTGTTGAATTGATTTAAGACTCAAGATATAAGATTCAATGATTTGAAAGATTTGAAATGATTGAAATGATTTTTTTTTAAAGAAATTAATACTTTTATTCAGCAAGGATGCATTAAATTAAACAAAAGTGACAGTAAAGACATTTATAATTTTATAAAAGATTCATATTTCAAATAAATGCTGTTCTTTTGAACTTTCTATTCATCAAAGAATCCTGAAAAAAATGGTATAACGGTTTCCACAAAAATATTAATTATCAAAAACTGTTTTCAACATTGATAATAATCATAAATGTTTCTTGAGCAGCATATTAGAATGATTTCTGAAGGATCATGTGACACTGAAGACTGGAGTAATGATGCTGAAAATTCAGCTTTGAGGCATATATATATATATAATAAATATATATAAAATGCAAAATAATGCATATATAGTGCATAAAGTGACCAAATCATAAATAAACAAATATATCCCACAATAACTTCATTTAGCTATATCACCCAGCCATAACAGAAGTTGTCACTCTTACAAGGAGAGAAAATAAAGATCTTAACTCATAAATTAATTTGTTTCAAGACAAATAGTTGGTTGTAATTAACGTTGACTGCTCAGTGCCACTTAAATCCCTTAATAATTTACTTAATTAACACGTATTATGCTTTCAGTGTGATAATCAGCTACCCATTTAAAAAAAAAAAACATTAAGGGTCTTTTACTTTGGGACAATTTGGATTACCAATGTGACTTTAAACGTTCCCTGTGGTAAAGCATCTTATTTGACTTGGAAAATAGTTTGTTCATTAAAAACACACGTGAGGCTCTCGAACTTAAAATTGAACTCCTGTTGTCCATAACTCTTGATCCCTCCAGATTTAACAGAAGAACCTCCAGGTCTAGAGCACTTGAGTAAGATAGCTATCTTTTATCAATTAAGATGCTGCGGGTGGATCAGGTGGGCCGGCGGTGCAGTCATGGGTGGCTACTTTGCATAATTATGAGGTTGTGATTGGTAATTTGTCTGCAGTATGCAATTAGACCAATGCTGTACAGATACCTGCCTTGTTAACTTTCTGTTCAGCTCCTGTAGGAAAGTGCAGTAAAGGTGAGACACAGTGTTTTCAGGAAGTATGAGAGCGTTTGCATTCACGACACGCAACTCGGTCTACAAACATAAAGCGCTCCGTTCCTTCCTGTAAATGACCTCCACTTAGAAAACGTGTTTGCCTGAATGTATGAATGTTTCCTTTTCCCTAAATCAACTCACAAACAGAGCTCATTACATTACATTAAAGTTTCATTATAAGTTCCTCAGGTCAGTGTTTTGGTTTCTATACACAGATGGTTTTCTAAAGGAATAGACAATAAAAAATAATTATTTGTAGAAATTAAAAAGATTCTGCTATGGTATGAAGTTGCAGTATGAAGTGAGGTTGCAATTGGCATTTTTTTTTTTTTTCTTAGTATAGTTATTTGCCGTCTCAGGTGCTTGTAAACAGACTCTTGTGTGTTGATTAGACGTCTGATTCATCGTCACGCTGCAGGACTCTGCTGTAATTGTATTATCCTTATGATTATGCATTCTGAGCGCTGTTTTCATTCACCTGAAAGAGCCAGTTAATACATTGTGATTTTCGAGTCAAACAGAAATGGCTGTTGCTTCAATAAGCATTTAGAATAGATTTCTTGTTATGCCAAACCAACCGAAGACACTCTGTGCATGTGAACTATGACACTTAATGGCTTAGCATTACAGTAGACGAATGATAAAATGAAAGAAAAGCAGCTTGGTCTGTCTGAGAGCCGCCCACTTACACAGGAAGAGACGTGTAAAATGACCAGCTACAGTTTGTAAATGTGTAAGTTTATTTCAGAGACATACACAAACAAAAGTTTGGGGTCAGTAAGATTTTTTAAAAAAGTCTCTTATGCTCAGCTGCAAATGACTGCATTTATTTGATTAAAAATATAGTAAAAACTGTAATATTGTAAAATATTATTACAATTTAAAGCAACTGTTTTCTATTTTAATACATTTTAAATGTAATTTATTCCTGTGATCAAAGCTGATTTTTTCAGAATTCAGTGTCACATGATCCTTCAGAAATCATTCTAATGTGCTGATTTGCTGATTATTATCAATGTTGAAAACAGTTGTGCTGCTTCATATTTTGTGGAAACCATTATATTTATTATTATTCTTTTCCAGGATTTGTTAATGAATAGAAAAAAACTGCATTTATTTGAAATAGAAATCTTTTGACATTATATGCCATTATAAATGTCTTTACTGTCACTTTTGATCAATTTATTGCGTCCTTGCTGAATAAAAGTATTAATTATTTTTAATGTTGTTTATACACCGATCAGGCATAACATTATGAGCACTGACAGGTGAAGTGAATAACACTGATTATCTCTTCATCACGGCACCTGTTAGTGGGTGGATATATTAGGCAGCAAGTGAACATTTTGTCCTCAAAGTTGATGTGTTAGAAGCAGGAAAAATGGGCAAGCGTAAGGATTTGAGCGAGTTTTGGGGTGTTCCCGGTCTGCAGTGGTCAGTATCTCAGTGGTCACGGGCGGCCAAGGCTCATGGTGCACGTGGGGAGCGAAGGCTGGCCCGTGTGGTCCGATCTAGTCTCGCGTAGCCAGACCTTCAGACTGACGGCAGAAGGTCTGGACTCTATCGCAGCTTTCATTGGCCAAGGACCGCCCAAGAAGACGTTTGACTGACATGTAACGCAACCAATCACAGTTCGTTTTGTTCCATGTCAGGTTGAGGGATGTGAAAATGAAAGTCGATGTCTCTACAATAACAGACCGGCGTGCATCTAATAAATTATTCATTCAAGAACACTATGCAAATTTACTGCAACAATGGAGCCACGAACTTCACATACTTTTGAAAATCCAGGGTTTATTTGATCCTGGTAAGCGCTCGTTGTCACAGTTGTAAACATGACGGCGTTCTTCTTCTATGAGGGGGTTTGGCGTCACAGCATTTGTTTCCAGGCTGACCGTTAAAGGACGCAACACACATATCTCCCGGACATCCTGTAGAATTCAACCAACCAGATGATGACTTCGAAACTCCTGAAGTGTTTCAGTTAAGTGTGCCATATGCATTAGACGTTCAGCCAATGGTCCGTGGGCTGAACGGACTGAGGCTAAGACTAGGTCCAATGTAGCTCAAATTGCTCAAGAAGTTAATGCTGGTTCTGATAGAAAAGTGTCAGAATACACAGTGCATCGCAGTTTGTTGCGTATGGGGCTGCAGGGTGCCCATGCTGACCCCGGTCCACCCCTGAAAGTGCCAACAGTGGGCATGTGAGCTTCAGAACTGGACCACGATGCAATGGAAGAAGGTGGAAGAACAATGAGTTTGAGGTGTTGACTTGGCCTCCAAATTCCCCAGATTTCAATCCAATCAAGCATCTGTGGGATGTGCTGAACAAACAAGTCCGATCCATGGAGGCTCCACCTCGCAACTTACAGGACTTAAAGGATCTGCTGCTAACATCTTGGTGTCAGATACCACAGCACACCTTCAGGGGTCTAGAGGAGTCCATGCCTCGACGAGTCAGGGCTGTTTTAGCAGCAAAAGGGGGACCAACACAATATTAGGAAGGTGGTCATAATGTTATGCCTGATCGGTGTATATCTATGTGGTGCTTTTAATATGCTCTAAGACAAACCATTTGCAAATTCATCAGTCAACACCATTCCTGACTATTTTCTCCTGGCAGTTTACCAAAGACTCAAAAACGTGGTTTCCTACCGTCACAAACATGTAACCAATCCTGTCAACGTGTGAGGTGGGGCTTTTCCACAGTGAGCACAAGAACAAAGAAGGGCCAAAGGCTAATCATATTAATTACCGTTATGTGTTTGTAGAGAGCGAAACATAAAACGCATTACTATTCTGATACTTCAACTTTTAGACAAGCCTGTATAATTCACTCTTCCTCTTCTTCTGAATCAGTTTCTGTTTATGGCTGAATTAAACCAATACTTCCACTTGCCATTGTGCAGCGTTTACTACAGTTGACTGAGTGGATCAGGTAATCCGAGCTGGTGCGATTGAGTGGAGGCGGGGCTAATTTGCATATTCATAGACCCGTGTATACTAAATAAAGCAAGGGTGTAGAGTTACATTCAAGCTATTTCAAGGCATGAAAAAATTATTTTCACAGGAAAAAAACATTTAAATATGTCATTTTGATTATCAAAGATGAGTTTTAAGGGATAAAATTATTGACTGCAGGATAAATCTGACCCCAAACTTTTGAACAGTGGTGTAACAAAGCAGAATATGGTTGTTGATATCTAGTTTACTTGATGCATTAAAGGAAGGTGGATTGCCAGGACTGAGTACTGTATCCTGCTCTACAGGAAGTAAAGCTCCTCTGTGCTCCAGCAAATCCCAGCTGTCCTCATGGAAACCAGATATGGCATCCAAATCTCTTAGTTAGCGTTTGCACTGGAAAACAACTCAGGAAATTAGATTATACAGAGCGAATGAACAAATCATCATGAATCTCAGACAATGCAAAGGCTCAGTGTTGAAGATGAGTGAATAAAGCACAAACAATTGAAGTTAACTTTCCAAAACTTGTACCTTTGTGTATTAGTACAGTGTAAACAAATTCAGTACAACACTACACTGTCTGATTAACCTGTTTTCCTTCATTTATGATTAAATGCTTATAATTCACAATAATTTCTTGTTATCATATATCTTAACTCGTTTATGTGATTTATGGAGGCTTATGTTCAGTTGAACCGACCACATGACGCTCTTAGTGTCCGTGAGGCATGTAGCAAGTGTCTCGCTGTGCAGTTGTACACTGACTGATGGGCTGTTTTGAGCAGGAACAAATGTCCAGTGTCTGATGGTCATTTGATGTGGCTCATTAATCAAGTTGGGATTTCAGGGCCTCAGTCAATGTTTCTTCAGAGAGCAGGTCAATAGAAAAGCCTTCAGAATGGATGCAGGAGCCGCGTTTGTGTTGTCTGGTAGATTATGTGAACATCAGTGTTGGGGAATGTTACTTTCAAGTAATGTGGTGTATTATTGTGTGACTGATGATGACACATTGATAATTTGAATGTTACACTAATTGTTTAACCTCATCTTGCAGGCATTTTTGCTGTGGACAAGTGTTTGTCTCCTCAAAGTGGTTTGCATTCAATTCGTAAAAATCTAATGAATAATATCTATAATGTGTATTATTATATTGCAGTCTTCTCCATCAAAATTTTTTCTAGATTGTTGGTGCTCTTACTTGTAATGGTGAACACATTTCCAAAATGGGATTACTTGACAATTACGATCAAATTTCTCTTGAAGTGACTCTATGATGTTGATACAAGCCATCTCATCTGTTTATTTGCTTTGAAATTCTGTAGAGAGATAAAAGATGAAAAATATAGATGAAAAATCTGCTATGGAAAATATGAGAGAGAGAGACGAGAATGAGACCTTTGGGTACATTTGTTCACAAAGGTCTGATTAGCTACTTGCCAAGTAGCTTTCTCTTTTCGCTAAGTAAACTCCGGAGGATTCGTGCGTAGCTGCTGCTGGGCTTTAGACAAACCCTCTGGACAACAAAGTGCCAGAAAGAAAATCTACTGAACAAACAGCGTAATAATACAGCATTTTTCATAAAGGAGAAAATATGTGTAAGGTAAAGCTTTATTTATAAAGCACATTTATATATATATATAATATTTACCAGTATAATCAAAAGGGTCAGTCCTCTGTCCACTTCTTTTTTTAATTATACACTACCCCTTCAAGTAACATTATTCATAAACATTGAATTCAATTATGTATTTTTTCAGGAACACTTTACAATAAGGTTCAATTAGTAAAAGGGGACCTATAATGCCCCTTTTACCAGATGTAATATAAGTCTCTGATGTCTCCAGAATGTGTCTGTGAAGTTTCAGCTCAAAATACCCCACAGATCATTTATTATAGCTTGACAAATTTGCCCCTATTTGGGTGTGAGCAAAAACACGCCGTTTTTGTGTGTGTCCCTTTAAATGCAAATGAGTTGCTGCTCTCGGCCCCCTTTCCAGAAGAGGGCGGAGCTTTAACAGCTTGTGCTTCGGTTGCTCAACAACAACAAAGGTGGAGAATCTCACGCAGCCAAAATGAGGATTGTCAGTAACGGTGTTCAGCCTTACATTGTTCAAACCGGAGTCGGACACTGATGGAGAGACTCAGGAAGAAGTTACAACTTTTAGAATGAAACTGGACGTTTCTGAATGGTTAGAGGATAAATTTATGTAGTTGCTGTGGAGTTGATTCAACTCATCGACTAGCATGTGCCGTCATGTTAATCTTTTGTGCAAATCCAGCGTTAAATTGACCCTCGTTTGTCCGGCGTAAAATGAAGGCATGTCAACAACACTCTACTACAACAACTCTTCCTCTTCTCTAAAGCAGCCCAACATGGCCTCACCCCCTTTGTTGCGTGTTCTCGGGGGCGGGGTTTATGTAAATATTGGGGTTTGTGATGTCACCAACCCAGGAAGAAGCTCATTGTAGTCCCTACCAGCCGTTTGTTGTAGTCAAACAACATTACACACTAACTAAAGTTAAAAAAGTGAAGGACCCCTTTAATGTTAGTTAATGCATCAGGTATCATGAATTAACAACAAACCACAATTTTACATCATTGAATAATTGATAATTTATAAATCGATTATTGTTTGTTGGTAATTCATGTTCATTCACAATGTTTGAACTGTTAATTTATAAAACGTATAATGTTAAAAATGTTTTGTTAGGCCTATATGTAGAAATCAACATTAACAATTAATAAATGCTGTAGAACTTAGGGTAACACTTTATTTTAGGGTATTTTAACTAGTTGCTTATTAGCATGCATATTACTAGAATATTGGCTATTTATTAGTGCTTATTAAGCATATATTAATGCCTTATGACCATATTCTACATTCTTAATCCTACCCAATACCTAAACTTAACAACTACCTTACTAACTATTAATAAGCAATAAATTAGGAGTTTATTGAGGGAAAAGTTGTAGTTAATAGTTTATATGTGTTCCCTATACTAAAGTGTTACCGAACTTAGTTCACAATATCTAATGCATTAACTGTTAATAAGTTGCACGTTAAAAATGTTTCCTTTTCTCCAATTTATTAATAGTGAAGTGTGTAATTTCTGTCTCTAGTGGCTCCAAACGGAATTGCAAAAATAATGTTTTCAAACAGGTTTCCTGAACACTCCCACTTTTATGTTTTATAACTTTTATAACGCAAACTTCTGCAAATGTTGTGTTGTGATTGTCCCCTGACAGATCTTCCACATGACGTATGACCTGGCGAGCGCGGTGATGCGGATTATTAACCTGATAGCGATGATGCTGTTGCTGTGTCACTGGGACGGCTGCCTGCAGTTTCTGGTGCCCATGCTGCAAGACTTCCCATCCGACTGCTGGGTCTCCCTCAACAAGATGGTGGTATGTTTTTCCTTTTTCAATTTTTGAATGCACTTTTGCGCATGCATAACAAAAGACTTCTGGATGCAGGGAATTAGACTCTCTCAGCGTGCGCCACTGAACAATACAGCACCCTGCAATTCTAATATTAAGAAAATTGGTTCACAACGCTCACAAAGCGAATATCCACGTGGGGTAATTGAATTGAATGAAATTGAATTCTATTAGCCAGAATCTATTTGCAGATATTACCTGATTCTCATTGACCAGCTAAATTAAGGTTCCCGGTTGGTGTCTGTTGGATTCTTTCACATCTAATAATGTTTATCGTTTCATGATGAAATTTATCTACATGATGCACAAGAAGAAAACTTGATTTCTCAGAGGTTGTTCTTTAATAGATCGCTGTAAAAAAAAAATGATATGATCATTAAGTCATAACAACAAATGTTTTTCCACTACTTTCCACTATCATGGCAGATCTGATCACGTTTGAGACATTGTTAATATCTGTTCTGAAACTCTAGAGGAGACGAGCGTGAGATTACTGGAGTTTTTCTGTCAGGAGAAACATCTGAGAAGCAGGAAACTCTCATTGCTCAAGTAAATAAGATATTAAATAGATCTCATTTGTGATTATTCTCTACTTTTCTCGACAGACAGGGATTGAGGAATTGAAAGTTTTTTGTGTGTGTGTCTTTTTGTCTTCCCTCATTGAGTTTTCCCACACTACATCTAATTCATACAGTGTCGGTCTATTGAAGTGTGTGATGAAACTGTGAGTAAGAGTGTGTGTTGTTGCTCGGCTCTGAGCTGTTTTGTGTGGGTGAGATGAGACAGGGTGATGGCAGTGAGATAAAAGTGTGTGTGTGTGTGTGTGTAAACGTTCAGGTTTAGAGATGTGCCAAAGCAGCTGCACTCTTTGTACATCTCTCAACAGACATGAAAGAACCTGTTTAGAGGGCCAGACACTACACACATAGCACTAATTAAAAAAACATTAGGATATTTCACACGAAGATAAAATATATTGCTGTTTATTAACTCTCATGCCCATATGTTTTTTTTTTTTTATACAACAGTTGATCTTAAAGGGTTCAGATTCTTAAAGATCTGCGATGTAAGTGATGTTTGTCTTTTATCTCATCTTGCTGACTTTTGACAGACTTCCCCCAACTAGATCATAACTAAAAGCTCTCTCCAAAATCACACCCTGCACAGGAATTGCAGTAAATCCGATATCAACAAACCTGAATGTGTAAAACGATTGACAAGTTTTTTTTTAGAACACGTGTTTCAGTTATCTGTCAAGTATGGAAGCTTGTTTCTGCAAGGGAATACAAATAAAAAAGGTGATTGTGACTTTTTATCTCAAAATTCTGACATTTTTCTCAGGATTTCGAGTTTATATCTTGCAATTCGGACTTTATAACTCACAATTGCGAGTTTATAATCTCTTTTCTCGCAATTGCAAGTTTATATCTCGCAGTTCTGACTTTATAACTCGCAATTGTGAATTTATATCTTTCGATTCTGACTTTTTTCTCAAAATTGTGAGTTTATATCTTTCAATTCTAAGAAAAAAGTCAGGATTGCGAGATATAAATTTGACTTTTTTTCTGGCAATTGCGAGTTTCTTTCAATTCTAACTTTTTTTCTGACCATTACGAGTTTATAAGCTGGTTTCACAGACAGGGCTTAGGCTAAGCCAGGATTAAGCCTTATTTCAATTTAAGTAGTTTTTATAAACATACCCTAGAAAAAAAATATTACTGGTGTGCATCTTGAGGCAAAACAATGGCAGTGACATATTTTAAGATATGTCAGTGCAAGTTGCTTTCAGTTAAGACAGCCCAAACATGCATTTTAGTCTAGGACTAGCTTAAGCCTTGTCTGTGAAACCGGGGGGAAATCTTTCACTTAAGACAAAAGTCAGAATTGCAAGATATAAATTTGCATTTCTAAATCTTTTCTCGCAATTGCGAGATTTTCTCACAGTTCTGACTTGCAAATGAGTTTATATCTTTCAATTCTAAGAAAAAAGTCAGAATGGTGAGATATAAATTCACAATTCTGACTTTTCTCGCAATTTCGAGTTTGTCTCGCAGTTCTGACTTTATAACTCACAATTGTGAATTTATATCTTTCAATTCTGACATTTTTCTCACAATTGCAAGTTTATATCTTTCAATTCTAAGAAAAAAGTCCAAATTGCAAGATATAAATTTGTTACAATTCTGACTCTTTTCTCGCAATTGCGAGTTTGTCTCGCAGTTCTGACTTTATAACTCGCAATTGTGAATTTATATCTTTCAATTCTGACTTTTTTCTCGTAATTGTGAGTTTATATCATTCAACTCTAAGCAAAAAGTCCAAATTGCAAGATATAAATTTGTATTTCTAAATCTTTTCTCGCAATTTCGACATTGTCTCATAGTTCAAACTTTATAACTCGCAATTTGAGAGTTTATATCTTTCAATTCCAAGAAAAAAAGTCTGAATGGCGAGATATAAATTTGCAATTCTGACTAATTTTTCGCAATTGCGAGTTTTTATAACTCAGAACTGTCACAATTTTGAGAAATGTCAAAATTGTGAGATAAAAAAAGTCATTTTATGTGTGGTATTCAAAATATCTCTTACAACAGCTTTAAAGTCATCATAAAATGGCTATATTGTTATATTACATCATCCAAAACAAAAAATTTTTGCTTTAATGAGAGCAAAAATAAAGCGGGACTTGATTCACGCATTAGGAATTGTTTGCACATCTCTCCATGACAGACAGTTGTAGTGGAGGAGCTGAAAAATAGGAGAACATGATGACATCCGCGAAAAAGAAAGTTGTTTGAATGGCTGAGCATGATGGGAGATTATAAAAACCGATCACTGATAAATTTTTCACAATAAAGCTGCCTTTCTCTTTTGACAAGAAGTGTATATAGGCTCAATTTTAAATGCATGTTGACTTTTAAGAACACATATATTCACTTTTTATAGTGATGTGACACTAATATCAGTTTGTTAGTTGTGCTGAATTGTGTAGGCGATCGGTGTTGTTTTAGCTCAGTCTCTGTGGATACAGAAGGTTCGTGATGATGTCACATGTGACATTAAGGTCACCGTCCCTCTGGAGATCAGAGAACAAGGGAAAGATAGAGAGAATGTGAGATGGCAGTAAGGGCAGAAAGAGAGGAGAGAGCGATTACGTAAACAGATGCAGTAGAAAAGGAAAGTTTCACATATATAGTGAGAGCTGGGTCTGTCGCAATTATTATGTAATCACCTTATCGCGATTATTTGATCTAATTGCAGTTATTTGCGATAATCGTGATCATTGCACACTTTACATTTCAATCATATAGTGACCTACAAATAAGGGTCATTATTTGAAATGGGTGCAAAGATGACTTGCTGTTCTTTTGAACTTTCTATGCATCAAAGAATCCTGAAATTGTTTTATCACAGTTTCTACAAAAATATGAAGCAGCACAACTGTTTTCAACATTGATAATAATCAGAAATGTTTCTTGAGCAGCAAATCAGCATATTAGAATGATTTCTGAAGGATCATGTGACACTGAAGACTGGAGTAATGATGCTGAAAATTCAGCTTTGATCACAGGAATAAATTACATTTTAACACTTATTCACATAGAAAACACTTATTTTAAATTGTAAAAATATTTCAGAATTTTACTGAATTTCTGATCAAATAAATGCAGTCTTGGCGAGCATAAGAGACTTCTTTCTAAAACATAAAAAAACACAATCTTTTGAACTGTAGTGTATGTATGTGCAAAAAATTACTTTAATAATGAACAGCTGATGCTAAACACATCAACAAAAATCCAGTAACTTTATCCCTGTTTCCATCTTTACCTGTATTAGGAAACATTCACATTTTAATAAAAACAACATAAATAAAAATAAGCAAGCATTTTGACTTTATTTTCTATTTATTCTTTAAAATGTATTAGAAATGGCACAATTATTAACACTTATTTTTTTTCTTTTCTGATTGAATGCTTAAAATAGAATAAGAAGTTACTCTAAAATGGAAAAGGCACTCATTCATTAAATGACCTTTATGAATTTAAAATATTATTATGTGTAATATGTTAAGAAAAGTTCAGTCGAAAAATGCTTTAAGGTCTAAGTAAATTAAGCTTACACTGTAATAGATATAAGCAAATAAGTCAACCATAGTTATTTGTATAATAATTTAATGCAAACAAAATTGAATAATTGTGGCAACCCTAGCTGAATCTGTCAGGAAAAGGTGTTGCTGAAGAGAAAGAGAACACAGGAAGCAAATAAAGTGGAAAGAGGAAGCTGGAATGGATGCAGGGTTTGGCCTCTGGAGAACTCTCTACATTGAGTGCTTGACAACTCGTATCATTAGTCTGCGCATAAAGAAACAGACCATCCATCTTCCGCCGGCGCTACAGTGAGCGCATCCTAAAGAACGTCATCTATCTCACTGGAGCCATACACAAGCTGGATTCACACGAAATCCACTGCCAGCGCGTGAAGGCATGAATGTTTTTTTGGCAGTTGTTCACAGCTGTGTTTACAGGCCGTAGATTATGATCGATGTTCAAAGAGGGACGTTCACAAAGAAACCACCCGAGACTTTCTGAATGGTGGGAAGGTTGTTGGTTTGATCCTGGCAAGTGGTGATGCACTGATGTTTGATCATCTTAAGGCCAGTTCACACTACACTGACAGGCGGGAGCAGACACTTAGTCAGGTTTGGTCAGATCAGTGTGTTGTTACGCCTGTCAGTGTCTGTTGGTGTCTGCGCTTGTTTTCACCGATTGAATGTGCTGAATCGGTGCTTCTTGGGTCGTGGGAAGTGTCTGAGAAGTGACATACTGGTGATTGTCCGTGTTGGTCAGCGTCTGTCGATACAGTGTGAATTGGCCTTTCGGTGGTACCTGTGCACAAAATAACTGCTGCTTTACTTGTATGGACAGATTAGAATTCCTAATCATTCCTTAAATTCTAAATAATGTTCATGTGAAAGTGGTAAGATGTGAAGTTTTGCAGTTACATGTAGCAAATGGCAAGAATTGAGATCACTGTATGTAAAAAACATTGAATTTTTATCATCTGTGCTTGGTAACGGTGATAAATCAAAGCATGTTGAGGCTTCTGAGTTGCACATGCTGTGAATCATCTGTAAACAAATACTGATGCACTGCTCTGTGTGTGTGTGTGTGTGTGTGTGTGTGTGTGTGTGTGTGTGTGTGTGTGTGTGTGTGTTGGTGTTGCTCAGTGCTAACATAAATCTATTAGGATAGCAGTGGACACAGCTGGAGGGTTGAACATGCAATAGTGTGTGTGTGTGTGTGTATATATATATATATATATATATATAAAGTGGAGTTCGCTAGTGGAACTTTCTTTCTTTTTTTTTTTTTTTTTTGCATTATAATATGCATGTTTTTAAATACAAAAATTCTGATAAGCAAGAAGATTTGATCTTTTTGTTCCAAGTAGTTCACATGCTCATTGTTACAAATTTGCTTTCACAGCTGACCTAGAAATGCCTCAAAATCTGAGATTTATTCATTTATTTATTTTTCAATTAAACCAGGAAACAAAATCTAGCCTTATAGCCTTATTTACTCAACTGTATACACTACTGTTCAAAAGTTTTGGGCCAGTACAATTCGGTACAATTTTTATTTTATTATTTTATTTTATTATTTTTTATTTTTTTAAAGAAGTTTCTTCTGCTCATTAAGGCTGCATTTATTTGATTAAAAATACAGTAAAAACATTAATATTGTGAAATATTTTTATAATTTAAAATAAGTATTTTCTATGTGAATATATTTTAAAATGTAATTTATTCCTGTGATCAAAGCTGAATGTTCAGCATCATTACTCCAGTCTTCAGTGTCACATGATCCTTCAGAAATCATTCTAATATGCTGATTTGCTGCTCAAAAAACATTTCTGATTATCAATGTTGAAAACGGCTGTGCCGCTTCATATTTTTGTGGAAACTGAGATACATTTTTCAGGATTCTTTGATGAATAGAAAGTGCAAAAGAACAGCATTTACTTGAAATAGAAATCTTTTGTTACATTTTAAATATATTTACTGATTTTATCAATTTAATGTTCAAAAGTGTTCATTTCTTTAAAAAAAACAAACAAACTACTTATTGACCCCAAACTTTTGAACAGTAGTGTGGTCCATATATTCACAGTATATACATACACTATAAGTCTCAGCTGTAATAGCCTGATATAATTAAATGCGACCAGTCCTCGTGTGTGTGTGTGTGTGTGTGTGTGTGTGTGTGTGTGTGTGTGTGTGTGTGTGTGTGTGTGGACTCACATGTGTAAGTGGATTAAACAGTATGTTATTTCTCTCCCTCTGAGAAAAAGCCTCCAGAGACACAAAGATGCTCTCAATCCTCTCACCACACGCCTTCAGCCCTCCTGGGAAAACACTGCCGTTAACATGGGCCTGGAGGAATTTCTGAGTGGTCACATTATGGGTTAGTTCCCAGAATCCGTTTTAATCAAGGCTGACTGCTCCTTATTTCTAATGACATAATGTAGTACATAGTTTTATTTACTACAAAATTTGTTTAGTCAACACGAAAGTCAAAATGGTCCTCATTTACTTTTCCTGGTCATATCATAAGCAAGTCATCAATGCAGATTATTCTAAAGAAAAGAAAAAGTGTACGCTTTGTAAGCGTAATGCTCCATCTCTAGTAAGACTTTCCTGTTCGGTTGACATCACCTTATTTTCTTATTTTCATCCCATTCAGCCTCATCATATAAGGACTTTTCTCAATCCAATCAATTCTAGATGGATTTTAAAAAAAAATTGATATTTCTCATTAAACAATCCTGTTTCACTCTGACATACATTACAGAAGTAAAATGGCTGTTACATATGGCTTGTAAATATCTTGAGCTTGTGTTCACTACAGACATTATTTCAGGCATTTAACCAAAAAACCATTAAAACTTCAGGACGATGGAACTAGAAGTGTTAAAGGAGACCTATTATGCCCCTTTTACAAGATGTAATATAAGTCTCTGGTGTCCCCAGAATGTGTCTGTGAAGTTTCAGCTCAAAATACCCCACAAATCATTTATTATAGCTTGACAAATTTGCCCCTATTTGGGTGTGAGCAAAACACGCCGTTTTTGTGTGTGTCCCTTTAAATGCAAATGAGCTGCTGCTCCCGGCCCCCTTTCCAGAAGAGGGCGGAGCTTTAACAGCTTGTGCTTCGGTTGCTCAACAACAACAAAGCTGGAGAATCTCACGCAGCCAAAATGAGGATTGTCAGTAACGGTGTTCAGCCTTACATTGTTCAAACCGGAGTCAGACACTGATGGAGAGACTCAGGAAGAAGTTACAACTTTTAGAATGAAACTGGACGTTTCTGAATGGTTAGTGGATAAATTTATGTAGTTGCTGTGGAGTTGATTCAACTCGACTAGCATGTGCCGTCATGTTAATCTTTTGTGCAAATCCAGCGTTGAATTGACCCTCGTTTGTGAAGCAGTCCGGCGTAAAATGACGGCATGTCAACAACACTCTACTACAACAACTCTTCCTCTTCTCTAAAGCAGCCCAACATGGCCTCACCCCCTTTGTTGCGTGTTCTTGGGGGGCGGGGTTTATGTAAATTTTGGGGTTAGTGATGTCACCAACCCGGGAAGAAGCTTGTTGTAGTCCCTACCAGCTTTTTGTTGTAGTCCTTAAAAAGTGATTTCTGTAAAAGAAAATATGTCCCTTTGCATTGAACTTTGAGCGTCGTAACTTTGCAGATGTTGTTTATGCTCAAACAGCAACATTACACACTAACTAAAGTTAAAAAAGTGAAATCATAATCAAGGACCCCTTTAAAATGCTAATTTTGGGGTTTTGGCCTACAAAAATACATCATCCCTGCAGCACTCTATTGCTTAACTGCTGTATCTCTCAACAGGCCAAAGGTCAATAGGGGACAAATAACCTCTTTGTGTCATACAGAACCAATCAGAAATCTAATCCTGCTTTCCTCCGTAATTTACTCCGCATCTAAATGTATTCCTCCTGAAGAGCAGATAAATGTATAGTATCATTTCCCCAGGAAGCTTTTCTGCTTGACTGCTGCATTCATTTTTGAGATGAAAAACCGCACTGACTCTGTCAGACGCAGAGATGAATGGATCGGTGAAGAGATGTTGGATTGTCTTGGCCGAGATTAAAAACATATATTACACAGCATCTGGTGTCTCAGAGCCTGGGCAGCAGCGCGTGGCGTCGCAGTAGAGGATCCGAGGACTGCTGTACGTTTAGATAAGCTATTGTAAATAGAGTCAGAACAGGCTGGCAGCCCGATTGCACTATTACTGGCAGAATCCAAGAGTCTGATATTCGCGGAGCTTATCGGCTGCAGGGCACGCGTGTCTGTATGGTTAATGAATGTCTTCCCATACTGCCTCTTGCCCTATCAGTGCAGACCAGGGCATGAATGAGGGAATGAATGGGAGAGCGATCAAAAAAGTGTCTCAGATCCTATGTGGCTCATATTTTGTCTTCCTTTCTGTTGTATACTTTTTCTCACTTTCATAATACTGCTTGCACTTGAAATGTATTGCAATACACCCAGGGAGAGAGTCCACACACCAGGCTGGAGAAGTGTTTATTTGTGCTCGCTATGTGTGTGTGCATACTAGATGTGTGCATAGACGTGTGCTGTCTTTGTGGGACCTAATTTTTGTGGGAATCCAACTCTTCAACAGTGTAAATAAGTCAGAATGCATGAAATAGCATTACACCCCCACTTTAAAAGTAACTTTCCCCAAAACTGTATGAGAAAAAAAATACAATAAATAATAGAATAAAATTAAATAAATAAATAAATATTACAATAAAATTTATTCTATTATTTTTATTTCATTTTATTTATTTTTATTAATTCATTTCATATACATACACATATATGAAACCTTGTAACCTTGTATGCTCTGTAAGTCATTTTTGATAAAAGCATCTGCCAAATGCATGAATATAAATATGTAAATGTAGTATTTTTGCTGTAGGCTGAGCCAAAATCTCATATCACGACATGAGTTATCTTATATAACAATATATTTTGAATGTGACAAATGAACCAGAAATGATATCAACCATGATTTTTGAAATCTTTCTTGACTCATTACAGTATATGATCAGACTTCCAAATGTTATGACATTTGCATACAAAATTGCATTTAAAATGCAAAATGACTATATTAATTTCCCAGATGATAAATGGACACCACTCACTATATTGAGGCAACATTTATTGTTACATATTGCATAGTATGTTTCACATACTAATTTTAACAAACTAATATGCAGTATGCACTAAACCGCATGCAAGTATTCCTATCCCAACACAGTCAATGTAGTTGCAGGTTTATGTGAGTATATATGCTTGATATTATGCTGTAGAATGTGTCCTTCTCTATCCACTATATTCCCAATGTCTCTGCAAGCACAATGTCTCTTCGTGTGTGTGTGTGTGTGTGTGTGTGTCCAGAGCTTCAGCATGGACTCTCTACTTCTGTTTTCGAGGCAAAGTGCTCTTGACTCATGTATAATTCAGGCCTGTTCACTCCAGTGTTCTTACAGTGACCTGCTCCCTCTGACACTTTCCTCATTTCCCATTTTTTCATTTCACAATCCTTTTCTTCTTCCATTCTACTCTGCATGCCACCTAATAGGGGAGACAAATACTTATGGGATACTAGTATACTGCTCATTGTATACTACGTACATACTATACACTATGCCCTTATAGTATGCACTGCGTTCTCAACTGTCTAGTGTATGAAGGTTATTTTGTCATTCAGCATTGAAGTCTGATAGCCCCTCCCCTTTGGCTATGTAAGGGAGCTGCGATAATTGAAAGTGTCCATTCTTTTCAGTTAATTATGTGCATCATCTTTTGAAGTGGAGTTTTCAGTGTGTACACACTACTCACACTATTTATACTACAAAATGGCGTAGAATAGTGCATAAGTAGGCACCCTGGAACTCGAATTGGGATGCACCTTGAGGCTATATTGAAAATCTAGGCTTTTTTATTTACACTTGGAAATATTTTATACTGTACATTTTGACAAAGGTAGTATTCCATGCATACTGCAAATTTTGTGTACTGTGCACATACATAAAAAAAAAAAAAATACTTAAAACAGTATGCTGTTCAGCCAAAAACATTAAAAGTAACCAGTACCAATCAGAAATCTGTGGTCTTATGGAGTCGTGATGGGATGCAGTAGATCCAGTTTTCGGTTTTCAGAGGACAGCAACCGTAATTAATCTTGCCTTGGGAATTAGCCGGATGTCAGCACAAGTCAGGCAGCAGACGCATTTTTAAAAAGGGCACATTTAATGGCTTCTTGTTTGAGACTGCTGGCAGACCCCCACCTCACACTGATCTCTGTCATCCCGAGACGCCTGACTGCCAGCCACTCTGCAGCTAAATGCTTTATTTAAAAGAGTTTAGAAAGTGGCACAGTAGACACTTCGGCTATAATATGAATTGCATACAGAATATGAAACATACACCAATGAGCCAAAACATTATCACCACCTGCCCGATATGCTGTTGGTCCTCCGCGTGCTGACAAAACAGCGCCGACCTGTCGAGGCATGGACTCCACTAGACCCCTGAAGGTGTCCTGTGATATCTGTGCGACTACACAGCCCCCGCAGCCTGCGATGCACTGTGTGTTGTGACACATTCCTCCCATAACCATTATTAAAATTTTGTGTGACTTGTGCCACAGTAGATCTTCTATTGGCTCGGACCAGATGGGATAGCCTTCGTTGCCCTCATGCATCGATGAGCCTTGGGCGCCCAACACCCTGTCGCCGGATTGTAATTTGTCCGTCCTCAGGCCACTGTTGGCAAATACTGACCACTGCTCTGACCCAGTCACCTTGCCATAACAATTTGGCCTAGTCACTCAGATCTTTATTCCTACCCATTTCTCCTGCATCCAACACGTTGATTACGAGAACTGATTGTTTACTTACCATCTAATATACCCAGACCTTAATATGTGGCCTTGTTAGGAGGAGATCAACAATATTCGCTTCACCTGTGACTGGTCATAATGTTTTGGCTCATCAGTGTACACTGTACCATATCAATAAAAGATTGTGTGGTGTAGTTCGAAAATATAAGGAGGTTTAAATGGAGGCACAAAGAAAATCTTAAGCATAGCATGAGTAATATTACATTGTGATAACATTAGATATCACAATGTAGTGTTTTTGCTGGAAATTTGTTTATATATATATATATATATATATATATATTATGTAAACTTACATTTTTGATAACCCAGTGAACAATATATCTCTTTATTATTTTCTTTTCCTATTTGTAATTTGATGTATGCAAACTGTATGCAGATAAGATTATTCATAACAAATTGCAAATAAATCTGTAATCAGTGCATAAACAGCTCATTTGAACCTGGCAGGGAGAAAAATTACAGTAATAACTCATTGTGTGATCAGAATGCTAAATGTTATGACATTTGCATAAGTTTTTTTATAAAAATGTAAAATATTTTAATTTCCCAGATGATAAATGGATGGCACTCGCTTAATTAATCATGCAACATAGTGAGGTCATGTGACGACATTGTAGCATTCCACTTTTTGAAAGATTTATTGTTACATATTTACAGTGTTTTACTACTATTATTATTCAAATATGAAGCTGTTTTTGCACTGAATATTTTCAATTTGTAATGAATGATATTATCTGTTGGTTTGCATCCATCAAATGTGGAAAAAAAACAACAGTAAAACATTATAAATAATATTATTTGAGCCACGCTTGAAGCCAAGCATGACAATTCTGTCATTATTTATACACCCTCGTGAATTACACTTTATTTCGATAGTCCACTTTAGACACTCTACTAACTATAAATAACTTTGCCGCTACATGTCAACTAACTTTCATTAATTTAAAACTATGTCAATTAACTCTTATTACAGGTTCGTAGAATAAGTTGACATGTACTTGCAGTTACTTATAGTCAATAGAATGTCTGTTGGGGAGCATCAAAATAAAGTGATATTAGCAGATATTAAGCAGACAGTCTACTAATACTCTAATGACTGCTAGTTGACATGTAGTTGCAAAGTTTTTACTCTTATTGTGCTTTCAGATTGGCATAGGTGATGTGAAGTGCAGTTACGTGCTGTTCATGTTCTGTGTTTGTCTTTCTCTCTCTGCAGAATGACACGTGGAGTGAGCTGTACTCATTTGCTGTGTTTAAAGCCATGAGTCACATGTTGTGTATTGGTTACGGTCGTCAAGCTCCGGAAAGTCTCTCTGATATCTGGCTGACAATGCTCAGCATGATTGTTGGTGCCACCTGCTATGCCGTCTTCATCGGACATGCAACGGCCCTCATCCAATCACTGGACTCCTCACGACGCCAGTACCAGGAAAAGGTAAAGCAACTGTGCATGAGGTGTTAAATAATGAAGTAGAAACTATTGACTAAAGCTACACTAGGTGACTTTTAGCCCTCTAGCAGTTTAAGCATAAAACTTATATGCCGTTTTTGTTTTGACTTGAAATGAACTGTTTTAAAATAAAGCTACAAAAATTTGGCAATGCTGACATTAGACAATTACGATTGCTATTCATATCAGGTGATAATTATAACTTGGCAAGGCTATTTATAGGCAAATAGACCAAAGCAGTTTAGAGAATTGGCATTGTTACCAACATAAACATTGTTTTGTGAATTAGTCAATGCAATGATATGTTGATTCATGTTTTATTACAGATACTGTCGCTTTCCTTTTTTGCTTACAAACTCTTTTCGGTTCGAGGTTCAGTTGCGGCTTCAAGCTACTTCAATTGCATATAGCAGTAGCCTGACCTTCTTTCCTTTATTTACGGATATGCCGTAAACACGCACGGAGGAATGATGAAAGCAGTATGCATTTTCCCGGGAAATCGTCCCAACAGCTAATATAAATAGGCATACCATAGTGATTTAGGGTAGGGCAAAAACATGGTTTGGGATGATGTACTCGTTTATTATTTAAATTTTGTTAATTTCGAACAAAAAAAGGTTACATATACTGCATTTCATTTTGCATACTTCTATGTACTATATTGTGTACTTTGCTTTTAATAGGAATATGCATCCTTTTGAGCATGTTATAAGACAGTGTGTCAGATTTGGGACACTAGTGTCATAAAATTGCATGTTGACACGTACTGTGACCTTTGTCACGTACTGTTTGCGTTTACATGTAAGTGGCAACGTCTGTCTAAATTCATTATTATTTAACTTATAGATTCATACAGTTAAAAAACGCTGTGCTAGCGTTGGCCTCGCAAGCCTTGCTTTGCCAAAGTCATCAGGAAAACATCACAAAAGTATTCTTCTCAATATTGCAATGGGTTGTGGGTAAGGCTTGAAAAAGCAGTTGTCAGTTTTTTTTTTTTTTTTCAATATTTCTATTTAGTTTTAATTTTATTTTATTTCACTTTTAGCAATCTTTGTACCTAAACTTATTTTATTTCAGTTAGTTTTCAAGGCAACATTTCTATTTTTTTCAACTAATTTTTTTAAATATATTTTTAAATATTTTTACTAATAATTTAAATTTTATTTTATTTTAGCCTTATTTCAGTTACTGAAAATGGTTTGCAATAGTTTTAGTTTTAGTTAATAATAACACTGTCTGACACTTGATACTATCCAATGCAGAAATAATAGTTACTAGTCAAAAATTCTAGAGAAGGCTGTCTTTCAACAGCTTTCTACTTATTTAAATGGAAATGGTATTTTTTGATAAGTTCCAATGGGGATTTAGGGCTCAACACAGTACAGAGTCCGTCCTTCTCAAAGTCTCTAATGATTTGTTTTTTGCTGTCGATTCAGGAAAGTGTGCACTTTTAGTTTTAATTGATTTGACTGCTGCATTTAACACTAAATTACATGATATACTTTTGGAGTGTTTAAGACTGTGGGCAGGGATTCAAGGAAATGCTCTTAATTGGTTTAATTCATATCTTTCTGGGAGAACATTTTCTGTGAAAGTAGGAAATTTTTCATCCTCTTCTGCTCTAATGAAGTGTGGGGTTTCGCAAGGATCGATATTGGGTCCAGTCCTATTTTCTATTTACATGCTTCCATTGGCTGATAATTGTCAGAAACATAATGTAGGCTATATTGTAATCTTAATGCTGATGATACTCAGCTTTATCTCCCTATAGAAATGGGGGATAATTCGGCCTCACAGTCTCTCTTTGATTGTTTTAATGATATTAAGGAGTGGATGGCAGCCAATTTTCTCCATCTGAGACTGATTTGATAGTGTTTGGCCCTCTGAGATCTTCCAAACATATAATTAATCAATTAGGCCTTTTTAAATCCAAGGTACATAATCAAGCAAGGAGTCTTGGAGTTTTTAAATGTGCTATATAAATAAAAAAAGCAGTTGTCAGGTTTTTTTTTTGTTTGTTTGTTTGTTTTTAATATTTCTATTTAGTTTTAATTTAATTTTATTTCACTTTTAGCAATCTTTGTACCTAAACTTATTTTATTTCAGTTAGTTTTCAAGGCAACATTTCTATTTTTTTCAACTAATTTTTTTAAATATATTTTTAAATATTTTTACTAATAATTTAAATTTTATTTTATTTTAGCCTTATTTCAGTTACTGAAAATGGTTTGCAATAGTTTTAGTTTTAGTTAATAATAACACTGTCTGACACTTGATACTATCCAATGCAGAAATAATAGTTACTAGTCAAAAATTCTAGAGAAGGCTGTCTTTCAACAGCTTTCTACTTATTTAAATGGAAATGGTATTTTTTGATAAGTTCCAATGGGGATTTAGGGCTCAACACAGTACAGAATCCGTCCTTCTCAAAGTCTCTAATGATTTGTTTTTTGCTGTCGATTCAGGAAAGTGTGCACTTTTAGTTTTAATTGATTTGACTGCTGCATTTAACACTAAATTACATGATATACTTTTGGAGTGTTTAAGACTGTGGGCAGGGATTCAAGGAAATGCTCTTAATTGGTTGAATTCATATCTTTCTGGGAGAACATTTTCTGTGAAATTAGGAAATTTTTCATCCTCTTCTGCTCTAATGAAGTGTGTGTTTCCGCAAGGATCGATATTGGGTCCAGTCTTATTTTCTATTTACATGCTTCCATTAGCTGATAATTGTCAGAAACATAATGTAGGCTATATTGTAATCTTAATGCTGATGATACTCAGCTTTATCTCCCTATAGAAATGGGGGATAATTCGGCCTCACAGTCTCTCTTTGATTGTTTTAATGATATTAAGGAGTGGATGGCAGCCAATTTTCTCCATCTGAGACTGATTTGATAGTGTTTGGCCCTCTGAGATCTTCCAAACATATAATTAATCAATTAGGCCTTTTTAAATCCAAGGTACATAATCAAGCAAGGAGTCTTGGAGTTTTCAAATGTGCTATATAAATGAAAAAAGCAGTTGTCAGGTTTTTTTTTTTTGTTTGTTTGTTTGTTTTTAATATTTCTATTTAGTTTTAATTTAATTTTATTTCACTTTTAGCAATCTTTGTACCTAAACTTATTTTATTTCAGTTAGTTTTCAAGGCAACATTTCTATTTTTTTCAACTAATTTTTTTAAATATATTTTTAAATATTTTTACTAATAATTTAAATTTTATTTTATTTTAGCCTTATTTCAGTTACTGAAAATGGTTTGCAATAGTTTTAGTTTTAGTTAATAATAACACTGTCTGACACTTGATACTATCCAATGCAGAAATAATAGTTACTAGTCAAAAATTCTAGAGAAGGCTGTCTTTCAACAGCTTTCTACTTATTTAAATGGAAATGGTATTTTCTGATAAGTTCCAATGGGGATTTAGGGCTCAACACAGTACAGAGTCCGTCCTTCTCAAAGTCTCTAATGATTTGTTTTTTGCTGTCGATTCAGGAAAGTGTGCACTTTTAGTTTTAATTGATTTGACTGCTGCATTTAACACTAAATTACATGATATACTTTTGGAGTGTTTAAGACTGTGGGCAGGGATTCAAGGAAATGCTCTTAATTGGTTGAATTCATATCTTTCTGGGAGAACATTTTCTGTGAAATTAGGAAATTTTTCATCCTCTTCTGCTCTAATGAAGTGTGTGTTTCCGCAAGGATCGATATTGGGTCCAGTCTTATTTTCTATTTACATGCTTCCATTAGCTGATAATTGTCAGAAACATAATGTAGGCTATATTGTAATCTTAATGCTGATGATACTCAGCTTTATCTCCCTATAGAAATGGGGGATAATTCGGCCTCACAGTCTCTCTTTGATTGTTTTAATGATATTAAGGAGTGGATGGCAGCCAATTTTCTCCATCTGAGACTGATTTGATAGTGTTTGGCCCTCTGAGATCTTCCAAACATATAATTAATCAATTAGGCCTTTTTAAATCCAAGGTACATAACCAAGCAAGGAGTCTTGGAGTTTTTAAATGTGCTATATAAATAAATGTGATTGACTGATTGATTGATTAGTCTTTGAAGTCAGTCGTGAAACTCTCATTAGCATCCATTCCTTGACCTCATAATGTTACTCCTCCATCCATTAAAACTCATTAAAGTCGCTAGTGCTCCATCAGCCTGCGCAGCTAATGTTTGTGCAGCTGTTACGGTTTGTATGTCACTATTGCGTTGAGTCAGCAACTCTTCAGATGCTGTTGCGTTGATTGGATAATGACTGCTAATGCGACAGATAGTTGCCTTTCTGACTGTGTGTTTGTTTTCACTGCAGGCTTTATTAGCCGATGAGACCGCAGCTACAGCATCAGCTAATGTACTACCTACCGCAGTGCTGACATGGTTGTGGCTGTCATATTTCTGTGCGTTGTGTTTGTAACAGTAGATTAGACTTGGCGTGGCTTCAGTCTTCCTGCTCGGCCAATCGTTTATCAGCTCTGTTACCATGCAGAAAGATTGTTGCAGGCAACGGAGCACTCTGATTGGTCGCTTTGAAAATGAGGGATTGCCTCCTGCTCTGTTTAACCAGTAATTTGAGGTGTGTATCCTCAAGTGGAGGACAGACGCTGGAGACTCGTTGCGTATACGATTTATATGCGTGTATGTGCGCACGATATTACAGTGTCTCTCTGGGCGAACTAAAATTGATGAGGCAGCAGATTAGTGTCCTGCCAATGTCCTCGTGAAGTTGATGTAGGTGTGTGTGGCTCACTGTGATTCTGTCCTTGAAAGTGCCGTAATGAACTGATGAGAACGAGGGAGGGAGGAAAATAGAAATACAGACAGAGAGAAATAGGGGGTTGGGAATAGACCTTTAGGGGTCAGGGACAAATGACCTGCTTCTCTGCACTGTGTGCTGCTCTCAGTTTGGAAAATTCTCCCCTTGAAGCACCTCTTCAGCTCTTCTGTAGTAAAGGGACAGTTCATATAACAATGTTGCATTTTTATTCTCGTGTTTTGATTTTTTTGTTGTTGTTTTTTTTTTGTCTTGCTCTGAGCAAAGCAAAGGTGCTAAATATACACTGCTGCATTTATTTGATCAAAATACAGTAAAAACAGTAATATTGTGAAATATTATTACAATTTAGAATGTGTTTTCTATTTGAATATATTTTAAAATGTAATTTATTCCTGTGATCAAAGCTGAAATTTCAGCATCATTACTCCAGTCTTCAGTGTCACATGATCAGAAAATCATTCTAATATGCTGATTTGCTGCTCAGGTAACATTTATTATTATCAATGTTGAAAAGAGTTGTGCTGCTTCATATTTTTCTTTCTTTGATGAATAGAACGTTCAAAAGAACAGCATTTATTTGAAATAGAAATATTTTGTAACATTATAAATGTATTTACTGTCACTTTCAATCAATTTAATACATCCTTACAGAATAAAAGTATTAATTTATTTTAAAAAAAAAAAAATTCTTACTAACCCCAAACCTTTGAACAGTGTATATTCTATCATTATCTGCTCATCCTCATGTCCCAAAAAGGACCAAAATGACAAAAAAACATTATTTAAAGGTCATGTTTAAAGAGGTCATATAATGCCACTTTTACAAGATGTAAAATAAGTCTCTGATGTCCCCAGAGTGTGTATGTTAAGTTTTGGCTCAAAATACCCCACAGATAATTTTTATAACATGTTAAATTTGTCACTTTTTGAGGGTGAGTAAAAACGCTCCATTTTTGTGTGTCCCTTTAAATGCAAATGAGCTGCTGCTCCCAAGAAGAGGGCGGTGTTTCAAGAGCTCATGTTATCAGCTCCGATTACCTCACGCACTGAAAATGTCAGAAACTGTTCAGCCTTTTATGTTCAAATCGGAATCGGACAATGATGGAGAGACTCAAGAAGAAGTGACAACATGTAGAATGCAACAGGAAGTTTCTGAATGGTTAGTTTATGAATTTATGTAGCTGATGTGGAGTTAACTATCTTAAAGTCATTGATTAGCATATTCTGTCATGATAAATCTATAAATCACTCCTGTGGGAACTGTTGTAAGATGCCTACCAAGCCAGAGAATATATGCTGCATGAAGATAGAACAGGTATAGTTTAGTTTAATTACAGTTATAACTTATGTTGTCATCTTGCATTTGTGTTACATACTGTATTGCAATAACACGGCCACACCCCCTTTGTTGTGTGTTCTCAGGGGCGGGGTTTATGTAAATTTTGGGGTTTATGACCACCAACCCGGGAAAAAGCTCGTTGTAGTGTCTACCACCCTTTTGTTGTAGTCCTTAAAAAGCGATTTCTGTAAAAGAAAACATCTCCCTTTGCATTGAACTTTGAGCGTCGTAACTTTGCAGATGTTGTTTATGTTCAAACAGCAACATTACACACTAACTAAAATTAAAAAAGTGAAATCATAATCAACCACCCCTTTATTTATTTTTTCTATGCTACAAGACATTTTCTTACTCCAGCTTAATGTGCAAATACAAGTCATTCATAGTTTTATTCAATATAGGTAGAAATTATATAGCAGTCTAATTTAAATTAGACACTATTAAACTTTCTGTGCATTAAATGTTTTTGTTTATTAATGTTTGAACATCTTTCAATTCTGGTTCACATTTGCACCCATTCAAACTATTGACAAATGGTGTTGAGTACGATGTTTAGAAAACTTGCAATGTCAGGTCAAGTTACATTTATTTATATAGCACTTTATTCAATACAGATTGTTTCAAAGCAGCTTCACTGTAATAAACAAGAAAATAACAGTATTAATATTGCAAAGTTCATTAGTTATGCAGCAAACTATTCAACTGAAAAACAGCTCTAAAAAAAGGCAATAGTGTCATTATTCAGAATGAGCACAGTTTAGTTCAGTGGCAGTTCAGTTTAGTTCAATAATGTGCAAAGTTCATCAAATTAAGTAAACATTTATGTCAAAGTACCTCATTTTTGGTTCTAGAAGAAAACGATCAAGCTGCATGACATTTACATTTACATTTAATCATTTAGCTGATTCTTTTATCCAAACCAGATAAATACAAATAAGCAGAACAATAGAAGAAATCCAACCAAGTGAATGGGTAATAGGCGAGAGTGAATATAGGTAATAAAAACTGCATGAATTTCAATTTTAGGCTGAGCAGACTGTGCCGCTTCACACTTGAAACTCGTACCTGACCTGAATCGCAGATAAAAAAAAAAGATAACATTGCAGACGACATGACTCATCAAACAGCAAAAGATTCTGCTCTCAAGCAGGAAAAATGTATGCAGACTTGCAAACTACTGCTGTTATATGAAGTATATGAATGACTGTCGTTCCTCAGGACACCTCAAGTTCAGACTTCAGCGTCTTATGAGAATTGATCAGCGGTTGATGAAAGAGCGGCGGGTTAGTTCTCTTAGAGACACCTCCATTGATTGTCTGTTATGTCTTTGCCTCGGGCGTGTTTTGGATACAGACAGCCCTTGGAAATTTCATGCCGTGTGCTCATAGAAATGCACAACACACTCACGGTGCCGAGGAAATATGGCACATATATTTATATGGCACGTACTGTATGTTACATAGAACGATGCTGTTTGCGTCATAGCTGTGAGCTACCTCACGTTCAGCTCAGCGATGTGCCGACTGCTGTTTTTGCTCAGTATGTGTGTGTGTGTGTGCATTTGTGAGCATTGCTTATTTTTATCGCTGCTATAAAAGTGTGTTGATGGGGTACTAAATCTGGAAGGCCGGGAAGCGGTCTGGATATTAAAAGAGATTGACAGAGTCGGACAGATTGGAACAGGTAGAAGAAAGACGCTGCTCTGCTATCTTGATGCAATTGAGACACAAACATGGCAATAGCTTTCTTAAAATAAGGAGCTCTGATCTGATTGGCTGACTTTGTGCTGTTGTGGTGGTTTTTAGTTGCGCAAATCCGAGGATTAACAAGTTGATTTGAAACTGAGGGCATCTAAAGCTCTTCTTGGATACTATTTTCATGTTTTCTAACTTAAAGGGGTCCTTGATTATGATTTCACTTTTTTAATTCTAGTTAGTGTGTAATGTTGCTGTTTGAGCATAAACAACACCTGCAAAGTTACGACGCTCAAAGTTCAATGCAAAGGGAGATATTTACTTTTACAGAAATCGCTTTTTAAGGACTACAACAAACGGCTGGTAGGGACTACAACAAGCTTCTTCCCGGGTTGGTGACATCACAAACCCTAAAATTTACATAAACCCTGTCCCCAAGAACACACAACAAAGGGGGTGTGGCCATGTTGGGCTGCTTTAGAGAAGAGGAAGAGTTGTTGTAGTAGAGTGTTGTTGACATGCCGTCATTTTACGCCGGACTGCTTCACAAACGAGGGTCAATTCAACGCTGGATTTGCACAAAAGATTAACATGACGGCATATGCTAGTCGATGAGTTGAATCAACTCCACAGCAACTACATAAATTTATCCACTAACCGTTCAGAAATGTCCAGTTTCATTCTAAAAGTTGTAGCTTCTTCCTGAGTCTCTCCATCAGAGTCGACTCCGGTTTGAACAATGTAAGGCTGAACACCGTTACTGACAATCCTCATTTTGGCTGCGTGAGATTCTCCAGCTTTGTTGTTGTTGAGCAACCAAAGTGTAAGCTGTTAAAGCTCCGCCCTGTTCTGGAAAGCGGGCCGGGAGCAGCAGCTCATTTGCATTTAAAGGGACACACACAAAAACTGCGTGTTTTTGCTCACACCCAAATAGGGGCAAATTTGACAAGCTATAATAAATGATCTGTGGGGTATTTTGAGCTGAAACTTCACAGACACATTCTTGGGACACCAGAGACTTATATTACATCTTGTAAAGGGCCCCCTTTAAGAATTTTTCATGATTCTGGCCCCTGTTTGCTGTGGTCCAAAATGGGACTAAATTGTTACAATGTTGCATTTTCTGCTTGGTTCTGTTAAAAACGTGTTAAGTCACATGTGAGCAAAACTGTTCCCTCATTGGTCACTATTTACATTCCGGGGTTTGCTCATTCCCATATTCTGTTAATCACCATTGTTTCTATAGCAGTTTGAGCTGGAATTATTGCTGCATCTGGAAAACATACAACACACCTGTTTCACAGAAGTGTCATAAAAGCATTTTCAGAGGTACAAGCATTTTTTTTGCTCACAAACAGATTTCCAAAGATCTATCAGTTATATTTTATGTTCTGTCACTGGTTATACTACCATTCAAATAGTTTTTAAATTGATCAATAATGACAGAAAAGACATTTATAATGTTACAGAAGATTTCTATTTCAAATAAATGCTGTTCTTTTGAACTTTCGATTCATTAAAGAAAGAAAAATATGAAGCAGCACAACTCTTTTTTTTAACATTGATAATCAGAAATTTTTCTTGAGCAGCAAATCATCATATTAGAATGATTTCTGAAGGATCACGTGACACTGAAGACTGGAGTAATGATGCTGAAAATTCAGCTTTGATCACTGGAATAAATTACATTTTACAATATATTCAAATAGAAAACATTTATTTTAAATTGTAATAATATTACACACTATTACTGTAAAGCATCCTTAGTATGAGACTTATTTCAACATCAAAAATCTTACTGACCCCAAACATCTGAATGATAGTGCACTGTGTATGTGTTTTCAAATTTAGACGATCAGAGCTTTGTTTTGTGAACTTAGTAGCATATCTGTGAAATACTCAGGACGTATTGTGTAGTGAAGTCTTATTTATTCTTTGTTTTCTATACAGTCAGTCACAGACCAAAACTGTCGTGTGAGAGCCTGAATGAGTGTTTTTCATGCCGGGCTGTTTTTGTGGTGTAAGCTATTTCAGATAAACCCCTAAACAGCAGGTGAATACAAAACAAACTGTGATTGTTGTCTTTGTATGTCAGTCAGACAGTCTGTTCCTGTTCAACTGGTTGGTTCTTATCCAGAATAAGCTACAATGTGAATTACACTTCTGGTGATAATTAAGAGTCTGCTTATGCGACTCCAGGTTGTAGATCCCCGCAGTGAAGCCGCTCCAGTGCTCGTGGGGGGTCTGGAATATTTTTCAGGAAATAACAAGAGAAGATTTTCAATTAGACCTAATGCCTCTTCTGCTATTGTCATTCATTGTGTTCTTTGATTGAAACACAGGCTCTCTCTCCTGCAGTCAGCAGCTGCCTCAGACTGACACCACAGCGGATCTCTCGGGTTTCTCTGAGCTTTCCTTACCGCCCGCTGCTGCTCAGAACAGGCATGACAAATATCACTAGATCTCTCTCTTCTCTTTCTCTCTCTCCTTCTCTCTGTTGCACAAACCTTCTGGAATCATTTGTCTTCTCTGCGAAAAAAAACCTCCTAATATCCGAAATCAGCTGTGATTCTTTCAGTACATCTATTAGCGATCTCCGTCTGTCTCTCCCCAAAGACTGTCGTCTATGCATATGGGTGGGTAAACATTGAGACTCTTTAATTAATGCAGTACTTCATCAATGTTGTTTTCCGTGATTGATTTGTTCCCCCGAGGATCTCTGGCCTTCAGGATGAAACTGTTCCCAGACAGAGACATCAGGTTCTTGAGGGATTTTTTACTTTAGTATAAAGCTGGTTTCCTCTGACCCTAAAATTTACATAAACCCCGCCCCCGAGAACACACAACAAAGGGGGTGTGGCCATGTTGGGCTGCTTTAGAGAAGAGGAAGAGTTGTTGTAGTAGAGTGTTGTTGCCATGCCGTCATTTTACGCCGGACTGCTTCACAAACGAGGGTCAATTCAACGCTGGATTTGCACAAAAGATTAACATGACGGCACATGCTAGTCGATGAGTTGAATTGTGAAACTCCACAGCAATTACATAAATTTATCCATGAACCATTCAGAAACGTCCAGTTTCATTCTAAAAGTTGTAACTTCTTCCTGAGTCTCTCCATCAGTGTCCGACTCCGGTTTGAACAATGTAAGGCTGAACACCGTTACTGACAATCCTCATTTTGGCTGCGTGAGATTCTCCAGCTTTGTTGTTGTTGAGCAACCGAAGCGCGAGCTGTTAAAGCTCCGCCCTCTTCTGGAAAGGGGGCCGGGAGCAGCAGCTCATTTGCATTTAAAGGGACACACACAAAAACTGTGTTTTTTCTCACACCCAAATAAGGGCAAATTTTACAAGCTATAATAAATGATCTGTGGGGTATTTTGAGCTGAAACTTCACAGACACATTCTGGGGACACCAGAGACTTATATTATATCTTGTAAAAGGGGCATTATAGGACCCCTTTAATCTGTATTTTGTTTGTATGTTTATATTTTGTCCTCCTTCTCACAGTATGTTCTTGCACAAGAAACCACAGTTTTTATTTAGTTGTTGAATAGGCCTACTGTATTTACAGCATTAGCATAAAGCTGCTATGGACACGGTACTATAGTGTTTTGTACTTTGGAATAGTATCATATAAATACCATGGTTCATGATTTTTTTTTAGTACTGTGGTGTTGCCACTTTACTTTTTAGTAAGGCCTTTGATTAGGTCCTTATGTTTACTGTAGCTGTGACTTTAGGTACACTGGGTAATTGATTACATGTCTCATAGATTATTAACAGATATCTATCACAATATGACCGAAATGAGGTCTTAAAAACCAAATACTGAAAGATGGTTTTGGTTCCTTAAAACTTAATGACTTTTTTCGCTGAATAACAGTGACACAGACTTTTCTGTGCGAGTTCTGAGTTCTGAGCAGCTCGAGGGCAGGCTAGCTTTGGCTCGGCTCAATGTACCCGCAGGTAGAAATGTGCTTAGTACTGTAATGAGGTGATTTATTCTAGAATCAGTGTGGTGAATAATACATCTCTGACCCAAACCTGAAATTAGACTTCTTCATCTTTATTTTCAGCAAGAGGACACCAGGAATTCACAACATGGAATTCACACACACACACACACACACACAGGTTTCCATTTATCCAAGATGCAGGGAATGAGCGACCAGGGTTTTGTTTGCTTTCACCTAGACTGGAAAATCTTTAGACAGAAATCAATATGGGGCTCCAGTGTTATAATACTGTCGTTTAGTGAGTTTAGGCTGTTTTAAAACACTGAGGTTGAGAGTGTGAGTGTGTGGGTGAATGTATACACTACCATTCAAAAGTCTGGGGTCAGTAAGAATTGTTAATGTTTTTTTTTTGTTTTTTTTTAATTCTTATTCTCATCAAGGCTGCATTTATTTGATCAAAAATACAGTAAAAACAGTAATATTGTGAAATATTATAATTTAAACTGTTTTCTATTTGAATATGTTATAAATTTTCAGCATCATTACTCCAAGTCAAGTCACCTTTATTTATATAGAGCTTTATAGATTGTCTCAAAGCAGCTTTACAGTGATAATAGGAAAATTATGCATTTGTTCAGCTCAAGTCATTTCAGTGTTGAATCAGTTCCGTTGTAAAGATCATCAATGCTTAAATGAGTTCATTTCATCAATAAAGCAGTTCTGTAAAAAAGATAATAAAATAAAATAAAATTCAGTGTCACATGATCCTTCAGAAATCACTCTAATATGCTGATTTGCTGCTCAAGAAACATTTCTTATTCAGTGTGGAAAACAGTTATGCTGCTTCATATTTTTTAGGACACAGGATTTTCAGGATTCTTTGTTGAATATAAAGATCAAAAGAAAAGCGTTTATTTTAAATAGTAATCTTTTGTAACATTTTAATTGTCTTTACTGTCACTTTTGATCAAATTTAATGCATCCTTGTTTAATTAAATTAATTTCTTTTAAAAATCAAAAAACATCTTACTGACCCCAAACTTTTGAACTGATAAAATGTACACTTTGAATGCAATGCAAGTCATTTTGGATAAAACTATCTGCAAATTGCATAAATGTAGTCATTTATAACTAGCTTTAACTATAAATGTAAAGCAATATAGGTCTATGGTATGAACTCATTTAGATATAGCTATATAGTATAGATAGAAGTAAATGTGTGTGTGTGTGTCTAAGAAAGACATGGTTAGAAAATGAGAGCAGGATTCCATATTACATTAGTTCCATATAACATCATTCTTGAGAAGTGTGAATATCATCGTTTTCATGGCTTTATCTGCTGTTATGATTCTTATAGCGATCCTACACCAATTTTTTACAGTTAAACTCACACACACACACTTCATCAGTGATAAAGCATCAATGGGCCTTTAACGTGTGTCCTAGTTTAGAGGGTTAGTCCATTGATGTTCCACACTCATGAGGAATCACCTGATTAAACTCACTCTTACATATAAAGATTCAGTGGGATTCTATATAGAACCCTAGCATTCTTGACTCAATTTGAAATAACCCTTTTCTTTATATGAAGCGCCTCACAGAACCCTTTAAGATTCTATATAGAACCTTTTCTTCTAAGAGTGGAGTTACTCGTCTCGTCTCGTCTCGTCTCTTCTCTTTTCTCTTCTCTTCTCTTCTCTTCTCTTCTCTTCTCTTCTCTTCTCTTGTGTCTCTCTGTGCAGTGTGTGCATTTATAAACAGGCTTTCTGTTAGACATGCTCCAGATCTGCAGCGGTGCACTGAGTGTATGTGACTGCTGCTGTCCGCCTGCTTCTGTTCCTCTGCAGTGACAGGACGGGGACCATCCTCTCACCGCCAGAAATAGCACACGGATCATACGCACAAGAACATGGGAAGCATTCTACAACACATGAAGCTCCAACCCTGTTACAAAAAAGATCATAGTATTACCTTAAAAATATACCATGGAAAAGCCATCATTACACCATATATTTTTTGGTCAATACCACGATGGTAATACCATTGTATTCTTAGAAGGCTCTTGCCATGCCTTTTCAATGCATGGTATATGAATATGATAAAGTGTTGTTTTGAGGTATTAAAATGGATGTTTTGGATGAGTTAAATGGATGAGTTAAATTTAAGGTAATTTGCCTCCACCCAAAGCTTGAGTTCCTTGATGCAAGTTGTTAATGTAAGAGGGGGAAACACTGAGGTGGTAGGTATGCTAAAATAACTCTGAATGAACTCATCAGCATAACAGTGGAAGTTAAACCCATAGCGTTTGATTATTTGTCCAATTGATAACATAGAAATAGTGAAAAGAAGAGGGCCCAAGACAGAACCTTGAGGTACACCAGAACTGATGGATTTGGTGGATGATGTTTGCCCAACCTGCTGGCTAGTTTTATTTAACCCAACTAAAATGACTGTATTGCTTGCTTAAAATGAACCCAAAGTATGTTGGAAATTAACATTTATCTCATATAAATGCTTTTATAAACTCAATTAGATGCAGTTCAAAAAGGACCTTGTACATATTTGTGTAGACATTTGGCGGGCGATAAAAGGAACAAAATATACATGGCAGCAGGTTTTTCATGGTCAAAAATATATAATTTTTTTATTTGTTTGTTTAAACCTGTGACGTGGTGATGTTAGTATGAATAACATCAACATTTACATACCAACCAGTGAGAACAGTTGCATGTCTTGACCTGTCCTTGTCCGTAACCTCTCACACTGATCGGTAAACGGTTCAATCAACGGTGACTCAGTTTTTATTCAATTTGCCTGTAAATGAGGCGAGAAAGGATGTAGTTTGACGTCACACAGGTCTATCGTTCCATCTCTATCACATTGCTTTCTTCTGACTCGGCCATTAAACACAATTGTCTTTATCGGTCCATCAGTGAACCACTTAGATCAACACTGCTGGTTCTTCAAATGAGTAAAGTGAGTGACATCTTCACCGTGAAGCATCTGGATCAATGAAGCGCTAGGAAAAGCTGTTTCAGGGTATAGATTCACTGGAGGCTGTTCGAAATAGTCTAAATGATGCACAGAGGAACGTTTTTCAACACTCTACAGTATAATCCCTCATAATGACACTGAAATATGCAGCTGGAACCCGTTTTTGCTACTGTACCTTTAAGTTCTTTTAAATAACATCTGTTGTGATTGATGCTTTGGTCTCTGGAAGTTCTAAAATATAGTACTTTGAACTCTGTTTCAAAAGATCAAGGAAAATTCAAATTGTTTCATGTGACCTCCTTTTAAAAACAATCTTTGAACACTGTTGACCCAGCACTGATGCTAAGAGATGCAGCCCACTTTCATGTTCATATGAAGTTCTGGAATGAGAGCATTATGAAGCTCAACACACAGGCAATTACTCTCACAAGTGGTTCAGGGACCTTTACAGGTGCTACACAAACGCCTGCATCAGCAAGACGCTGCTGTGCAACAGGGAACACACACAACTGCAATGCTAATGCCTCCGGTCTAACCTGCTTTCTTTGTTTCGCGTAGATCACTCCATCATTACTGTTCTCCTTCTGTCTCCGTAAATAACGCAGTTTGAGGGATGTTTGGCTCGTTAGCTTTAACTAATGATCTGAGGGTGGGATTTGGGGTTGTACATTGCCTGAAGAACAAATACTGACTCTGTGGATCTGGATCTGAGCAATGTGAGAAAACAAGAAAGTGTTTTTATGCTGACATTGCTGTTTCTTCATCAACCTGTTTGGGAGAATAAACTTTTCTTCACACTCTCACTTGTTTCATTAATTTCGTTTTCTAACAATGGACATACATTTATCACAGGATGCTTTTTTTCCAGCACCATCTAAAACATCTGTAGTGGAAATTACACTTAAAATGCTGGGTTAAAAACAACCCAAGTTGAGTTGAAAATGGACAAACCCAGCGATTGGGTTAAATGTTTGTCCAATGTGCTGGGCAGTTTTATTTAACCCAACTATTGTTTAAAAATTACTATATGGCTGGCTTAAAATGAACCCAAAATAGGTTGGAAATTAAAAATCAGACACTTAATTACTAGAGGCAACAATAATAATCAAAAAGTGAAAATTTATTAATAAGCAATTTCATAAATGTTTGTTTATTATTTATTAAACTTATTAATAAATGTTAATTTTCAACACACTGTGGGTTCATTTTAAGCAAGCAATACAGTCATTATTAAACAATAGTTGGGTTAAATAAAACTACCCAGCAGGTTGGGCAAACATTTAACCCAACTGCTGGGTTAAAACAACCCATTAGCCAATTGCTAGGTTTGTCCATTTTCAACCCAATGAATAAATATAATTTTTTAATACTTTTTTTTTTTTTTTGATCAAATGATATTTAGCTATTTTTATATGTTTCATATTTTATCTCAGTAATTTTATCGACAGTTGTCTACTTGGTAACTGTTATTTTAATATAATTGAGATACTATTATAGTTTTTATTAATAATTTGAATAGTTTTTATTTTTATATTTTCTGCTTTCATTTTATTATTATTTTAATATGTCTATAATTTTATTAATTTTTATATATTTTTATTAAGTATTAATTTTTATTTCAGTTTTATTTATAGTTATATATATTTCAGTTATATTTATATTTTACTACATTAATTTAAACTAAATGAAAATGAGCATTGTTGAAAGTAGTTGAAAGAAAATAAGTTTAAGTTTTTTATATTTCATTTTATTTCAGTTAACATTTATTTCAAGTAACAAAAGTGTTTTGTTTTTTATTGTTTTTGATTACTATAATATCCCTGCTTTATTAGGAGCAAAAACCCAGTTGTAATTTGGGTAAAAATGGCTATAAATCATTTTCACATAATACATATTGAAATGGTTTGTGTCTATTTCACTATTTTAGAATTGATATCCTCCTGATGAAGTCAGTATTAACATATTTAATAATTTAAAATGATAATGACCTGTTTTCTTGTGAGTAGCTCGTGTAGTACCCAGTTGACATTTATGTATGTATCCGATGCTTTTAAATATATATATATATAGGTGTATATTATTTTTGAGTACTCTGTCTTAGACTACAGTGATCTGGACTTGGCAAAACATACAGTAGAGCACAAGTTAACAAAGAAAACTTGAACTTTGTTTTTTGTCCTGTGATTTTCTTTGCCTTTGTTCTCTCCTGGTCTCATTTTTCTTGAATATGGAGTGACTATGATAGTGTGTGTTGAGTAGCATTACCTTGGCATGGCATGTGTCTGTAAATATTGTGTATTCCTCGACAGGATGATATTCTTTAGATGTTTACTCGGTTTGCTTGTGTTGAAGTCCTGTGAACTTGTGCCTTCCCTTTGAAATGCCTGTCTCACGATTGGCAGTCGTACTTTTTGTTTTGTTCAAGTTTAAAGAACGCTCTGATTGCTGACATGATGCTACACATTAGTGCATTACTATAGAGAACAGTATTGATGCATCTTTTGGTTTTAATAAAAATCAACCCCTGTGACATGAAAGTGCTGTTGTTGAAGAAACATCCTCATTATTTTTTTCTCTCTGCAGTACAAACAAGTGGAGCAGTACATGTCCTTCCACAAACTTCCGGCAGATTTCCGACAGAAAATCCACGATTACTATGAGCACCGTTACCAGGGCAAGATGTTTGATGAAGAAAGCATCCTAGAGGAACTGAACGAGCCGCTCAGAGAGGTGAGTTTGTGTTTGGTTATCTGTGTGTTTTCAAAGGTCTGTCTATGTCTGTAAACATCAGTGGAAAAAATCTCCCAGAAGGCCCTGCAGTTGTCTCAGTGCTTTCCGAAACAATAAAACCACGCTGAACCGGGAATAGCTTCCAAACTAATTTATGTCACAGTAAACAACTAAATCCCCTCTGTGATTGGCTTCCGGCTTTCACTACATTTAATGCTGTTTAAAGAGCATAATGCTCCTAACAAACATTGTGTTATTTGTATATAGATCTTTATGTTTGGATATGATCCTTTATGGCTGAATCACACTAAGAAATGTCAAATTTCATCTCTTAATAAAAAAACAAAACAACAAATACTAGGCTTTTCACTTTTATGTTTTATGTAAATGCTGTGTATGTGAAATATGTGTTTATGCATTTCTCTCACCCTGCGGACTTTCCATCTGCTGTCAGGAAATCGTGAACTTCAACTGCCGTAAGCTGGTGGCCTCTATGCCCCTGTTCGCCAACGCCGAACCCAACTTTGTGACAGCCATGCTGACGAAGCTCCGTTTCGAGGTCTTCCAACCAGCCGATTACATCATCCGTGAGGGAACCATCGGCAAGAAGATGTACTTCATTCAACACGGCGTCGTGAACGTGATTACTAAAGGAACTGTTGGGTTGAAACTTTCTGACGGCTCCTACTTCGGAGGTACAATCCCACTCATATTAACCTCGTAAATTAGATGTGAATTAAACCTTCACTTTACTTAATTAAACTGCTCAAATCCTTATTGAACCCCATAACATTTTAAATAATTTAAGCCAGATATGGTGTGACCTCTTCCATTTTAGTACTTTACATCGTAATTATATTGATGGTAAATTAATTGAACTTTAAAGGCAATCAAAATGTACTGCTCTGGCCTAACATTTATATTTAGATGTCAATGATGTCACTGTAATTTAAAAATCAAAATTTAAGCACTTGTTATTCTCTAGCCAGTTTTACTAGTAACAATGTCACAGTCTTCCATCTGCAACCACTTCTCAAAATTTTTTTTATTTATTTATTTTTTTTTAATATTTGATGGTGAGGTGTGTAATTTCTGCACTTCCAAATGGAATTGCAAATAAAAATTTATAATAGTTTTTTTTTCCCAAACACATCCCCACCTGCTACTGGTCAGATAAACTGGAAGCTCCACCCCAAATCTGCTCAAATAAACAAAGCAATGTTTTGAAAGCACCACAGTGTTTATAGCATTGCGGAAATGTTCTTTTAACCAACCCATAAGACATATGTGCATTCATGGGATTTTGATTGCTGTTAATATTTTTTTTTCCATTGCTGAAAAAAAAGCTTCTTTTGCTCTGAAAGTGATTACGGTGATATCTTTTCTCTGTGTCATTTTTGTTATATTTGTTCATATTTTTTGACTGAATTTTGCTGATGTGACCATACCTTTAGTGTGAACAGGCCTTAGGGGGCTCGTTCTAACCAGGTTTGACTCCAAAAAGCTAAGCTTGTCTATTTGTGTGGCAAATAGTAAAAATTTAAAAACCAATGAATCAGATTACTATAACAGTATTGTTGGAATGTTGCATTGCTTCTTGTTAGGACACTGTATTTTCTTGTTAAAAAGGCCATGTTATGCCCTTTTACAAAGTCTTGATTTTGTTTTTGGGCTCTACTAGAACCGGTTTTCATGCTTGAATGTTCAAAAAACACATTATTTTTCACATATTCTCCATTGTTGCAGCTCCTCTCTTCCCAGTCTGTCAGTAACGCTCTGTTTAGTTCCTCTATGAAGCCCCTCCTCCCGAAAAGCACAATGTGCTCTGATTGGTCGGCTGGAGTAGTGTGTTGTGATTGGTCAAGCGCTTCGAGCGTGTTTGGGAAATGTCCCGCCCCTTACCATAACCGCGAGTTTCAACACACTATTAACTAACTCAACCAGGCCCCGCCCCTTTATTCTGCATATGCCTTGGGCGGGAATTATTTAAATGAGGAATATTGTGACGTGTTCGTTCCAGGAAGAAAACTCAACACTACAATGGAAGCGTTTCAGGGAGTTCAGTTTGAATGAATGATTCAATGACTCTCTCATAAATACTTCACTTGTTTCATTACTGGATGAATTAGCATTTCTGAACAAATCTCTTAAATAAATGAATCAATGACAAATATATTTTTTAACAGTCACTTGTCGCCACCTACTGATGTAATGATGTAATCGATATAATCATAATATAAATATTTGTAACATGGAAATAACAATATTGTGTGGTTAAAAAGACTTGTTTGTGAAGCTGTTTCATACCTAGATAGCCTAACTGCTTTCTCTATAGGTCAGCAGCTATGGAAGCTTGTTTCAGCCACGAAATAAAAATAAAAAAGTAATTATTCTGAGTTTTTTTCTCTCGCAATTGCGCGTTTATAACTCACAATTCTGACTTTTTTTCTGAATTTTAAGATAAACTCGCAATTGCATGTTATAATGTCCAATTGTGAGGGAAAAAAGACTGACGTTTTTTTCTCAGAATTGTGAGTTTATATCTCACAATTCTGACTTTATAATATGCAATTCTGACTTTGTAAGATACATTTGCGAGTTTATATCATGCAATTCTGACTTTATATTTCCCAATTCTGACATTATAACTCGCAATTGTGAGTTTAATTCTCGATAAAAAGACTCGATTACCTTCTTTATTTTTTTATTTAGTGGCGGAAACAAGCTTCCATAAGCGGCAGCACAAACGCAGATTTGAATGTTCCGTTTGTGATTTTGTCAAAGGTTTAATAGACATTGCCGAATCGTTGTCATTTAGGAATGAGATCGTGTGAGTGTTTAAATCGAGATCGTGATTTTTTTTAACGATTATTTGTGCAGCTCTGTTGCACACTAAAGAAAGTTGAAAATGTAAAAAGACATAATAGGTCCTCTTGAAGTCCCACAAGTCTCTGAATCCTCTGTGAAAGAGAACTGCAGCAGAAGTCAATTGAATTGTCATGGTTGTGAGCTGGCGGAGAGATCCAGAGCCCTGGTGAACCCTAGAAGTGTGTGTGGTGAGATGTGATGTGCTCTGCTGAGGAGTGGAACACGATCCTTCTGCAGCCTTAAATCCGGATGAGTCAGCTGTTTTTAGCTGCAGAGGGCAGGAGGGTTTGGAAGAGGCTCTCAGCGCGTGACCTTGGAAAGGTCAAAGACAAACCTATGTCTTGTGTAGCCTGAGATAAAGAAAGAAAAGAGAGAAGCCGTCTGATCCTGTGGGCATCGTGTAGTAGGATCAGTCTCAGTTTTACCCAGAGGAAAACTGTATTGCTCTTTTCGTAGCTCAGACTTAAATATCATTCCCGTTTCATTTAAGTATCAGACTTGTTGATGTTTCTCATAAAATTCATTTGGGGGGAAAAAAGACACAATTGAGACATTTGTTAACATGCAGAATAGAGCTATCAAATGGATGTGAAATGTCACCTCATAATCAATTAAAAAGAATTATATTTTGAATAAAATATACAAGATTATTGTATTTTGACATTATTTTTAGGACAAGTAAGCACATTTCCCTCTAAATGCACATTTCCATATATTGGCAAAGCATTTTAAACATTTTCAAATTTATATTAGTATAAATATACAACAAATACTAGGCTATGAATAGCAGCTCAGATCATTTGCTCTTGTACAAATTTAATGAGAATTATCTTTTGATTGCACACTTTTTTATTGTTAATCTTTATCTCCTGTTGTAGGAGATTTTTCTTTATGGCCCGTAGTGGCTTTTTTTTGTATGTGTGAGTGGATGTTAAACAAATGAAGGAACAAATTAGATGCAAATGAGGTTTTGTGTCTACAAGAGTGTTTGTGTTTGCTCCGGTGTGTGTGTGTTCACCTTTATGTACGTACTTGTGATTGTAGCTTTAATTTACTGCCTCTTGATTTGATGAATGACCCTGGCTCGGGATGAATGCTGCTGGAATGACAAAGTTCTCTAAAGTGAACTAAGGTTTCCAAGGTTGTGTATTGGATTTTCTGGATTGATCTGGTGAGCAGACAGGGAAATGGACCGAACACACAGAGGACCCTGATGGATGGGTCAGGATTTAATACACAAAATGACGCACAACATGTACGATGAATGATGTTTATTATCTTCTGAGGCTTATGGGTTATTTCTCTACCATCCAGAGGAACTAGATCTTTCATAGTTGTGTTCCAATATCGTGAGCAAAATTTAATGCCAGAGAACATGTGTGTGTGTGTGATTTTCTAAATATAGACACAAAATAACCTTGAACATTCACCATGAAACAATGAAAATATGATGAGCTGTATGACGTATATACACTAGGTTTTTTCATGTTTTTGAAAGATGTCTCACCAAGGCTGCATTTATTTGATCAAAAAAACAGTAATATTGTGAAATATTATTACACTTTAAGATGACTGTTTTCTATTTGAATATATTTAAAAATGTAATTTATTCCTGTGATGCAAAGTTGAATTTTCAGCATCCTTACTCCAGTCTTCTGTGTCACATGATCCTTCAGAAATCATTCTCATATGCTGATTTGGTGTTCATTTATTATGAATTATTATTGGTGCTCAGTTATTAATAATGGTTCTTATTATTATCAATTTGAATTTGAAATTGATATTTGAAAACAGCTAATAATAATAATAATAATAATAAATATTAGTAATCTGCTTAATCTTTTAAAATATATTCCAATAGAAAACAGTCATTTTAAATTGTAATAATATCTCAAAATATATCTGTTTTACTGTATTTTTGACAAAATAAATGCAGCCTTGGTGAGCATAAGAGACTTCTTTCAAAAACATTCCAAATATTATATTTGATAGGTCGTGTGACACTTTTTTTTTTTTCACAATGAAAGTCAGTGGAGTCCAGTGTTGTTTGGACCATAATTGTTCTTCAAAATATCTTTTGTGACAACAGAAGAAAGTGAAACAGGTTTGGAATAACATAAGTTTTGAGTAAATTATGACAGAATTTCCCTTTAAAATGGGATACGGGAAAGTATTTTAGCACTGAAATAATTACACACTTCATTTTTAAGACATGAGAGCTCAATAAAGCAAGAATTTATTCACCACTTTGTAATAAGCATTCAAATCACATACTTTTGAATGAAGTCTGATAAAGTTTAATTACTTTCTGCAGGCAGATATTTAAATTCACCCCCTGTTAAATGAAGGACTCTTCAGGGTTTCAGTTTTTGAGCAATTTAAAAACACTTGCCATCTAGAAAAGGTCACCAAGTTCCTTTCCCCTGATGAACAGCAATATCAAAATGTTTTTTTAAATTATTCTGGTACTGATGTCCTTAAATCTTCAACGTGTGTAAGTTTGACCATTTTCCTCCCTGTCAGAGATCTGTCTGCTGACGCGGGGTCGTCGTACAGCGAGCGTACGAGCGGAGACCTACTGTCGCCTGTATTCTCTCTCCGTGGACAATTTTAATGAGGTATTGGAGGAGTATCCCATGATGAGAAGGGCCTTTGAGACCGTGGCCATCGACCGGCTGGACCGCTTGGGTAAGCGAAACCAGAAACTCCTTCTGAAGTTTCTCAAAGAACAATAAAGTGAACATTTTAATGCCTTAAAGGATTATCCAGGGTTAAATACAGCTTAAGCTTTATGGGCAGCATCTGTGTCAATTATCACATATTGACTTGTCAATAATGTTGGGCTTAAAGAACTGAAAACCTGTTAACAGTAAGGCCCTTGCCTCATTGACTTCTAATGTAAATGTTCTGGAGGGTTTAAAAGCAGAAAGATGAAGTCTGTCTTAAGGAAGCTCTATAATTAGGCTGGTTTAGGGATACCCTTGTGAAAAAGAAGTACACTTTAGCATATTTTAAAAAGAGTACTTATTAAGGAAATAATATACTTAAAGGGTTAGTTCACCCAAAAATGAAAATTATCCCATAATTTACTCAACCTCAAGCCATCCTAGGTGTACATGACTTTCTTCTTTTAGGCGAACACAATCTGAGTTATATTAAAAAATATCCTGGATCTTCCAAGCTTTATAATGGGAGTGAATAGTAATTTGGATTTTGAAGCCCAAAAAAGCACATCCATCCATCATAAAAGTAATCCATACGGCTCCAGTGGGTTAATAAAGGCCTTCTGAAGTGAAGCAATGCGTTTTTTGTAAGAAAAATATCCATATTTATAACTTTATAAACTATAATAACTGGCTTCCGGTAACGGCCATACACGAGTTGCAAATTAAGATATTTTTGATGAAATCCAAGAGTTTCTGAACCACACATAGGCAGCAACGTCACTGCACCTTTTGAGGTCCAGAAAGGTACTAAAAACATTGTTAAAATAGTCAACGTGACTGCAGTGGTTCAACCTTAATGTTATGAAGCGACGAGAATACATTTTGTGTGCAAAAACTAAACAAAAATTACAACTTTATTCAACAATTTTCCTTGTTTACGTTCGAACGCCGACTCATTATTGGCCAGCTCCTGCATCAGCATCACATGCATGCGTCGTGGTGCTCACGTGTTCCACTTCGGCCAATACTGAGTCGGCATTCGGACGTAAACAAGGAAGCCTGCACTGAGTTCACTACGTCAACTACGTATGACAATGGTTCAAATTGTTGAATAAAGTCATTATTTTTGTTGTTTTTGTGCACAGAAAGTATTCTTGTCGCTTCATAACATTAAGGGTGAACCACTGCAGTCACGTTGACTATTTTAACCATGTTTTTACTACCTTTCTGGACGTCAAAAGGTCCAGTGACGTTGCTGCCTATGTGTGGTTCAGAAACCCTTTATTGAAATATATTCCAAATCTAAAAAAAATGAAATACTATCAAAACAATTACATGTATCATTTTCATAATACAATACAATAATACAAAATGTTCATTTCTCATTACAGGAAAAAAGAATTCCATCCTAATGAACAAAGTGCAGCACGACTTAAACTCCGGAACCTTAAACAACCGTGAGAACGAGATGATCCAAGAGATCGTGAAGTACGACCGAGAGATGGTGAAGCTGATCGATTTGCAGCGTCCACGTGCCATGTCCATGACGCCCTCCATCCCTGGCGGGATGTTTGCTCCGCCTGGCCAATCGCAGGGCACTTCTGCCATCGCTACTCTACAGCAAGCAGTAGCGATGAGCTTCTGTCCGCAGTTCGGTGGCCCTATGGTGGGTCCAAGTACCATGCAGTCGCCAAGGATGGTCCGACGGTTCCAGGTGGTGCAAAGCCTTGCCAGCCCGGTTTCGGTTTCTCCTCAGCAGTCTCTGCCACCACTTGGCACATTTGCCGCCGTCGCTATGGCCAGTCCGCCGGTGCAAAGTCCGCTAGCAGCGGCAGGCGGACGAACTTTCCAGTACGGGAGTGGCCCGATGGGTGCGCGCTCCGGATCTCAATTGTCGCTCATCCAACAGCATGCTCCCAGTCCCACACGGCCCAAGGGATCCCAACCGTCGCACCAAACGGGCAGCTTGACCCAGGACGACAGAGCCCTGTCGGCTTCGCAACCCTCCCTGCCACAAGATGGCGCTCCGCCCGTTGCGCCCAGCCCGCCACCATCGACCCGCGTTTCCTCGACATCGATTGGCCCACCTCAAGCACCCCATCCTGCCGTCCCGGGGCCTTCCGGTGTCCGGAGCGCATTGCCTCAGAGAATGGCACTGCCACACCAGGCGTCCGCAGCCGCGGCTGGGAATTACCCGTCCACACCGCCCCCTACAGGCACTCCGCCTGGCGTAACGGGACTGGACTCGGCTATACGCAAGAAAGATTCCATAGTCAGTCTTCCCGAGACGGACTTCACAGCCAGATCCCGGCTCTCGTCCAACCTCTGACGAGAACTCTGAGACTGTTTGCAATACTTTTTGTGAGTCAAAGTTCGTTCTTTTTGCTCGAGTACCACGCTCGTAGGATGGCTTTTCATAGGAACCAAAGGGAGGGCGATCAGACAGACTTAAGGTGCGGTCACATTTACCATTGCTCGGTGAAATTTCAAGGGCGAAATTTACATTTACATTTATGCATTTAGCAGATGCTTTTATCCAAAGCGAAGAAACAAAAGCAATTTGTCAATGTTCGTAATATACAATAACAGGTTTATTTGACAAGCTAGAGAAGAGGAGAAATGCAGAGAAGTGAAGTGCATTGGTTTGAGGTTGTGGGGTGGTTAAGTGATTGCAGATGTGTGTCTTCAGCTGCTTATTGAAAGATGATGGTCTCATCAGTTCAGGTGTAGGTTGGCAGCTCATTCCACCGGAGAGGAACAGAGAGGGTGAAGGTTCTGGAAATACCAATAGGAATCCCCATGCAGATTTGAATAATTTTTAAGTTGGCCACTTGAATTCACCATACTGACCAACAGAAATCTGCTTGGTTTGAAAGTGAGTTCTGTGTGAGTTGTGCTTTATTTTGCCCATGACATTTCACTGAAATATCACTAATGTGACCGCACCTTTTCCGCTACTAGATTTAACGTCTAGAAATGTCTAGATTCACAAGGTCGGATGCCTCGACCCCACCCGCTAGTGTAGCTAGTGCCGCCCCTGTACAGCTTCTGATGCCTCTTAATATATTTGTCTTTATCGTCCCGAGTGAAAGGGAGAAATCCTGTCGTGCGTTACATGATGTTTTCCGTAGAGTTCATACAATGCAATCGGGCGACTAGAAAATCAGGGACTTGCAAGAGATGACAATGATGCTTTGCGAACGCGTTTTGGAACGTCTCCATTCTTTCTGTATAAGCTGTACTTGTAGCAATCTAATTAACTGTCTTTCACTTTGTTGTAAAATATCAATGAAAAAAAGTGTAATGGACCGCTGGTCGATCTTATATCTTAATGTAAATAAGGAGGTTAAAAAGGGAAAAAAAAAAAAAAACAAGTTATAATAGAAAACACACAAATTGTATTTACTCGAAAACCAAAGTTGAGCTTGAACACAAGTTTTGGTTGTGTCTGTGTCAACTGAGAAAAACAAGTCAAATGGAAACGTCCTCTATTTAACTGCCTTGATTCCGAGTTTAGAAGCCATATACATGGTCTGTGTGTGCGTGTGCGTGTGTATTTGTGCACATATGCTTATTATTGTGTTTTATCGAACGGGAGTGCAATGCTTGCATTTTTACGTCGTTTCGTCAGGCGTGTCGATAAAGGCAATACTTCACTGCATCGGGGTTGCACTGAGAGTTGAGACTTGAATGCAATGGGTCTTTTGCAGAACTCGTTTAAATTAGCAGGCAAACCAAAATAATCATGCTGTTTTCTGTGATCCATGTTGATCTGTACATGCAATATAATTCTGCAATATCCCTGCCCTGCCTTTTATATGAAAGCTTCATATCGCAGCATAAGCAATTTAATCAGCGTCATTCAGAGAATGTTTGAAACCTCATCTTTTAAGGCACTGGATAAGGTTGTGCAGCTTTCGCAATATGTTATAAAATTTGTCTTCGTTTTCTAAAGTCCAGCAGTACATGTAATTTGTCACTTTATGTTTGTAAGGGTCTACGCAGTTGTGCGTTTCAGTGATGAAAACGGGTTTTATTTATTTATTTATTATTGCTGGGAAGCACTACAGTCACAATAAAATAAAAAAGTCACAATTTTGAAAGTCAGTAAAGGTCAGAAAGGTTGGTAAAACTTAAGAAATCGTAATACTAATATAATATAAAATAATAAAAAAAAGAGTATTATCTATATAATGTAATATTATTGTAAAAATATAATATCTTCTATATCTATTCATTTATATTATACAGTTTAACAGTGGCATTTTATAACATTGCGTGTTCTCCCATTGTCGCAAAAATAGATTCTGATTTGCACAAATGACTGAGTATTTAAAACATGCTGCATATTAATGGCCTGTAAACATAATACAAAGTTCATGTGTGGGCTCAGTTTGCAGGCCTGTGAGCGCTGGCTGAATTGTTGATTTGTTGATTGAATAGATGTAAACTATTGGGTTGATTTATGAACTTGTCTCTTTACAAGAATGTAGTTCGTTTGTGTTCGTTTTATTGTCAATTGCTGCAGATTTTTCTCACTTGAACTTTGAAATTGTAAATATGACGCTGTAAATTATTTTATGTGCAAACCCGGGCAGTAACCTAGGAAAAAAATGATTTTAGAAAAACAAAAATGAGATTGGTGCATAATGGGTTTTGAATGTATGCCGAATGGCATTAATGATGTGATTTGAATATTAACAACTGCCATGTAAATAGATCAGTGATAATTCATGCAAAATGGAAATTGTGTGTATTTGCTGATTGTTTGTAGCGATCACGTCCTAATTACTCTAATCAGATACGTCTAGAATTCTTTTATTTTTCTAAGTCTTGTTTCTCTGACGGTGGTCCATATGTGGATTATCGTAACACAAAGCACACTGTGTCCCATTATCGCCCTCTATAGGACAGGTATCACCACATTCCCAGGATGCACTAAATGATTTTTGAGATTAAAACAGGCAGCTTAATCAATTGAAACAAAACCAGCAAACAAAAGTTTATCATCAACAAGATTCCCCGAAACAACAGTGTATTGATTACTATCGATTGACTTTTGCACGCCTGCATTTACACTGCTAACCAATTCTGATTTTGTCTAACTGATATGCACAGATCAGATCATGCTGCATACATGTTTGTGCAAGAACACACATAGAACAGATCATATTTTCTACATCTGATTTGGGTCGCTTTCAAATGTGGTTCTGAATCTGTGTTTGGTCATCTGGTTGAAATCTAAACACTTGTATCCAGTGGTCTGAAATCATCACTTGCTTAGCTAAGGTTAGTGAGTTCATTGGAATTACTACAATGCCTGTTGTGTATTAAAGGGTTAGTTCATCCAAAAATGAAAATTCTGTCATTAATTACTCACCCTCATGTCGTTCCAAACCGTAAGACTTTCGTTCATCTTTAGAACACAAATAAAGAGAGATTTTTGTCCCTCCATTCAAAAAGTTCGTAAAAGAAATCTACATGAATTGAGCGGTTTAATCCAAGTCTTCTGAAGAGACCCGATCGCTTTATAAGATGAATAGATTTAATTTAGGCTTTTAGAGTTTTGGGGGAATAGACTTTCAATGGAGGGACAGAAATCTTCATTTGTGGTCTGAAGATGAATGAAAGTCTTACTGGTTTGGAACAACATAAGGGTGAACTATTCCTTTAAGTGAATGTAAACATTTTGGATCTGTGCATTAGGCTTTGCAGTGTAAATGCAGCACAACACAGTGTCTACACTGGAAATGCATATATATATATATGGTTTAAATTAGATGACCAGATAACAGAAATATCACAAACTGGCTTTGAACACATAAATTGACTTTACTTTTATGCATATGGCAGATGTTTTTTTTTTTTTTTTAAAGTGTTTAAGGTATACATTTCCTTAGTTCATGCATTGTCTGGGAATTGAACCCATAACCTTGGTGTTACCTTGGTAGCATAATGCTGTACTGTTTGAGCAACAGGAAAATAACTCTTTCCCCGCCAGAATTTTTTTTTTTTTTATTTACAAATTGACAGCCACCGCCAGCATTTTTGATCATTTTCACAAAACTTTCATGGCCCCCAGAATATTTTGTTGTATGAACAGTGTTGGGGAAAGTTACTTTTCAAAGTAATGCATTTCAGTATTGCGTTACTCCCTAAAAAGTAACTAATTGCATTACTTAGTTACTTTTTATGAAAAGTAATGCGTTACATTACTTTTGCGTTACTTTTTCTAACCTGGGCTGGGCTTGCTTGTTTGTTTGTTTTTTAATAACAACAAAAAAAGATCTATTTTTTTGGAAAATGTTAAGGCCCTTTCACAAAAAGTGAAATAAATAAGCCTAAAGAGGAAGGAAATGCATACTTACGCCTGTACAGTAGAGGGCGCAGCTGAAACAAACCTTTCAGTTGTGCTGCCATTCTGGATTAAAGAAGAATAGGATACAGGAGAAGAAAGTTAAACACTCTTATTTCTAAATCTAATCTAAAGTAATTTTTGTTTTTTAGTAAGGTTGAATTAGATCATTGAAGGTCAGCAGCAAAGACATTGGTTAATAAAGTGAGATTAAATACATAAAGTATATTTGTGTAATTTAATCTAGTTAATTATTACAGGTTTGCATAGAATTCTGAGATTGCATTTCACAGTTTTTTTTATTCATTTTGAGGAATACTGAATGTTTTTGTGCAAGTGAGGTGAGTAAATGCATGTTCACATTTAGTCTAGAACTACAATACCCATCATGTTCACACAGCACCTCTGACCTTTATTTCTCTCAACATGAGGACAGAAGAGCTGTCAGTCAATAAATGTGAAAAAGCTACTTGCGTTACTTATTTGAATCAGTAACTTAGATATTTTTTTGTAAATTGAAAAAGTAATGCGTTACTTTACTAGTTACTTGAAAAAGTAATCTGATTATGTAACTCAAGTTACTTGTATTGAGTTACCCCCAACACTGTGTATATATGAACATGCAACATATCAAAAGAAAGAGCAGTCTCTGCTTTTGAACAGACAAAAAACATTTTATTCTAGCTTCATGAATTTTTTTTTTTTTATCGATACTTGAATGTGGGTAAGTGTCATTAAAAAAAAGCAACATTTTGAACAAAAAGCTGAGAAAAAAGTTTTTGTCAAAGAGTTCGTCCAGATGGGATTCAGAACAATGATTTCTTCCATCAACTCCCCCAAAGCTTCACAGTCCTTTACCTCGTGCTGGGTCGACATTTCATGTGGGTCGACACGATTGCGATAACTGCCGTGGGGGGTGCCGGAACGCGATCGCGATTACTACCCGGGGGAACCCCCACCCGGACCGCGAGCCACCTCCCGGAGATTTGCTTAGGGCCCCCAATAATCTCCCCTGTGATTGTGTTATAAGCAATGCTTCTGTCGCTTGTTTCTGCTTCTTCTTCGCTTGTGTTTTGATCCGGAGATTCTGTACTCTTTCAGAAAAAGTGTAATAGCGCCCCCTACCATATCACAGTGAAAAGATGGATTGCTGAAAAATTTCGTCAATGGTGGGGAAAGAGTTAAATTAATTAAAAACATTATTTCAGACAGAGGGGGGAAATAAATGGTCTGTGCAGCATGCCAGAAATAGAAAAAGGGGCGTCTGTCAACTGAAGGCATTGCGAACACTTCTGTTGATTATAATGGCAGTTTGGTTTTGAAATTTAGCTACACGGCGCTCTCATCTGGTGTAGACACGGTGTAAAGGCATAATTTCAATCAGACCTGAAGAGCCCCAATAAAGCCAACTGAACCTCCACACACATCTCCTGTAACATAAGAGTCTGATGATATTAATCTGAGAAAGGAAGCTAGGAAGTGACAGTCCGTCAACCAAAAGGCTCAATGAAACTTTATCACAGGTTTGCAATGTAATCTCTCTTATTTGGTTTCGCAGTAGGCACATTTAGTGCTGTTCGATTTCCTGCGAATAAACCTTTCAGTTCTGCTAGGGCTTTATGTTCTTTCGCCCAAGGACACAAACTGTGTTTTTATTTATTTCAAATGCAACATCCACAACCGTTGGTCGATAAGGAAGGGTATGGCAGTGAATGTATGCGAATATCTGGACCGTTTTATTTACATATGTACACACATTTGCATATGTAATGGTTTTAGCCCTAATTAAGCTGCTGTCTGATTGTTTGAATGGAGATCGCAGCCAAATATGAGTATTTTAGCGTTGCTCTACAGCAGACTCATATAGTACCCGTTCACGCTCACCGCAGGCCTCGTGTGCCACTGCTGTTAAGTCATCTGTGTGGAAAATGTGACAGTTTTATTCTGCTTTTCCAGCGCGGAAAGGCTGGCAGATGTGAGCGAGGCAATCTTCTCTGCAAGCGCTTGAAGGACAGGCGGACAGATTGACTGAACATTCCTCCATATTTCCCGGCGTCAAATGTAAATCAGGGTACTTTATGTTTCTGTTATGAGAAGTGTTTATTTTTTTTCTCTCTGTCTGTCTGTTTTTTTTGACAATGTGCCCCAATGCACAATGTACTGTAAATACCTAGTGCCTAGTATATCTAGTTTCCAAATAGTCTATTTTTAGTCGTATGTGGCTCTACGAAAGACAAAATGCAAAGTTTATGTGTCTTTTCTTTTTTATGAAGGGAATGTTCACCCAAAAATTGCTTCAAAGCACCTTCATGCAGCTCTTTTCTGTACAAAGTTCATCATGACCAAGTTTATCAAACTCCAAATAAAAAACAACAACAACAACAACAACAACATAAAAACAACCAAAAAAATTGATTTCTCACTCAGTATTTTGTCTTGTTTTCCAGTAGAAATATCTGCACATTCTTAAATCAATGTTAAGTCTTGTTTTTCCAAGAAAAAAGTATCAAAATGAAGTAAAACAAGAACGAATATCTTCGAAAAATAAACTTAATTCTTACCCCACTGACAGATATTTTTTATTGATTTAAGCATAAACTCAATTCAGACTTTTTAATTTTGAATAAGACTTTACTTCTCAAGTAAAATTATAGATATTTGTAATGGAGAACAAGACAAAAATATTACATATGAAAATCATTTTGTGCAGTATATGACGATTCCATGTCTTCTAAAGTCAGATTTCAATTTAGGCTGTTATTTATGAGTGAATGAACGACTTTTTTGTCTTTTTTGAAGCTTGACAGACATCGATCTATGAACTGCCACTGTATGAATAAGCTGTGTGAAGATTCTTCAAAATTTCTCCTTTTGTGCTCCATGGGAAAAAAAAATAACAGTATACAGATTTGGAATGCCATAAGGGAGACTAAATAGACAGCATTTTTATTTTTGGGTGAATTAATCCTTTTAACCTTGCAATATATGTACAGTAGCTGCTAATTAGTGTTAGTGAAACCAATAACCCAGCATAACCTCCTCGTGTGGGGAAACACGACTTGCACATTTCTGTTTGTCTGGAACCCTGAGCTGCATGTCTGTGTACGGGACACTGAGTGAGAAGTTGTTTTGGATCTACCAAAAGCCAGACTTTACTTTCACACAGTTCTGGTGGTTTTGCTGTTGCAGATCATAGACATCACAGCAGATTCAATGATGATGAGACGTTTTAGCACACAGGTTGTTTTTCAGGTTGTCCTATTAGTGATTTCGAGCACAATTGCACATATAAACAGCAAATGCAATAAGATGATAATATCACAATTGTATCACAATCCTTAGTATTTTTTTTAAATTAAGATACAAGATAAGTCTTGTTTTCTGAAAAAAAAAAAAAAAAAAAAAAAAATCAAAATTCACAGGGAAAACAAAATTATTATTTTTTTTTATATTTTTTTCTTGTTTGCAACATAAACTTGCTTCATTTTGATTATTTTTTCAGTAAACGAGACTTAATATCTGAAGTCATTTTGCTTCTTATGTATTTGTATCTTGATTTAAGAATGTTTAGATATTTGTACAGGAAAACAGGACAAAAATACTGAGTAAGAAAATCGTTTTGCTGTGTTGGGTTACTAATTTATAAACATTTTTATTTTGAGGTAAACATGAAATGGCATCTGCAATGGATTTTACTTCCATAATGTGACATCCGAGTGCAACAGGATATTGGGAATTGCTTGGAATGGTGAAAAGTTCGGTTCATACCAGACATGGAAAGTGAGTTTGAAGTGGATCATAATGAAATCTCTCTCGAAAACCAAGACATAAAGACAAGTCAAGTTGCTTAACATATTACCGTTAACTGCCATCAGCAAGATTACAGCTAATTTTACCTGCAACAGTTGCCTAAAACAACAGAGATTTGTTTATCAGTTAATTAATAGCCATTTTTATGCAAGATATAAGAGTTTTCACTTGGAATAACATACACCGCAATAAGACCAGGATTGTGTATTAGGAAAGTAAATAGAGTCAACTTCATATACATTCAAATTGACAAATTTAGACACTTTAGACTATATGAAAGGTCAAAATTGCTCTTTTTCTTATTAAAGTGCTGTCAGATGGGAGAACAGCAGCAAAGCCTTGTTTTTGTGTCATGTGAACCCAGTTCTGTTCAGAGACATGATTTTATATGTAAAGCCAGACGACGGTTTTTGTGTGAATATTCATGTGGGAGCTTTCAGCTTTGTCAGTGTTAACGTATCATCAAAAAGTGTTTTAAAAAGAACAAACTGACTTTGATAGTGCATATACATCCGTAGTGCCATGACTTCTCAAAGCTGTCTCACTCTGTCTTTAGTACCGTGTGTCTCTCTTTCTATCCGCTGTCGTTTGCCATACAAGCCATCCAATTAAACGTGGTTCAATGAAACGTCAGATTAGGCTGGTGTGGACTAAATGGATCCGGATTTGTGTCTATTTCTGCTGACCCAAACCCAGCGAAAGCTCTGATGTGGCTAATGCTGCTGTGTCCTCTGCCTGTTATTCATTTCGGCTCCAAAGGCTGTATGGAAAATCAAGTGATATTTGTCTCTTTTACAAAAACGTTCTGTGGCGGTACCAAGATAACAGATACTAATGTCACTCTGTTTTGAAATATACAGTATATACCATGGTATGTAATTGGTGCAAACAGACATCACAAATTTGGTTAAAAAAAATTATATTCTGATTATTTTAACTATTGCAATTAAGATTTATATTTGTCAAAAAGACTCCAATTCTATTTAGTTAGTTATGTTTTTATTTTTAAATTATTTTATGGTACAATATGGTAACGCTGTGACTCAAATAAATATAAGGGACTAAATAAATATATAATTTTCTTATTGGGCCGATAACGATAACATTAAAAATGAACATATATCGGCCGATATATCGTGCATCCCTAATATATCCCTAATATAAGAAATAAGAATATTATATATTTATATATTTAGCATCCCTAATATATATATATATATATATATATATATATATGCAATATATGGAATGCACAAAATATCGGCCACCATATCGGTATCAGCCGATATATGTTCATTTTTAATGTTATCGTTATCGGCCCAATAAGAAAATTTGGCTGATATATTAAATCCGATAAATAATGGATTATTTCCTTCAGCTGAGACACTTCAGATGCACACTGTCCACCATGATGGTTTTGAATTGCTTGAAATATGATTGAAATATGATCACTTCAAAAAAAGAAAATATGTGCAGCGCAAGTCTGTCATATAGGCTACATAATATTATAATGAGAACATTATAATTGTGTTCTTGGGACATGGCTGTTAATGGTGACATTTTTGTCTAAATAATCAGGCTCTCAAAAATTATATAAAAATTTGGATTTAGAATTATCAGCCAATACATCGGTTATTGGCTTTCAGATATAAAGAATTATCGGTTATCGGTATCGGCCAAAATTTTCATATCGGTGCATCCCTAATATATATATATATATATATATATACACACATCAAATTTAGAATATTTAAAATATTTATTTAATTAAATCACAGCCTTTTGCCATATAGCAATTCGGATTGTATTTTGATGAATTATTAATTGTGCAATCGTAACTTCAAAGAATAGCATGGTATAAGTATCACTTTTTGCATGGTATATTATTATGGTAAAACCATGATTCTGTTCTGTAAGCGATGAGTCTGGTCTGGCTTTGCTGCTGTACTCCTGCTGATAATGTGTTGTATTTTTGCGTAAGAATGCGTGTTCTCTGCAAGAGCCCTGAGCTTTAATCACTGTTTGCACTGTTTATGTGTGATTCCCTCCTCTGAATGCACTCTCACTCACTCCATTGTGCAGATATTAGTCAGCTGTCCCCTTTGAAGGTCACACGAGGTGCACTGGGCTAGAGCGGTTTTGGTCCAATTGGCAGCATGATGAGTCCCTGGCACCCTCTCCGTCACTCCATGTGCCAGAATCATTCCTGCAGCAGACCCATCCCTCTTAGTATTAAACCATAATGGTTCCAACTCCAAACGCTGCTTACGTCATTCAGAGGGCTGCGACAGCTTTGTTCTGATAACTGCCCATAGTTCCAGCCTGTTTCACTGTGTTTACTCAACAGGACTGGAGGGAGAAAACAAAATAGCAGCTCATGAGACCTCCTGCAGAAGCGCAACATCATAATCTGCTTGTCGTTTATGACCTGTGGTGGTGTCGTGCCAAATCCGACCTCTCATCAAAATACAGCGCCTGTTGAACCGCTAACGGCAGCTGTGTATCTGATCATGTAAATACAGTCATTCTTAATACTTGACATATTATCCCATTCAGCAAAAATATGTTTCTGTCCAAAATGGATTTCAAATAGATGGCTAAATACATGCTGGAGACAGCACAGCTTAATGAAATATATTTTTCAATTGTTTAAACATTCAAATGCCTATATTTAGTATATATATATATATATATACTAAAAGGGAAGGAAAATAAATTCAATGTATTATCCAATGTACTGCAAGGGGCAAAAAAAAAAAAAAAAGTCCAGTCTTAAAATACATTTTAGGTAAATGCCAAATGTTTATAGAGGAGAAGAACATGTTTAAAGCGATACTATGAAACTAATGGGATTCTGCCAGCTGATGTCTATGACTGCAATATGCAAAGTCTCCTGCTAATGAATATTACCCCTTTTCAGTAATCTGATACATCAGTGACGATGTTGTTGAAGCGTTCCTTACAAATATTGACTTGTTGTGCAATAAAAGATAACATTGGCATACAAAATTACATTGTTTTATTGTTTTCGTTTGCGTCCTGTCATGTTTTTTTAGAAGTCAAATTACTGTATAATTTGATGCATTTACTCCATCAACCAATATTTTTATGTTGTTGCATGTGTAAACAGGAAATGGCTATCTGTGAATTAAGCATGATGTGAAGACAAAGAACCACTTGATGCGAAGCGAAGTGCATTCAAATCATTTAATGCACAGCTAGCCGTGGATTATCCTGATTATACCATGGTCATTTGCCAGTATTGATAAGTTAAAACTGTTATTGATGTTTGCAGTGCAATATTTGATCTGGAAGGATAAAAATGACAGTTATTTTCATCAATTACTGCTCGTTAGATCTAGCATTCTGCCCACTTTGAATTAGACACAGAGATAAAGTAGTGCGGTACAATTACATTTATTTGAATGAATAATAGCATTTATTTGCATTAATTATGGAGAGGTGTGTGTGTGAACTACCTGCGTCTGTTCAGCATCTCTCTCTACTAGCAATGAAGCTGTGAGTTTAATTACTTCAAAAACAGCAATGTTACCTCCTCATTACTGATAAAAAAAAGTAGCGATTTAGTAGCAAAGCTTTTTAATTAATAAAGCCACAGGGCAGTGTTGATAAAAAGTTTCTGTGCTCCTGAATGTTTCTGTGTGTGCGCAACACAATCTCCCGGATCTCTCTCTCTGTGTTTTTGTGTGTGTGCTTTAATGAAAGAAGCGCATTAATATAGAATATAGAAATATTAATACGCATTAATACAACCCGAATTCCGGAAATGTTGGGACGTTTTTTAAATTTGAATAAAATGAAAACTAAAAGAATTTCAAATCACATGAGCGAATATTTTATTCACAACAGAACATAGATAACATCATAAATGTTTAAACTGAGAAATTTTACAATTTTATGCACAAAATGAGCTCATTTCAAATTTGATGCCTGCTACAGGTCTCAAAATAGTTGGCACGGGGGCATGTTTACCATGGTGTAGCATCTCCTCTTCTTTTCAAAACAGTTTGAAGATGTCTGGGCATCGAGGTTATGAGTTTCTGGAGTTTTGGTTTTGGAATTTGGTCCCATTCTTGCCTGATATAGGTTTCCAGCTGCTGAAGAGTTTGTGGTCCTCTTTGACGTATTTTTCTCTATAGGTGAAAGATCTGGACTGCAGGCAGGCCAATTCAGCACCCGGACTCTTCTACGATGAAGCCATGCTGTTGTAATAGCTGCAGTATGTGGTTTTGCATTGTCCTGCTGAAATACACAAGGCCTTCCCTGAAATAGACGTTGTCTGGAGGGGAGCATATGTTGCTCTAAAACCTTTATATACCTTTCAGCACTCATAGTGCCTTCCAAAACATGCAAGCTGCCCATACCGTATGCACTTATGCACCCCCATACCATCAGAGATGCTGGCTTTTGAACTGAACGCTGATAACACGCTCCTCTTTAGCCCGGAAGACACGGCATCTGTGATTTCCAACAAGAACATCAAATTTGGACCATAGAACACTTTTCCACTTTGGAACAGTCCATTTTAAATGAGCCTTGGCCCACAGGACACGATGGCGCTTCTGGACCATGTTCACATATGGCTTCCTTTTTGCATGATAGAGCTTTAGTTGGCATCTGCAGATGGCACGGCGGATTGTGTTTACTGACAGTGGTTTCTGGAAGTATTCCTGGGCCCATTTAGTAATGTCATTGACACAATCATGCTGATGAGTGATGCGGTGTCGTCTGAGGGCCCGAAGACCACGGGCATCCAATAAAGGTCTTCGGCCTTGTCCCTTACACACAGAGATTTCTCCAGTTTCTCTGAATCTTTTGATGATGTTATGCACTGTAGATGATGAGATTTGCAAAGCCTTTGCAATTTGACGTTGAGGAACATTGTTTTTAAAGTATTCCACAATCTTTTTACGCACTCTTTCACAGATTGGAGAGACTCTGCCTCTCTAAGACATACCTTTTATAGCATGTTACAGACCTGATATCAGTTAACTTAATTAGTTGCTAGATGTTCTCCCAGCTGAATCTTTTCAAAATTTCTTTCTTTTTCAGCCATCTGTTGCCCCCGTGCCAACTTTTTTGAGACCTGTAGCAGGCATCAAATTTGAAATGAGCTCATTTAGTGGATACAATTGTAAAATTTCTCCGTTTATCTATGTTCTATTGTGAATAAAATATTGGCTCATGTGATTTGAAAGTCTTTTAGTTTTCATTTTATTCAAATTTATAAAACGTCCCAACATTTCCGGAATTCAGGTTGTATGAGTAAACTGTCTGGAACCACTTGTGCATTAAACAGTTTACCTTCCAGCCAATCAGAATCGAGCATTTAGACAGACCATGGTGTATGTATATTATATATATATATATATATTGATTTGTGGCCTCTGCCATCTTGGGTGTTTTTTGTCATGGAGGAATCTCCGCATTTGTTGCTCAAAACAAGGTAACTTTCCATAACAGGTAAGATTCCACAACAGCCTTTGTGTGGGGAGTGCACCGATGATGTCTTAGAATGCTGCTTACGTAGGCAGCTTTCTGTGGGTTTTGGTACTCTCTCTGTAGACGGTGGCTGTGCTGCATCAGTGATGAGGTGTCTATGTCTCAAAGCCTCCCAGCGGAGCGTGTCAGTGCTGAGGTCAGCTCAAGGACTCACTCCACTAGTGTGGACACCCACACACATTTATGAGCAAGAACAATCACAGCGATGCACACACAAACACACATATGCAGGACAGCTCTATTAGTGGTCCTGTGAAACCGCGTGTGGCTCTCTGGGCCATGTTAGTCATACAGATTCATGTAGCATGGAAAACTAGGCCGGTATTTACATCTCGGACAGCATGATGAATTAGAGATTTTGAGGTTTATCATGCTGATAAACAAGGGCTAATTTATTGGTTGGGATTTACTCAACTCTCACTCTCAAGGAAAACAACCCTCCCTCTCTGTCTCTATCTCTCTCTTTTCTGGTTGTTTTCATCGTATCATGTTGGCCTATTTCCATAAATCAGCTAACTCTTCCACTTTTGTTTGTCTTTTTTTTTTCCCCTTCCATAATCCTTTTGATAAATAACGAAAAGATTTTCCAGAATCCAGGCAGACATTGCGGTGATCCACTCTGACGGTCTCCATCTCTTTCATCACTCGGCCAAGTTCAGCCCAATTCTGAATGTCAAAATTAGCATTTCATCACTTAGCCCTGAAATAATGGGAGAAGTAGAGAGGACAGGCAGAAGACAAAGAGGACGTGACAGGGGGAATTTAATCATCAGTGGTGTTGAGGAACTGTACAGTCTTATGTGAAGTGTACTAGTGTACTGCTTACTGCACAGTATATACTGTATACTATTTTTAAAATATAGTATGTTAAACTTTTCTCAGTATATCTTAAAAAAAAAGGTTCTATAGAACCTTCAGGGGTTCTGTCAGGTGCTTGTATAGAAGCTTTTAGGAGTTCCCATCATGGGATCATTTTAATTCATTCATTTGTTTTTAATTTTAATTTCATTTTATGAATCAAACAGCTCGTAAACATTCATCACTAAAAACAAATTGAAATAACCCATTAAACATTTAAGACATTTCTCCTTATATAGAAACTTTTTGGCATAAATTGAGTCAAGAATCCTAGAGTTCTATATGGAACCTTTTCTTTTCAGAATGATGCAATGATAATCATTTTTTATATATAGTACTATGCTACATTTTGTCTCATGGAAGTTACTTATATTGTATCTTTGATCAAATATTTTTTGTATCGTTGATCAAATATTTTTTGTATCTTTGATAAAATATTTAGTAGAAGCAGCCGTAAACACCTGGTAAAGTGTTTAATCCAAAAGTGAAAATAACGACTATTTTCATACAGGTTTCCCAAAGTCGGACCACTAAATCAACCTGGTTATGTTTGGAATGGAGTACTAGTTTCTACATTGTAGTCACATACAGTAACCTCATTATGATGCAAGTAAGTGGCTTCCATTAATTTTGCATTATTAGCATTATTATATATATATATTATAACCCTATTGCAATTGTTAAAGTTTCCAAGGATCAGCATTCTCCCCTAAAAGTGATCAGGCAGAGCAAACCCTAAGTCATAGAGACTTGAAACTTTGAGGGCTGGTAGTACTCACACCATCTACAACGTCAGCAAGGCTCGCCCCGATTGGCCTGATGGGGGCGCTACAGCGGTGAAAAGTACGAAATGGCTCATAACTCCTAAACCATTAGGCGTAGGCTCAGGTGTCTTTTTTTGCTCAGCAACATTTTTTAAAAAAAAAAAAATACTTTTGCGAACTTGTCCTAGGTTTTTGACCCGATCGGAACCAAACCAGTGCAGCAATATTCTCTGGAGTCTGATTGTCAGTAGTTATAAAAAAATATCGGAAATCCTGATACACGGTCCCTAAGGGCCGCCAAAACGTTCGAAGTGGGTGGAGCCACTTTTACTAAAATGGCTATAACTCGTGAACAGAATGAGATATTTTCACCAAAGTCAGCACACCTGTGTAAGAGCTCATTCTGTGGTCACGTGAAAAAGCATGCAGCGACTGGCCACTTGGTGGCACTATAACAGGAAAAAAACAGGAAAACGGCTATAACTACTTCACTGTTAGTCCGATCGACTTGAAAATTGGCATTCAGTGTCTTCGTCTGAGGTGCCATGACTGTCTATGAGGACATTGACTCATCTCAAAAAACATGTCTGCCATCAGCCAATGAAGTTTGAGCAGCTATCAGACAAGGTTAACGGAAGCCGATCGGAACGAAACTTGCTGGGCCTGTTTGACTCACGGCCCTGGAGGCCTGTGAGAAATTTGAAAGAAATCAGTCACCGGGGGGCGACTTCGCGTTTTGCACGTGCGTAAAGGGTCGTGTATTGCGTAATTTTTCGAGCATGCCCAAGACATTCGTACCACATTGAAGAACTCCTCATTCTGAGCAACTTTGCCTCTAGGATCACCACTGTCCATCGAATCGTTCGTTAAATATTGGAGATTATTTCAAAAACCAACTTTGGCGAACTAGTCCTAGGTTTTTGGCTCAACCTCGATAACTGTGGATTAAAAACTATGTATTTCCTATGGTAAATTGCCTGTATTTACTGTAAATGGTCTTTTCCATCCATGATGGTTACAGGCTTGCTAATTAAAACATAATACCTTTTTACACATGTGCTTAAAGACCTTAAAGCGCTTGAACCCCGATAATTGTTGCTCGCAGCTATATTGTTTCATTTATTACTAGCAGCTTAGAGATCCTCTAAAATCTATTATTTTGCCTTATGGAAAGTCATATGGATTTGGAACAACATGTATGAGTGAGTAAATAATGAAAAGTCATTTTTGGTGAACTGTCACTTAAAGAAAATCCACAGGCATGTGACCATTGCTGGAATGCTTATTTTGTTTGGTTCATGAAATATTAAATCTGAATTGTTTGAATAACAACATAACAAAACTTCCTCTTTGTTCAACAATTTAAGACGCAGAGCATTATAAATTCCTCTTCCTAATGCAGGTCATCTGTTAATGCAATAAGTCCAGTCCAAATGTGTGAAATAAAGCTCCGTCCAGAATTACTGGGTCATTATTCCACGCTCAAACAAGCAGAACACCGTAGTCATGCCATTACTGTAATCAAAACAACATAATTCACCACAAGTGCTCCAATTCATTATAGAGCGGACGGCCAAATGGAGGCCACATTTCCATAGATTACAGCTGCATCTCATCTACTGTGTGGAGACTCTGCCAGCGGTCAGCTTTACTCATCCACGTGGAGGACTTTTACGGTAATTAGCCTCGTTGGCAGCACTCAATGTTTCTAGAAATATACTGTAGCACAGAAAGAGAACATGTGTAAGGTGCTTTGTCAGCGGTATGTTCCAGCCGGCAGGGAAAGCAGATAAATGCTTGACCTCCCTGAGGAGCCGTTCAGAGACTGTAATACCTGTATTCAGCTCCCGCTGGTTGCCTTGTACAGACAAATACACTGCCCGGCCAAAAAAAGTCGCTGTTTAGATTTAAAAAGGCAAATGCTTTAGAGTCTATGATTGGATCATTATTGCAGTGATTATTATGTTTCTAGCATGTTATAAGTTTGGCAACAGTTCTTCTAAGCCTAATTGATGGAGTGTGTAGCTTTTCATTTCTTAAACAACCATGTAGGAAGACACATCATGGCCATATTCCAGGATCACAATGCCAATATTCATCAGGCTCAAATTGTGAAAGAATGGTTGGGATGGATCATGAAGAATCATTTTCACACATGAATTGGCACCTGAGTCCAGACCTTAAATTCATTGAAAGTCTTTGGGATGTGCTGGAGGAGACTTTACAGAGTGCTCACCTCTTGCATTGTCAATACAAGATCTTGACCAAAAAATTGATGCACCTCTTGATGAAAATAGCATCACAACATTTGTTTCCATCAAGACGTGCATTAATTTTGGTCAAGATCTTGTAGGCATAAAGATCTTGAAGCATGATTTGGCTGATTTATGGCCCTTTCAAATACTTTAATTGTCCTCACTAGTCAGTTTTTAAAGGATTAGTTCACTTCAGAATTAAAATTTCCTGATAATTTCCTCACCCCCATGTCATCCAAGATGTTTATGTCTTTGTTTCTTCAGTCGAAAAGAAATTAAGGTTTTTAAGGAAAACATTCCAGGATTTTTCTCCATATAGTGGACTTCACTGGGGTTCAACGGGTTGAAGGTCCAAATTGCAGTTTCAGTGCAGCTCAGTCATGCGTGGTGTAGGTGGAAGTACCATGGTAGGGCGAAAACCATCTCATTTTCTCCTCCAACTTCAAAATCATCCGACATCATGTTTACCTTTTTTTTTTTTTTTTTTTTTGTAAAGGCCATTTGACTTAGTCTTTGAACATTCGCTTTGTAAACACTTGCTCTGTACTTCCGCCTACGTCACGCGTGACCTTTTCAACGTGATTACGTAATGCATGGTGCATCGCAGAGCAGTGCAAGACGAGCATTTGTGGTTAAAAAAGTATATAAATGTTTATTTTTTTAGAAAATGACCGATTGTTTCTCTAGATAAGACTCTTATTCCTCGTCTGGGATCGTGTAGAGCTCTTTGAAGCTGCACTGAAACTGACATTTGGACCTTCAACCCATTGAACCCCAGTGAAGTCCACTATATGGAGAAAAATCCTGGAATGATTTCCTCAAAAACCTTAATTTCTTTTCGACTGAAGAAAGAAAGACATAAACATCTTGGATGACATGGGGGTGAGGAAATTATCAGGAAATTTTAATTCTGAAGTGAACTAATCCTTTAAGACTGCATGGGATGGGAAGAAAATAGAGGGGTCTTGAATTGTTTTTAGTGCTGTAAAACATGGTGCTCATGTCAAGAATTCCTGAAAAACAACAAGATGCATCAGAGCAGTTGGATATTTATATAGACCAGCAATTAAAAAGACATACGCAAGAACGTGTCCTTTATTGACCAGAGGTGTTTTGGTGGAGAATGCAGTTAATGGAGAGCTGAAACAGTGTGTGAAGAGCCTGTAAATGCTGTAAATGTCTCAGTGTGACCTAGAGGACTGTAGTGTAGTGTCACTCTAATTTCTCACTGTGGTTCTGGAAGAGATAGTCTTAATGAGAGAGAGCTTGATGGATAGAAAGAGAGAGGATAAAAGTGCTGGTGTTCTCCCTAGGGTTTCTCTTTAAAGGCCCGACTCGCACAATCCACCGACAATACACTGAACGCCTGAATAAATCATGTTTGCTTCCCCAGGCTGACCCCTTTCCTGTCAGAGAGAGAGAGTGTGAGCCGTCGGTCCTTTTCTCTTCGCCTGCCCCGTCCGTTTAAAGATCTGAGTGATGGCTTTTGGTCGGCTAATTACTCCGCAACAAAACGCAGCTTTGAACTAGGTGCGAGCACAAAATGAATAGACATGAGTGAGTGTGCACGCTTGCTTTTGTTGATGAGATATTTCGGCAAACGTGTTGCACGAGTCATCAAATGTGAAGAACGAAGGTCTTATGACGTCAACGGTGAGTCAGACACCTTCAGGCCACATAAATTGATTTTCCCGCAAATCACCAACGCCACCTAATTCCATGAAACTGATCTGTTCAATCAACATGAGGAATCGCTCTCGAGATCCTCTGTCCTTGATATTCTCTCTTCATGTGCTTGCTGAAATGTTTAAGAGTTTCCATCAGGGCTAAAAGGTGTTTTAAACCTATATACGCTTTGCAGTGACAAGGCAAACGGAGGTCATTTGTTCTCAAAGCGAGTCTGCGATCTTTCAACAAAGTTGAGAACAGTTTAACTTTATGCAAATGAGTAGTGCTGCAGTGCGTCAAAGCTGTTTCAAAAAGTAAGATACATTTTTTCTTTATTTCCATAGTCCACGTTAGACAAGTAACTTTGCAACTGCAAACTAAATCGCATTAACTTGCAGCAACATATCAACTAATTCTCATTAGAGTATTAATAGACTGTTAGGTTAGGTGTTATGTAAGTAGTAGAGTAAGTAAATGTACTTGCAAAGCTAGGGGAGTCTGTTGGGGAGCATCAAAATAAAGTGTTAGCATTTATTAAGCAACAGTCTACTAATACTCTAATGACTGCTAGTTGACATGTAGTTGCAAAGTTAGTAGAATCTCTAAAGTGGACTATGAAAAAAAGTGTTACCCAAATTTGAAGGCAGATTTGTTGCTATACTTTGCAGAGAAAGCAATCCCATAATGCATTGTGCAAGTGAATGCAAGTTCAGTGAAAAAAATCCATTAAAGATGGCAGATGAAGCAAGAGATCTCATTAAAAATGTAATATTTTACTATTATTTGTGTGTGCACTATGTATGCTTATTAAAGGGGACCTATAATGCCCCTTTTCACAAGATGTAATATAAGTCTCTGGTGTCCCCAGAATGTCTGTGAAGTTTCAGCTCAAAATACCCCACAGATCATTTATTATAGCTATTATATTATAGCTATTTGCCCCATTTTGGGTGTGAGCAAAAACATGCAAATGAGCTGCTGCTCCCGGCCCCCTTTCCAGAAGAGGGCGGAGCTTTAACAGCTCACGCTTCGGTTGCTCAACAACAACAAAGCTGGAGAATCTCACGCAGACAAAATGAGGATTGTCAGCAACGGTGTTCAGCCTTACATTGTTCAAACCGGAGTCGATACTGATGGAGAGACTCAAGAAGAAGTTACAACTTTTAGAATGAAACTGGACGTTTCTGAACGGTTAGTGGATAAATTTATGTAGTTACTGTGGAGTTGATTCAACTCATCGACTAGCATGTGCCGTCATGTTAATCTTTTGTGCAAATCCAGCGTTGAATTGACCCTCGTTTGTGAAGCAGTCCGGCGTAAAATGACGGCATGTCAACAACACTCTACTACAACAACTCTTCCTCTTCTCTAAAGCAGCCCAACATGGCCTCACCCCCTTTCTTGCGTGTTCTTGGGGGCGGGGTTTATGTAAATTTTGGGGTTAGTGATGTCACCAACCCGGGAAAAAGCTCGTTGTAGTCCCTACCAGCCGTCCTGTAGTCCTTAAAAACCAATTTTTGTAAAAGAAAATATCTCCCTTTGCATTGAACTTTGAGCGTCGTAACTTTGCAGATGTTGTTTATGCTCAAACAGCAACATTACACACTAACTAAAGTTAAAAAAGTGAAATCACAATCAAGTACCCCTTTAAAGGATCATGTTGAGTATCACTTAGCAACATGCACTAAGTTGTAATTATTTAAGTCATTTCTCCTGTCTGCTTTGCACAAGGAACATTACATGTACGATGCAGAGTTGCTTATGTACAGTGATTTAAATCTGTCACTTTGGTTGTATTTTAGTTAGGATATATTCCTGTTGCGAAGTCAAGCTTTGATTCCTGTAATAGTGTTAGGTCATGGTTTTAAGTCCCAGGCAAGGCATGAACTGACAAATGTTTACTGTACCTTGAATGCAATGCAAGTCATTATGGATAAAAGCATGTGCTAAATGCATAAATGTAAATGGAAGATGTGACAGAATTAATGACGCATGGAAAAAATAAGTTTTATTCTTGCTTTGATAATTGTTCAAGATCTGCCTCATTACGCACTGCTGCAATCTATATACAATTGCTTTTCCTGCCAAAATGTTCATTTTTAGTACCAGGAGAACTGATTTATTGTTGAATTAGCATGCTAACATGATGTTTTTTTGTACTGTTTTTTTTCCCCCACTGGTCAGATTTTAAAAAGCTACAGTATGTCCGGTTGTGGTGTCCACCAGGTATCAGCATGCTAATGTGCTCTATTCTGTCAGGTTTCTGTATTCTCCAACTGCCTCGGCATGACGTGTTTTCCATGCTAATCATTCCCTCTTGCATACCATTTGCATAAATGAGTCTCAATATTTGTCACTTCAATAATTTATAAATTCAAATAGCATTGTGAGATATATGCAGTGTAAAGCCTGATGGTACGACATCAGCAGTCTGTGACACAAACTTCAAAAGGACACAAACTTATATGATGGCTGACATGTTCAATGCCACACTGTAATATTGTCAATTTTAATATCATTTTAAAGTGCCCCATTATGCTTTTTCATACCTTTCATGCAGTGTGTAATGTAGCTGTTTGTGAATGTAAAAGGTCTGCAAAGTTTTAAAGATCAAAGTGCAGGATAAATTTATTGTCTCCTAAAAGAAAGAATCGATTCTTTCTTTGGTGATGTGTAATGTACATTATGAGAAAATTAAAGTGTTCTTTGACCTTGGATGCATGTAAACCAATTGGTTTACATGCCAATTGGCTTCAAAACAAAAATTAGGAACCTTTAAAATAGCATAATAGGGGCACTTTAATATAATTTAAGATTAGTATGCATAGACAAAAGGCCCGTTCACACCAAGGACAATAACTATATCGATAACAGTAATGATATAGTTCTAAAAATCATTTTAAATATAAAAGAATAGCAGAGTCCACACCACTCTACAACAAGAACATAGAAATGGTATTGTTGCAATCACTTTCAGAAGGATTTTTTTCTAGCCAATGAATGATAAAATCAGTGACAGCCAATCAGAATCCACCAGGCTTTAAAGAAAGCATTTAAAGTGGCAGAAGACAAAACTGCAGCACACGGTTGCAGTGGATGAGTTGTTGTAGTAGAGTGTTGTTGCCATGCCGTCATTTTACGCCGGACTGCTTCACAAACGAGGGTCAATTCAACGCTGGATTTGCACAAAAGATTAACATGACGGCACATGCTAGTCGATGAGTTGAATCAACTCCACATAAATTTATCCACTAACCATTCAGAAACGTCCAGTTTCATTCTAAAAGTTGTAACTTCTTCCTGAGTCTCTCCATCAGTGTCCGACTCCGGTTTGAACAATGTAAGGCTGAACACCGTTACTGACAATCCTCATTTTGGTTGCGTGAGATTCTCCAGCTTTGTTGTTGTTGAGCAACCGAAGCGCGAGCTGTTAAAGCTCCGCCCTCTTCTGGAAAGGGGGCCGGGATCAGCTGCTCATTTGCATTTAAAGAGACACACACAAAAACTGTGTTTTTGCTCACACCCAAATAGGGGCAAATTTGACAAGCTATAATAAATGATCTGTGAGGTATTTTGAGCTGAAACTTCACAGACACATTCTGGGGACACCAGAGACTTATATTACATCTTGTAAAAGGGGCATAATAGGTCCCCTTTAAGGTGTTAAAGGGTTTTTCTTCAAAAAGTGTAAAAACCCTGTCTACACTTGAGTGAGCAATGCAACAAAATAAAACACTTTACTTGCTTGCATCCCAATCCACATACTTTCTGTCCTAAATGTTGTATGAAATTAGAATGAATGTGCCCTAGATCATAGTATGTTAAAAAGAGAATGTGTGCATTTACATGAATTCATGTATGTTTTTAGCAATGCACTCAATGTACAGCATGGCCAAAAGTGATGTCCGGACTTGGAAAATTTACATCTTCACCCTTTATTAAAATATTATTAAACATTTGTTTAAATATTTTGTAAGCATATTGCGTAGTTGTGCTTGGAGTCCATTGTTTTATTTGTGATAATGCGATGAAACATGCCAGATTGTGTGGATTTTTGGCCAGGCTGTCATACAAAGAAATTATGTATACGTGCAAAAACAAGAGAGAACAAATGAAATAATAACTTATTATTTTGTAGTCAATGTTTGCTTTTTCCTTTGAGCTTTTTGGGGTTTTTTTTTGCAAAGTAAAATTAAACCTTTAGCTGTAGTTTGCCTTTTTTGCCAAATAATTTTAACCTTAACCAAGTTTAGTGTTTTGTTCCTCCCTCATATTTATAAAAAAAAATAATAAAATAAAATATTTTCCTAATTTTTTGATGGTTTAAGCAAACTTGTAGGGACATTAAAAACAAATATCCCCTCCGGACATCTGCACTTTTGACCACTACTGTGCATTTCAATGTATATATATTTTATTATGTGCATTCCTTTGAAATCAAATCCACAAAGTTGGTGTTTCTAATGTCATACTCTTCTTGTTGAGCTATAGCAACGAAGCACATTTGAAATCTGTGATTACAGCTTTGCCTAGACCAGTAGAAACCAGCTTGGTTTACAGGTAAGACAAGCAAATAGTGCATGCTTTTAGTGCATAGTATGTGAATTACCCATCAGCTTTACTGTGTCTGTCTTTGCAGTCATGTTCTGCCGCTTCACACAGAAGCTTAGATGATCATTTTCTGCCTGTTGGTGTATGTGCTGTCTGTGCCTGGTTCAGCACAAACAAACATCATCTAACACCCTTGCATTTGCTGTGACAAGCTCTTACGTTCTATATTCACGTCTCTCTCTCTCCCTCGCTGTGTATTTTTTCAAGAGTCAGAGCTGACGTGATATTACATTTCATATTCACAGCTGAGCTCCTCTCTCTTTCTAAGGCTAATGAGTTTTGGGACAGGGTTTTTGGCCCCTGGATTCATCTCATTTATTTTTCTGAATCAAGCTTTGCGTGTTTACCCGAGACAGAGCCTCTCTCGCTCCCTGTAGCCTCAGATCCAGACGGCTGCTCACTGACCGCATTATGCATGCTGAATAGATACATGACAGGAGCGATCAGAAATTACCAGTTCCAATCTGATTTAAAAAAATCTCTGATGAAATTTCTAGGAGTGACAGTTTTGTTTTGTTTTTTCAGACCATGCAGAAATTTCAAGGAAAAGTCACTAGATCATTGAATCATTTGTCACAATTTTACACACATTACCTATTCATTTCTTCATTGTTTGCTCTACATGGTTCCACTCATGAAGACTGATGCAACATTATTTGACTTTATTGCTCACTATTCTATTACTTTTTATAAAACGGATAGTTCCGGCCCTTGATTCTGATTGGTTGAGCCGAGTTCGAAGCCGTTGTAAAATTCCCGAAAACATTCAGCTGACCGCATTACATAAGTATCGATGCGCCACTGAGTGTGTACGTTGCTGCGTCTATCTTAGCAACCACTCTTAGCAATGTAAACATATGTTTGTTCTCTATTGATTTTGTTCACTAAAGCTTACTGCATTATGTAGAAGAGTATTGTGAGAGAGATATTGAGTGACCAAGTGTATTACCTGCATTCAGATTTAGCTTTTTGCTTCAGGTCAGTCCTATGTTCATAATAAAAAATCAGTTTGAACGTCCGCTGCGATCTTGTCCTTTTAACATTTAATGGGTTTTCCCGTGCCCTGCTGGCACTAACAGCTAGTCAAAGCATTTGTCATTTGCGTCTTGTTCCGTGTTCACAACAAGTTTCAATATAAAAGTCTTTGCGACTGAGTGACTTGCTCACTTTGCCGCCATCTAATGGCGTAATAATGTAACTTCTGTTGCTGTTCAGTGTTCACTGTCAGGGACTATTTTTTTTTTTCCAGCGGAAGGAATGCTTTTAATGATTTTACTTCAAGAAAGTTGCAGTGATACATAATCTTTGGCTTTAATATTTGTATTGTGTGGTAACCGTTTTATAAAAGCAATAAGCCCCGTGAAGCTGTGGTTTACAGTGAATTTAACAACGCTAAGAGGCGTTGTTAGGCATGACACAACATGCTTTATTTTATCATTTTATTTTCAGACCTAAATGGCATTTCTCACTTAGACACAACCTCCACCAAAATTCTATGTACCTTCAGGTAATTTTTCACGTTTACATATTTTTCAAAACTGTTAAACTTAAAGCTTTAGTCTGTAACTTTTTTTTGGTTACAATTATCCAAAATCAATTTTTGAGCAAGTACATAACCAGCCATTGTTCAAAAGTATCTCCTTAACTTAGCTCGATTCACAACAGTAAGCTTGTAATAATGTTTTATAATAAAATCGGTACTGGTGGGTTTCCGTGGGAAATTTGAGCATGCAGCCATTCGTCTTTGCGTAATTACGCCACATCTGTAAAACAGAAAGAAGGAAATTCCAGCTAGTAGGCTATATGACATGTGAGGATGCTGCTGGTAGCGGATCATTTATAGCCCTTTCTCACAGCAGCTGGAATAATTAAACTTATCATTTTGATGGTGGATTGTAATCCAGAAAGGTCCAAATGACAATCATCTGGAGATTCACCCGTAGTAAAAAGCAAAAGACTTCAGACTGCAGAGTGGATACAGAAATTGAAATCTACAGGTAACGCTAACACACACTAAATACACAGTCACGCAATGCTGATGTTGTTAACATTAACAATTGCGCAATTTATTGTAATGCTTTTTTTCTCAGTTTGTCAGAACAAAAGTGGCAGACATGTTACTTACTTGTTCAGATGACATTTTCCAGTGAAAATTCTTATTTTGATCATACTTCCAAGACGTACAATCTGTGATTCTGAAGTACAGTATCCACACCAATGTGGTGACTGACAGCAAACATTAGATTCATCCGCGCTGAGGAGTCGTGCCGATGCACAACCCATGTGAAGATGATAATTCCGCAACTAACTGCAATTGCAGGTTTCAAACAGAGATGGCGATAAAGAGGCAAAACTTACCAACTGCAGCTTAAGTTCAAAACCTAACATAATACAAAAGTGAATAAGACAGCAACTCTACTGTGATTATTATTAATAGTCCTTTTTTATCATATCACTGCTGCCAGCCTTTTATAATGTAGCTGTGTGCCAAACAACACCATTTAAGAGTGGAAAAATCACTGTATAGTGCATAGTCTCTTTTTTAGGAAGTATAAAAACAGATTCATTCACTTTCTGTCCACGAGAGCAGCTGACCAGAATAGCCCAGCGTCTGTGAGCTCTGCGGTCATTATTCCCTGGAGAACAACCAAACTCAGGATCTAAAAGCTGAGCTTCAGGAAACTAGACAAGGTAGAGGACATAATAGCAAACAAGACACTTTAGAATCGTCTACTGTGCCATTCAACTCTCTTTGCTGTTGTTCGCCTGACAGCTGCTTTCATTGAGGAAAAATCTGGGAGCGAAACCTGCGTATGTCTCACTTCCAGAGTCTCACACTGTGAGGACAAGACACCCAGTCCTGAATGCAAATCTAAACTAAATTCCTCAGAAACACAATGGCAGTTTGAAAACTACATTTGCAAATTTTCTGGAGAAAATTTGAGTGGTTTGTGCCCATGAAAACTGTTCTGAAGGATTTTCAGCATGTTGGTATGTAGTTGCTAATGTACAAACTTTAATTTGGAAATAATTGCATTCATGTGCTCTCTCTGTTTTTATTTTTATATCATTTTATTAGTGCTGTCAAATCGATTAATCGCGATTAATCGCATCTTACAAAAGTTTGTAAACGTGTGTGTGTGTTTGGTTTAACTTAAAAAAGTAAGTTACCTGGTTGCCTTAAAATTTTGAGTTCACTGAAATTATAAATTTGAGTTAATACAATGAAGGCGATTGATTTAATCAACAAAAACACAAAATATTATGTTATCTGAACCACATTAATTTAATTAATTAATTAAGTTGACAAAAGAAAAAATGTGATAAATCATGAAATATTTTTTTTTACAGTGTAGCATATATATATATATATATATATATATATACGGAGCCCCGGACATGACATGCAGAAAAAAAATAGTAGGCTAAATCGTTCCCTCGTTTTACTAGAACGTGCGCACGATTTACTATTTCGTTCCTACAATTTATAAATCATGTGCATGATTTATAAATCGAGGGAACGAAATAGTAAATCGTGCGCACGTTTTAGTAAATCGTGCACCTGATTTAGTAAATCAAAGGAATAAATTAGTAAATCGTGCGCGCGAATTAGTAAATCGAGGAAACGAATTAGTAAATCGTGCACACGATTAAATTTTTTTCTTGCATGTCATGTGCGGGACTCTGTATGTATACATATAAACACACACATATATTATATTTACAAACTTTTATATTAGATGCGATTAATCACAATTAATCGATTTGACAGCACTAAATTTATTACTTTATAAGAATTTAAGGTTAAAGTTGAAAATCTCCCATTCCAAATGTAACAAATGCATCACCAGATGTGACATTTTCATCAGTGTCATTTTAGTATCATTGAATTATTGAATTAGTATCATTGAATTATTTTTAATTTTGTATTTTCCGTTTTCATTTTAATTTTAGTTAAAGTTTTAGTAATTTTGTTGTGCTTTTGTCATTTTTTCCATTTTTTAAATGTCTATAATTTTTATTAATTTTTATTTCAGTATTTTATTTTAGTATATCAAGTTGAGAAAAATGAGAATAGCTTAAATTGGCAACTAGCTGCAAAAAACATTATATTTTATTATTATTTATTTTATTTCAAGTAACATTTTTTCATGCTTTTTGTTTTAGTTGTACTTAACTATAATAAACCTGCATACTGAATTGTGAAAGCTCTTCGTTCTCGTATATATTTGCACAGTGAAGTCTTTCCTGCTTCTGTCTGACCATCACCTGTCCTGCATTTATTTAACCATCGTTGTCATGACAACAGTAAAGCGCCTCTGGTGCTGAATTTCATTTACACTGAACCAAAGATTAAAACCTAAACTTACCTGAACTTTAACACTATTCTTTTGCATTCTTCTTTGCAAGTAATGCTATTTCCTTCTATTAATTTTGATAGTTATGTTATTAATCAATCTAAATGAAATATTATGCACATGGCTGTTGACCACTGTTTTTTTATTTATTTTTTTATTTTTGAAGGTGTCAAGGTGGCTAAAAGACCCTGATGATTTAATGTAGTTTAGATTCAAGCTCTGCAGATGTCCAGGGCTCTTGGAATTGGATTAGCTGCAGATGTGTGTTCTGGTTGTTCAAACAGCCCTCAGCCATAATTACACACCTGCCTGCTCTGTTAATATGTCCATTTTAATTAAGAGACTCTGGTTCTTTATAATAGTCCTGAAGAGCGTTCAATCGACCGGCATCACTCAGCACTCTGCTCAAGTGCAGAGTTCAGATGGCTAAGGTTATATGGGTTTATTTCTCCTTTATTTATCACACTATTTTCAAGGTGTGTGTACAGTATGTGAAATGTCTTTTTTTTTTATCTTGACTCATTTCAGTGGACTGACAAAAGTTATGACTGATTAAAAAACATTTATTTAAATATGATGGAATTTTCTGGCTGATTTTTCACATGCTTTACCGTATTTTGAATTATGCATTGCACTGTGTTGTGTTTTAGGGTTGAAGGAAATGTGGGTAAAGGAAGCGTGTGTGTGTGTGTGTGTGTGTGTGTGTGTGTATTAGAGATGCACCAATGTATTGGCTGCTGATATTTATCGGCCGTTTTTTTGATCAATTTAAAACCGTTTATTAGTTAACTGCGTGAAGGCACTGAGTTGTCTGCTGCATAATACAATGTTTTTCTCTGGGTAAAACAATTAAATACTTGCTAAAATAAAATTAAATCTGTACAAAATACACATGTTCTGTTGTATTTATGTATTTGTTTTGGCCTGTTGAATGTTAAATGGATCCATTCCATGTTCAATAGAAATTATTTTATGATGCAGCAATAAATAAACTAGCTAGTATACCTTAATGCATGTGTTTTTGAACTTTGCTAATTCAAAACATGATCAAAACACAAAACTATTTTAATGACAATTAAATAAGAGAGCAAGAGACAAATATTGGAATCAGCCAAGTTGTTCGTTAAAATTGGTATCGGACAAAAAATAAAATTAAAATCCTATGGTACAAAAAAAAATCTATTGCGATACTGATACCAATTTTAAAGTCCTCCTGTGGTGAAAATCAAGTTTTTAATGTTGTTTATATGTCTGTCTGGTATGCTTTAAGACAAACCATGTGCAAATTTATAAGTCAACACCATTGCTGAGTATTTTCTCTTTAAAACTGCAGTAAACCAAAGACATTCGCTGGTGTTTCTGACATCACAAACTTCCTTGTAACCAATCATGTCAACGTGTCGGTGGGCTTTAGCATATCATTAACTGACCGCGCAAAGGAGTCTCAAAAGAAAGTTATCCCGATATATTTTTCTGTTGATATGAAAAATCGGTTAGATTTAGCAATATGGCAGATGTATATTACGATGTTATGATGAACTATACGCCTTTCTCCACTGACGTTCTGAGTTGTTCAAAGCATTTCTAAGGATACTGATTGTTAGAAGGCAGCTGTCTGACTTGCGAACGGGAACATGGTTTGTGTAACATTAGCATAGTAATCATATTAATTACCGTTATGTGTCCGACGTTGTAAAAAGCGATACCATTGTGCAGCGTTTACCTCAGTAAGTTGACCGAGTGGATCTCGTCTGAACTCATGCAAGTGAGTGGAGGTGGGGCTAATTACCATATTCATAGATCCGTGTATATTAAATGAGGCAAGGGTGTAGAGTTACATTCAAGCTATTTTAAGGCATTAAGAATTTTTTATTTTCACAGGAAAAAAACGTTTTAATAACGTTGTAATTTTGGTGAGTTTTAAGGGATAAAATGATTGACTACAGGGGGACTTTAATAAACAACTATTGGCCGATTCCGACATTTGTCTCTTATATACAGTATCTCTTATATGGCCAAATGTGATGTCGGGAGGGAATATTTGTTTTTAATGACCCTACAAGTTTGATTAAACCATCAAAATATGGGGAAAATATTTTATATTTTTTAATATTTTAAATATGGGGGAAGAACAAAACATTAAACTTGGTTAAGATATTAATCTGACAAAAATATTTGGCAAAAAAGGCTCATCTCAGAAGGCTTATGCACATCTGCTGCATAAGTTTGACATTTCGAAACCTATTGCTCATTCTCTTATTTTTCTAAGATGCGCCAAACATCTAGATGAAAAATCAAGGCCATAAAGTGATTCATTCCCTCATATGGTGTTTTTTCTATTAGCATTCTGATATTCTTCTGCCCTTCACAGAACAAGAGAAGGAAGGAGAGGGTTTTGTGCACGTGTCCAGCGGCTGGGCAGCAGCCAAGTCAATTACCTGCGTTCGTTTATCTTTCTGTCCTAATCTGTCTCTGTGGCTTTTGCCTTTACTTGATTTTGTCATTTCATTACTAAATAGATTTTGTTTTCTTATGCTGAAGAAACGAGTGCCGCTTTGCCTGTGCAAAACTAGCTGCCGCGTTGCTGAAGTGTTCTGGGTGGTTGCAAGGGCATTGCCTGTGTGTCCCTGTGCTGGTTGTTTTGACAAACATGACATTTCCTGTCATCTGGTCCATAACATTTACATAGAGCTGAGTCATACTGAACTACGACAGAAATCCCCCATCACTCACTCACTGCCCTCTGTAGTGTACACTACAAAGGCTTTCTATTTATGGAGCTGCTTTGTTCAAGCTCTGGAGGGAATCGCCGTCCATTGTGTGACGAGACTCTCTGTGGTTTTCAATTGTTCTATAATTCAAATTTTTGTTCTTTGTCAACAAAAGGGTCAGTGAAAGGATGTGCAAAACTTTCAAAATGTATTGTTCATCCACATCAGGATGTCAAACTAAAAATTTTACTTTTATTTTATGAGCTTTGCTAGAATGGGTAACATTGCTGATTTAGCTAAGTTATCACTATGACTTGCTAGTTTGGGACCAGATGTTGGCAACTTTTCTAATAAATTAAAGAAAAATATATTTTTTATATAATTTTTCCTACAGTAACTTTGGTAAGAGGTCAACATGGTGGGGCTTGACAATTTTTTGTTGGAGTAAGATTATTTACTAAATGTTAATATTTTTAATAGGAAGAAAATGATGGGGAACACACCTAAAGAGCACATTTTAAGTCATTAAAATGTTTAAATTATTCTCCATTATAAGATTTTTTAAACTATTGTCGTACTGATTAGTTATTTAAATAAATTGCACCAGCTGTGCGTGAGTTACAACTTGATAGATACCATTAAACAACTTGCACCATTAAACTGAGGGGCCATTTACACGTCACCGTTTTCACTAAAAACGGTAAACGTTTTATATATTTCAGCCGTTCATTTACACATTTTGGGGGCCTGAAAATGCTTTTGAAAACAGGTTTTAAAGTGCAAGTTTTTGAAAACTATAGCATCTCCGTGTAAACTACAAAAAAGCGAAATTGTAAAAAATGGTGACGTTGTGCACATGCATATTACGTGATCAGTCGATAGGCGCGCAGTGTTTCTTTACAAAGTGACATCGCCAACTACTGGCCAGAAAGCAGAATACATTTTTTTAATGATCCGTGTGAACGGGGATCATTTTGAGAACGTTGTTGTTTGTACGAGAAACATGGAGCCCCGCACATGACATGCAAGAAAAAAAGTAAATCGTGCGCACATTTTATTAATTTACTATTTATTTACTATTTCGTTATTTTGATTTGCTAAATCGTGCGGACGATTTACTATTTTGCTACCTTGATTTGCTAAATTGCACAGATGATTTACTATTTCATTACCTTGATTTGCGGACGGACGATTTACTATTTTGTTACCTTGATTTGCTAAATCGCGCAGATGATTTACTATTTCGTTACCTTGATTTGCTAAATCGTCCGGACGATTTACTATTTTGTTCCCTTGATTTGCTAAATTGCGCAGATGATTTACTATTTTGTTACTTTGATTTGCGGACGGACGATTTACTATTTTGTTACCTTGATTTGCTAAATCGCGCAGATGATTTACTATTTCGTTATTTTGATTTGCTAAATCGTGCGGACGATTTACTATTTTGTTACCTTGATTTACTAAGTTGTGTGCACGATTTACTATTTCGTTCCCTCGATTTGCTAAATCGCGCAGACGATTTACTATTTTGTTCCCTTGATTTGCTAAATCGCGCGGACGATTTACTATTTTGTTCCTTTGATTTGCTAAATCGCGCAGATGATTTACTATTTTGTTCCCTTGATTTGCTAAATCGCGCAGATGATTTACTATTTTGTTCCCTTGATTTGCTAAATCACGCGGACAATTTACTATTTCGTTCCCTCGATTTGCTAAATCGTGCGGACGATTTACTATTTTGTTCCCTTGATTTGCTAAATCGCGCAGACGATTTACTATTTTGTTCCCTTGATTTGCTAAATTGCGTGGACGATTTACTATTTCGTTCCCTCGATTTATAAATCGTGCACAAGATTTAGCAAATCAAGGGAACGAATTAGTAAATCGTGTGCACGATTTATAAATTGAGGGAACAAACTAGTTAATTGTGCGCACAATTTAACCTACTATTTTTTTTCCTGCATGTCATGTGCTGGGCTCTGTAGCGAAAAACGCAAAAGAAAAACTTTTTAGGTTTCTTTTTCTTTCCGAAATCAGCTGAAGAGTGTGGGTTGTGAAGGAACCGATATGACCACTGCATGTCGTTATTCACACATACAGGTTTGGAGCAGCAAAAGGATGAGTCAATAACGGACAGAATTTTCATTATTTTTGGGTGAACTATTCCTTTAAAAAAGTAATTTGTACCCTACTTGTGGAAAGTGAAGAAGCTTAATATGTGGTGTTCTGTTGATCTAGAATATCTGAAAGCTTTTTACAATATTTAAAAAAATAGCTTCAGAACAGAATGCGGTTTCATTCGAAACCCAGTTGCTGAGCCGTTCCTTTCCTTCTTTAGCAGAGTCTCTGTGGAGGAAAAAGCTCAATGCTTTCTCTGAGTTCACTTTTGACGTCATTAATGCATCAGTGCCTCAATGGATGAATCATAAGTCTTTGTTTTGAATATGCTGCTCTCTTCACACCACACACACACAAACTCACACACTTTGCTTGACCTTGCCATCCCCGAGTGAGATGTGCTTTGTTTAAGATCAGTCAGCCATGTTAAATGGATGATGCCAGCTATGTGACGTTTGCCTCCATCAGATAAAGTGTAACAGCCATTCAAATTAAACATAAAACAATCAGTTAATGAAGTATTACAAACGCATCGCTGCGAGCCGTCCATATTCTCTGTAAATAAACTGCAAAAAGTGCCAGATGGCCTAAATTTGTCTTTATGACGGTTCAGCTGAGAGGGTGAGAAATAGAGATTGTAAGCAAATGTACTGTAATTTTTCATAAAAGTGCTTGAGGGAGTCAGTCTGGCGAAGAGAAAGAGGATGTATTCACCTCTCTGATACATCACTCCTGCAGGTGAATGAAGTCACTGAACCAAAGCAGATAACTGAGTGTTCACTAAGCCCCGCCTTAAACACGTAACTGACCAATCCTGATCTAGCATCTGTTGCCGTCTGCCATATAATCAGACAAGCTTTTGCGGTTTTGTAAAGCCCGGGATACACTGCACGATTTTAGGAATCCTATAAGATCATTACAAATCACACTGTGCGACATGGATCTTTTAAACTTGGGTATGACATGAATGTAGACTGTACGATGATGACACCTGTTGACTCGTAGGCTACGATGCAAGTTTCTATAGAAGAATAAAACGTCATCAGCATGTGCTAGTGGTAAACAAAAAGACCATGTTGAATCACACTTTGGCAGTTGTAGTTTGTATGTGTGCTGAAAAAAAAGGAAGCTGCGAAAGAAGAAGGGAAAAGAGCTTGAGGTAAGCAGTTTTAACGCCATGTCGCATTGATTTCGTCACATTTTTATTGGCTGGTCACTAGACGTAGGTCGTAGCAGCAAACACATTGTGTGTTGATCATGCTGAATTTCTGACACTGTCAGAAAATGATCGTAGGGTATCTTTGGTTGCAAGACCAGGAAAACAGCTGACTTTGAACATCTCTCACTGTACGACATAGGACCACCGATTAAGAGCCACGATCACAGAAATCGCCACGATTGTTTCACGATGGCAATCTTTCGTCTGGGACAGCCAAAAATCATGCAGTGTATCCCAGACTTAAGACTATGGAAATCCTGTGTGCTTGAATAGCTTTAAAGTGAGAAATACTTCAAACATAGTAAAACATATTTGATCATAAAAGTAACAAAAATGTCTTTAAAGTCAAAAATGAAGAGCTCCAATATTAGCAGTAATTGCATAAGCCCAACAATATGCAAATATGTTAATGTGACAAACTGATTTTGTAAATGTATAAACAACCACAGATGTGTGATTTATCTGCCTAACACATGAAACAAACATTGTGCCAATTATTGAATTGCTATAGGCTATTACTATAGTGAATATGAGAACCATGAGACAAAACATAACTTTAAAAATATTTAACCTACTCTGAAGGTAACTACTTTTTTCTTACACCTGTTTTTTTGTTTACTGGTGTGTCCTCTAAACAGCTGGTGCCATCCACATGTGATGTGACTGATAATGTGTGTCACGGCCTTTGAGTTCCTTCTGGGAACGAGGGGAAGTTGTTTAGATCAGGGAGGTGTTCCTACCTCTGCCGTAGCCCACAGCTGCCTCGTGCGGGGGTCATGAACCTCAGAATCAATCAGAGAGCGAGTGCTACCACACAGATGGTTACACAGAGACGTGTGTGGCCCACAGCAGGTGTGCCGAGAGCAGAACAACACCTGAACTGAGACTGACCCGTCACCCTAACGCATGGATCTGAGCAGGGAATCCACCGGCCACTCCTCATCTGATGAAGGCCTGGGAAATTACAACTTCTGAACAAGAACTGACTAGTTAGACAGGAAGACTATCTATCTATCTATCTATCTAGTGCAAAACCCTCAGCACTGCCCTCTAGTGCTGACACGATCATCAGCTCTGTCTCTACCAAAACCAAATCCAGATGCATAAATATAGGCCCACTTTGTCTTCAATTACCCATGACAGTCTGAATGTTGCAGACTGGGAGGGTGGTGAGGTGAGTGTATTTTTAAGGCTGCAACTGTGAGATACCTGTGGAGAGAGAGAAAGAGAGAGAGAGCGAGAGAGAGAGAAAGAGAGAGAGAGAGAGAGAGCTGACAGACGGAGGCACTGCGGACAGTGATTCAGCACTTGTGCTGGAAGTTAAAAAAAAATAGTGTGTTTGTGTGTATATGAAACAATTCTGTCATCATTTATTGGTCATAGAAGTAGTTCATACAATTTTTCAAGTTTTTAAATGGTTATACACTGAAAATCTTGCCTTAACCTCTCAGATCTCATTTGTACTTCCAATATGCAATATACTGTATATGAAATCAATATTTACAAATATAACTTCCACATATTTATCTTATGATAAATTGCTTGTGGTTGCTTTGAACGAAAGCGTCTGCTAAATGTATAAATGCCCGTTGTTTGCTTGCATGGCATATGGAAAAGAGCAGTGTAAATATTGTTTATATAGCCTATATATAATTTAGCATAAATATACACTACTGTTTAAAAGTTTGGGTCAGTAAGATTTTTTTTTTTTTTTTTTAATTAATACTTTTATTATCCTGGATGCATTAACATTGATCAAAAGTGACAGTAAAGAATAATGGTACTTAAAAATTCCATTTCAGAATAATATCTGTTCTTTTGAACTTTCTATACATTAAAGAATCCTGGGGAAAAAAGTATCCACAAATATATTAAGCAGCATAGTTGTTTTTAACATTGATAATAATAAGAAATGTTTCTTGAGCAGCAAATCAAAATATTAGAATGATTTCTGAAGGATCATGTGACACTGAAGACTGGAACAATGATGCTGAAAATTCAGCTTTGCATCACAGGAATAAATTACATTTTAAAATATATTCAAATAGAAAACAGTCATTTTAAATTGTAATAATATTTCACAATATTACTTGCTCTTATGGTGAGCATAAGAGACTTATGACACATTGAAAAATGTTAACAACCCCAAACTTTTGAACTTTATAATTTTGTGCTCCACAGAAGAAAAATCTACAGTTTTGATGATGAGTAAATGACATAATTTTTATGTTTGGGTGAATTGTCCCTTTAAATAGAATTCTCCCATTTTAATGACCACATCAATTCCACACAAACACTCAGAGACATAAGACATAATCCCTGTCTTTGCTTAATTAGTTTTCACACATGACTAGGTAACCATCCCCTGAGCTTTTGTTACAGGTTAAATTATCTGTATAAAGAGGCAGAAGACCACAAGAGCTAATAATGAACCTAATCTTCAAAGTGTAAGAATGTTCCTGAATATCCCAAACGAGAGTAATTACAAGCAAATCCATCTATAGACTGACGGAGACCACCAGCACATGTGGGCCAGTCCGTGCAAGTTTATGAGAAATGATTTACATTTTCAATGCTACAGAATTTGAACACGTGAACTTTTCATCTGTAGAAACTTGTCAGGAGACGACAGAGAAAATCAGACCGTAAAAGAAAATGAGCAAGTTTGAAGGAGGCGGATGTCTTCTGACATCTACTAATGAAGCCACTTTTTTTGTGTCTGACACATGAATATTCCATGAGTAGCTTTTGATTTTTAGTTATGCTTCAGGAAAATGTAAAATCTCCCTAGTTGTGTTTACTCAAGCATCACTATTACTATTGCTCATGATGTGATCAATACAATGGCCGAGAGAGCTCAACGCACTGCAACTGAAGAAAACACATGCAAACAGAAAAAACACCAGCAAATTAAGAAAACATCTTCATCAGTTTGACAACACATGTGCTGCAAATACTCACAACGCCACCAAATACAGAAATGCGCAGCAAATTCTCACAACACAACCAAATACAGAAACATGCTGCACATATTTACAATGCAACCAAATACAGAAACACGCTGCAGATACTCACAACTCAATCAAATACAGAAACACACTGCAGATACTCACAACGCAACCAAATACAGAAACGCGCTGCACATACAACACAACCAAATACAAAAACACACTGCAAATACTCACAACACAACCAAATACAGACACGCACAACAAATACAATGCAACCAAATACAGAAACGCGCAGCAAATACAACGCATCCAAATACAGAAACACACTGCAAATACTCACAACGCATCCAAATACAGAAACACACTGCAAATACTCACAATGCAACCAAATACAGACACGCACAATACAATGCAACCAAATACAGAAACGCGCAGCATATACTCACAACGCAATCAAATACAGAAACGCGCAGCATATACTCACAACGCAATCAAATACAGAAACACACTGCAAATACTCACAACGCAACCAAATACAGAAACGCGCTGCACATACAACACAACCAAATACAGAAACACACTGCAAATACTCACAACGCAACCAAATACAGACACGCACAACAAATACAATGCAACCAAATACAGAAACGCGCAGCAAATACAACGCATCCAAATACAGAAACACACTGCAAATACTCACAACGCATCCAAATACAGAAACATGCTGCACATATTTACAATGCAACCAAATACAGAAACACACTGCAAATACTCACAATGCAACCAAATACAGAAACATGCTGCACATATTTACAATGCAACCAAATACAGAAACACACTGCAAATACTCACAACGCAACCAAATACAGACACGCACAACAAATACAATGCAACCAAATACAGAAAAGCACTGCAAATACTTATAACGCAACCAAATACAGAAACGCGCTGCACATACAACACAACCAATTACAAAAACACACTGCAAATATTCACAACGCAACCAAATACAGACACGCACAACAAATACAATGCAACCAAATACAGAAACGCGCAGCAAATACTCACAACGCAACCAAATACAGAAACACACTGCAAATACTCACAACGCAACCAAATACAGAATCACACTGCAAATACTCACAACGCATCCAAATACAGAAACACACTGCAAATACTCACAATGCAACCAAATACAGACACGCACAATACAATGCAACCAAATACAGAAACGCGCAGCAAATACTCACAACGCAACCAAATACAGAAACACACTGCAAATACTCACAACGCAACCAAATACAGAAACACGCTGCAGATACTCACAACGCAACCAAATACAGAAACGCGCTGCACATACAACACAACCAAATACAAAAACACACTGCAAATACTCACAACGCAACCAAATACAGACATGCACAACAAATACAATGCAACCAAATACAGAAACACGCAGCAAATACTCACAACGCAACCAAATACAGAAACACACTGCAAATACTCACAACGCAACCAAATACAGAAACACACTGCAAATACTCACAACGCAACCAAATACAGAAAAGCACTGCAAATACTTACAACGCAACCAAATACAGAAACGCGCAGCAAATACTCACAACGCAACCAAATACAGAAACACACTGCAAATACTCACAAAGCAACCAAATACAGAAACACACTGCAAATACTCACAACACAACCAAATACAGAAACAAGCTGCAAATACTCGCAACGCAACCAAATGCGCTGCAACTGAAGAAAACACAAGCAAATACAGAAAAACACCAGCAAATTAAGAATAATACAATACAATGCAACCAAATACAGAAACGCGCAGCAAATACTCACAACGCAACCAAATACAGAAACACACTGCAAATACTCACAACGCAACCAAATACAGAAACACGCTGCAGATACTCACAACGCAACCAAATACAGAAACAAGCTGCAAATACTCGCAACGCAACCAAATGCGCTGCAACTGAAGAAAACACAAGCAAATACAGAAAAACACCAGCAAATTAAGAAAACATCTTCATCAGTTTGACAACACGTGCTGCAAATAATCAAATACAGAAAAACCAAAATACAGAAACACACTGCAAATAGCACAAAGCACAATGGAAATATTTCAAGGGGACCCCAACAAGTGACAAACCTGGCTGGGACATGCGTATTGTTTCTTTTAACATCATGATCGTATATGCGTTGTGAGTATTGCAGAACATTTCTGTATTTGGTTGTGTTGTGAGTATTTGCAGCACGTGTTGTCAACTGACGGAGATGTTTTCTTAATTACTTAATTACAACCACATAGTAACGACCTGGCAACATCCTACCATGTGGTGGTGAGCTTTTCATCAGAAATGCATTGATCATAAACATGCATGTGACCTGAAAACAGTTGCATTCGGTGTGGACGACTGTGTGCTCAATTTCAGGAGGTAGAAAAAAATGAGTCGTGGACACGTTTTCTGACAAGTGATAAATTAGAGTTAAAAACAACCATGCTAATTACAGAAGTGTGAAGAGCAGGAGAAATAACCTCAGTTTAGCATCAACACCCACTGTGGGACAAGAACAGACAGACATAGAGAGAGAGAGAGAGGGGGAGAAAGAGAGACTTACAGACCATGAGACTTCATTCAAAGTTTGTGTGAGAGTGAATTTTCACTATTTTTGTGTGCGTGAGTGTGTAATTTGATTGATAGGCAGCAATTATGTCAAATATGTAATAATCCCACTGTAAATAAACAGATAAATGTGTTGTGCCAAAACAACACAGTACATCCGGTATGTTTTCCAGGTTCACAGATTACTGTCCAAATCCATTTAGAGGGATCTATAAACTAAAATCGTGTTTGCTTGTTAAAAACTCACCACCTCAATGCAAGGGTGTTGCTATGTGGTTCCTAAGGTGTTCCGAGTGGATTTTAGTGTGTTGCTAGGGTGTTCTGGTTGGTTGCTATGCTGTGATATTCTGGTCTCTGTAGCTCGTGTCCCTCCTTCAAGGTTGTTATTTTTCCTATTCAAATATGACATTCCACAGCCAAATAAAAATGCACACAAGGTCTCAAAAATAATTACCTGACACAAAATTGGCTGACACAGACAAATATACTGATCCACTGGCTATGATATCAGGGGTTTAAAATTGAATGTGATCATTTATATTATATGAAGCATGAAGAGTGATGAAAGAGTTTTTAATGTGTTTGAAAGAAAATATCAAAAATATATTTTGATAAAAATATCAGTAAAAATCAGTAATGTTGTGTGAGATATTATTACAATTTAAAATAACTGTTTTCTATTTTATTTTGAAATATTACTATTCTAAAAAAAAAGAAATTAATACTTTTATTCAGCAAGGATGCATTAAATTGATAAAAAGTGACAGTAAAGACATTTGTAATGTTACAAAATATTTCTGTTAAATAAATGCTGTTCTTTTGAACCTCCTATTCATCAAAGAATCACAGTTTAAACAAAGATATTGATTACAAACTTGTAGTTTGGACTCAATAGGTTGGAATAAAAAGAAAACTAGCCATGACATATTTAATATTGTTTCCTTTTGTACATTTGTCTCACTCTAAATGCTAAGTTGTGCCAAAGGCATTGCATTGTGAAATACAGTATTCTACAGAGTGTGATCTGGTTGTCTTTGGCAAATGCAGTAAGTAATCTTGAGGATTCCATACTTACTGACCGTTTGCATACTGTGCATTGTACAAATTGTATAAATAATAGTATGTCATTCTGAACATGCCTATAATCCTTTAACGTGTCCAATAACATGCTGCTACCCTGTGAGGAAACACTAGGAAGTCACTGTGAGAATCTGGATCAGATCTCTAGAGAGCGTTTTCCCCTCCCATCCAATTAATCACACCTCATCCTCTCCATCCCTGCTAGTCTTCAGTATTGGGACAGCGGGTCTGTGATAGAGGGATGGGGGTGGGTTTGCCCTCTGGATATAGAAGACAAACACATGCAATGTTACATTTATCATACTGTATGCACACCGACCCACCCCACGCAGAGGAAGATCCAATGATGAGGGAGGTTGAGAATGAAAGGGTGGGACGACCCAATGGGAAGACAAATACCCTTCGTAACGACAGACAGAAATGGCACAGGAGAGGGAGACAGAGAGTGAAGGAGGTGGTCTATTTCTGTCCAGCGGTTCTCAAGAGATAGTACGCTTGTATGGGTTCTCCTGGTCACATGACCCTGTTCCAACCTTGGAATGAACAGAGAGGAAGAGAGACGAGAGAGAGGGGGGTAAGAAATGGAAATAAATATGGAAATTGGAAGGAAAGAAAAAGAAAGAGGAAGTGGAAATTAATTTGGAAAGGAAAATGGAAAGAAAAGGGGAAATGGAGATATGTATATAAAACCACACTTTCCATCTCCACATTTATTTATGTAAATAGCTTTCAGAGGAATGTATTTTTCCCACTGGGAAATGTTTTTCATGTAAGATCAAGGCTGGTTGGTGCTCGATGGCCTGGGGGAACATTTACACCGCAGCATTTCTGCACAGAAACTTAAAGATGCAATTTTTATTTTAACACTGTTGCTGCGACACAGCGGCTCACTGACTCTGAAAACACTACAAGAGCCAAACCCAGACTCGACTGATCCGCTCGAAGACAGAAAGGGCAGGAGACTAAATAAAAATAAAGCAATGGACATGAAAAAATATGAAACCAGAAACATTAAAATTGAAGCTGTGTAAAATAGCTATAGATAAGTTTGACCGGTTGAGTTCTATATTAATGTATCGTGCCTAAAAGTCACCTACAGTATTACATAGGTAAATTAATTACTACTTAGTAAGTAATATAGCACCTTTTAGTGCCTTTTACTTAGAGGAAGAATTTCATTATTATTTGTGGGGCCTGATAAAGGATTTTTGCCAGGTGAATGATAAAACGGGTAAAAAAAAAAAAAAAAAAAAATCCATACATTTTACCAGAATATCTTTTGACTTGGGCCAGTAAATAATCTAGCAACCACCCAGAAATCCCTAGCAACCCCCTGGCGGCCACCTACATAAGAAGGCCTATAGTAAGAGAACACTTTTGGCATTGTGGCGGTGAGTTTTGCATGGCACATTTTATTCCAGAAGTAAAAAATCGTATTATTGTTCTTAAAGGGAATCTATAATGCCCCTTTTACAAGATGTAATATAAGTCTCTGGTGTTCTCAGAATGTTTCTGTGAAGTTTCAGCTCAAAATACCCCACATATCATTTATTATAGCTTGTCAAATTTGCCCCATATTGGCTGTGAGCAAAAACACGCCGTTTTTGTGTGTCCCTTTAAATGCAAATGAGCTGCTGCTCCCGGCCCCCTTTCCAGAAGAGGGCGGAGCTCGTGCTTCGGTTGCTCAACAACAACAAAGCTGGAGAATCTCACGCAGCCAAAATGAGGATTGTCAGTAACAGTGTTATACAGTTGCAGTCATTAAGTATGACTGCAAAGTGACAGTAAACACCTCAATCTCTCCGAATGAAATTTCAATCCGGTAGAAAGGGGTGATGTAGACTTCCGAGGTGTGGTAAACAATCCAAACAACAGGAAAAAAATAAATGCTTGAATCTGACTATTTTCTCAATCTGATTAAAGAATACCTTGTACACATGTGCAGTGCGCATGATGCTTGTGTTTACATGTTTTACGTATTACAAACGTTATTATTTTGGCCTATGTCTTATTATTGTAATGGAGGAGACTGAATATTTGCTAAAAGAATCTCTTCTGACATTTAAGCAGGTTTCTTTTCAGATGTCAAGGCAAAAATGGAAAAAAAGGAAGCTCCTGTGACATTATCGCGGTGGTTCTGAATGCTAGGATGTAGCCCGAATTTTGTTGAAATACTGTACATGTATGTGAACATGTATTATATGTGAATCAGATTACAACTATATGTGAATCAGATTGCAAAGTTTAGGGTTCATATAAGCAGTGCAGTAGTCAGCACGAAGAATTCATGGACAAAAATAGGAGCATCAATTTTCATGCAGGGAGCAGTTTAGTTTAGTTGTTGCCACCGCCTCAGAGAAACTGTTTTATTGCCTGTCGTTTTTGTTCTGATGGCTCCAAGTCGCTTTATGGAGGATAGTGATAGATCTTGACTGGCAGCGTGACCTCCAAAAAAGCCATCCAATATGTCAGTAACTGCATTTTTATTAGCAGGATGAAGAAAACTACACAGAATGAGAATTTCGTTAGCGCTGTCTGAGGTATTTTGAGAACTGCACAAGGCCTGTAAACATGTCTGACTCAGTCAAGAGACATGAGACATCCTTCAAATCCCAGCGGATCTTCACTCATCCAGTGATTCATTGCTCAGCATTCAGGACCTGAAGTAACAGAAATTAAATAGTGAAAATAAGACAACACGTTTATATGGAAGCTTGTTTAAAACAATTTAAAAGATAATTGCTACTTTGCGAGTTATAGAGTCAGAATTGCGGGATATAAACTCACAATTTTTCTTGCAATTGCGAGTTTATATCACCATTCTGTCTATATCACCATTATGTCACCATTCTGACTTTTTTTCTCACAATTGTGCATTATACTGTATCTCGCAATTCTGACTTTTCTCAATTCGGGCTTTATATCACACAATTGCGACTTTATATCACACAATTAGGGCTTTATATCACGCAGTTGTGACTTTATATCATGCAATTCAGACTTTTAATCACGCAATTGCGACTTTATATCACGCAATTCTGGCTTTATATTACGCAGTTGTGACTTTATATCACGCAGTTCGGGCTTTATATCACGCAATTGCGACTTTATATCACGCAATTCGGGCTTTATATCAGCAATTCGGGCTTTATATCACGCAATTGCGACTTTATATCACGCAATTCGGGCTTTATATCACGCAATTGCGACTTTATATCACACAATTCGGGCTTTATATTACGCAGTTGTGACTTTATATCACGCAATTCGGGCTTTATATCACGCAATTCGGACTTTATATCACGCAATTGCGACTTTATATCACACAATTGCGACTTTATATCACGCAATTCGGGCTTTATATCACGCAGTTCGGGCTTTATATCACACAGTTGTGACTTTATATCACGCAATTGCGACTTTATATCACGCAATTCGGGCTTTATATCACACAATTCGGACTTTATATCACGCAATTGTGACTTTATATCACGCAATTCGGGCTTTATATCACGCAATTGCGACTTTATATCACGCAATTACGACTTTATATCACGCAATTACGACTTTATATCACGCAATTACGACTTTATATCACGCAATTGTGACTTTATATCACGCAATTACGACTTTATATCACGCAATTACGACTTTATATCACGCAATTGCGACTTTATATCACGCAATTGCGACTATATCACTTAATTCGGGCTTTATATCACGCAATTCGGGCTTTACGCAATTGCGACTTTATATCACGCAATTATGACTTTATATCACGCAATTCGGTCTTTATATCACGCAATTGTGACTATATCAAGCAATTCGGACTTCATATCACGCAGTTGCGACTATAACACACAATTGCGAATTTATATCACGCAGTTGTGACTTTACATCACGCAATTCGGACTTTATATTACGCAATTGCATCTTCATATCACGCAATTTGGACTTTATAGCACGCAAATGTGACTTTATATCTTTCAATTCGGACATTTCACGCAACTGAGAAAAAAAAATCAGGATTGTGAGATAAAAAGTCGCAATTACCTTTTTTTAAATTTTTTATTCAGTGGCGGAAACAAGCTTCCATACGTTTAGGCTGCAATTAGCACTGCAAAGACAAGCGTTCACACACAAACACACTGTGCACATTGTTCAGTATTAGAATACAGTTGTCAGTGAATCATGAGAAAATATTACACAAAATAAATGTTTATTTAATCTCAGGAATTCTGTGTCCATCTCCTTTGCTCTCATTGTGGATATAAAAAGCCTACAGATCCCTGTTAAAACAGCTGTTTTTTTTTAGATGTGAAAAATTAAAGATTTGCAACTTTGATGTAAAACACAAAAACAAAGTGACACATTTCAGAGAGAGAGAGAGAGAAAAAAAAGTAAAAAACTTGGAATAACATAAATGTGCACACCCTATTATAATTGGGTATGTGGCTGTGTTCAGAATTAACTAATCATCAAACTCATGTGAAATAGTACATATGACCCAATATGATTTTTATATGATCTTTGTTTCATTTTTACATAACAAAAACCAACTGTTTTATTCACTGGTGTTGAGCCACACAGAAATCAATTCAGTCACATTAAACCTTTCGGGAGTGTTCTAATTTTTTATCTTACAAAAATGCCTTACAGTAGGAAGAACTGTGTTTACTGCTTCTGGTAAGTTTATGTGTTGGTAATGTCCTGTTGATCTGAGAATGGAGCACTAGTGTCCTCTTGTGGAGAATATTCAATACTGCAGTGGACCCCTGATCCAAAAGCAGTAGAATAACCAGTTCAAGAAGTGTCATTTAAATACACGTGGGTCTATGACTTTCAGTTTCAGGGATGCAAATTGCAATATGCAAAGCTGTAATGTGGATTTTTGTTTTGTTTTGTTTTGCTTAATAAGTAGAATCTAATGCCATTAGTATGACAAACTAACAAAATAGTTTAGCCTCAATCTAGGCCTATACCTTGCATTTTTTTTTTTTTTTTTTTAAACTTCTTATCTCAAACAGTTTGACCCTTTTTATCATAATCTATTGAGCTGTGACTGTTTGACCAATGTCAGCAGTACAACTGTAAAACACTTAAAATATCCTTTACATAACACAAGGCTTATTGTGGGGATTATAAATTTTGTATCTTTTAGATAATTTTAATGACTTAATATAACTATTAATCTTTAAGGAATAGACTTAATAGGCTTATGTGAAAAATAAATCTTATGGATAGAAATATATGAAATACATATGCTGATGTAATACTAATTCAATTAATCATTTTTTGAACATGGTGTATATATAATATTTTATTAAAAAAAAAAATGTTTAAGCATCCTAACGTTTATTTCATCATATGCGCACATTTTAAAACACAAAAAGAAACGCTTTGAATAAAGCAAAGGCCCATTCCCTCCAAAGCTGACCGAAGGAATGACAAAGAAAAGTCTTGATGCATCTTGGGAATTGTCGTTCCATCAGTGCTGATAAAAGTAGTAAACATTTTCCCGCCCATAAGATTCATAAAGATAATTTATTATCTTTCATGACTTTTATGCAGGTGTTTCGGTAATAACTCCTTGTATAGCTGGCTTTTATTTTCTCATTTACACAGTTGCAGTCGGACACAGGAAGAATGCGTGTCCGCCCCTTTCCGAGTTCACGCACCCTCTCAACTACATTTCCCAGAATGCCCTGCCCTCTATTTGCTCTACTCTCCCTGGCAATGCACTCTGGGAGTTGTAGTTTACACAGGCCGTGCCAGGTTGTTGCCTGACGTCTGGACGAGCATTATACATGAGGATCTCTGCAGAGGGAAGTCCATCATAGACATGAAAATAGAGGCCAGGTAATCTTGCTTTTCTTACTATTTATACAAAGACACATGTGCACGTGGAAATAAGAGTATGTGTGAAGATAAAACACGAAGGTAAAGCGGACTTTGCCGGTTGCGCAAAGGACAGAAACGCCAGCGTTTTATAGCTGCGTTGGTGTTTTCCATGTGAAGCAGCGAAACGACCCGATTTTGTGGCTTTGTATAGATTCTAAACACTCATTTACTTGCATTACTGATGTCTGACATGTTAGTTATGATGTAAAGGTTATATTTTGGGCGATATATGTAGAAACAGCACAGTTTGCACTAGTAAGACATGAAAAATAAACCGGCCTCTATTATGCCGCAATATTGTGGACGTCTCGTGTTCTGCGTTGATTTCACATCAACTTTAACGCGATATTAAACCATAAACACATGAATACGTGCCGCAGATTCGATGTAATTATGCAACACGGGCGCTGTTGAGTCATTGTCCAATCAGAGGCCAGATTAATGTAGCAACGCTACAAAATAACAAAAGACAACGTGGCGTTACAGATGTAACATACACAGGTCACACCTGATTAACAATACTTGACACACTGTAACATGAACAATGTTGTAGATTTAGCTTGAGGACTGAATGGAGCTGTCAAAATCATGTGGTGAACAACCATATGCTGACCCTCCCATCAGTTTCTACTATATGCTGAAACGAAAGTATTGTGTTGTGTGTATTGTTGCTTTTAACCCTAAAACATTCCAATGATATTAACCAAGGCAAAAAACCTTGGGTATAGGAATAGGGAAAACATTTCATATCACCATAATTCCCCAGTTGATTCATCTCAGTACAATAAGACAGTTGTTTTGTATTACAAGTGTTATGTTTAATAAATATGTAAATGAGGTATTATCTGATTAAATATGCACTAATTAGCATACATCTCCAGAACCTTGAATAAAGTCAGGTTCAAAATTGTTGACATAGTTTTACAGAAGTGATTTTGGACATCTCTTTTTATCACTCCAATAAAAATAATCACCATGTTTTTAGTAATAAAATAAATCAGGCGAATGTTTTACGAGAAAAACCCTTCTGTAAAAATATAGATGGGAATAAAAGTGTAAATGTTTGGTGTAGCCTATGTAAGTGGAGATTTCTGAAAACTCATTTTGAGAAATGGCCTTTAAAGATATTTATTGTAATTGAAATCTACAAACACAAATAAGTGTAATAAAACAAACTTTTGGATGTAAACCTGTTGGTTTACTTTTAATTATGTAATTTTTCTCTTCTAGACGTGCTTGAGATTTTGGAAACATGTCCAAGAAAAGGGGCAGGTGAGTAAAGACAATATAAATGTGCTTTAACATTGGACAATGATGGGATCAGAATGATGATGATGGTACTTTATGATATTGAAGAGATACCAATATTCATGTAACTTGTAAATACCACAGTAAATTAATTTTAGCATTATAAATATGGAAGTGCCATGGTTTACCATCACAGCAATTTGTGGGTGAATCGTTCTCTCGAGTTGATTCTTTTCAGTGAATTGGTTGAATCAGTTCATAAGTAAGTCTGATTCATTAGCAGATCGTAGCAGATATATTTGATTGTGTTGAGTTAGGGATGTTTCTAGAGATACTGAAATATTTTAACCAGACCGATGAATTGGCCAATATTTGGTCATTTTGACATTACATCACCAATAACCAGGGCTGGTTCACAGATTAACAGAAGTGTTGGTAAACCCTTATATCAGTTCCACAATCAGTTAGTGGATAAGCCACATTGACTTTCAGTCATGACTAATAAGTGTTCAAGCATCTCTTTTGCTGTGATTAAATTGTGTTATATACCACGTTGCTCTCCAGATATTTGTTTTCCAGTAATGTGTTTTCAGTGTTACAAATGTTGAGTGACAGACGCACTCCAGTAGCAGTGAATGATTAAACTGAGGTCTGACTGAACTCTTGCACTCGGCTGAACTGAAGTCAGTTGTTAGTTGTTGCTAGTTTTACTTTAAAGGATTAGTTCACTTTAAAATGAAAATTACCCCAAGCTTTACTCATCCTCAAACCATCATAGGTGTATTTGACTTTCTTCTTACTGATGAACACAATTGGAGATATATTATATTAAATATCCTGATGCATCCAAGCTTTATAATGGGGGCAACAAGTTTGAAGCTCAAGAAAGTGCGTCCATCCATTATAAACATACTCCACACGGCTCCAGGGTGTTAATAAAGGCTTTCTGAAGCGAAGCGATGCGTTTGTGTAAGAAGTTATAAAATAAAATATCTAGCTTTCGCCAGACTGCCTTCCGTATTCAAATTACAACAAAAGTTTTTTCCGTAAGTTGAAGAGGGAAGGCGTAGGATGTAGCTCAAGCGAGAGTTTCACACTTTCTTCGTAAGTTGAATATGGAAGGCGGTCTGGCGGAAGCTAGTCATTTTACTTCATAACTTGTTAAATATGGATATTTTTCTTACACAAACGCATCGCTTCACTTCAGAAGGACTTTATTATCCCCCGGAGCCGTGTGGAGTACAGGTCAGCAACGTGATCTGAGCCCGTCTCGAGCAGTCACAGATGCTGCGATATTTTCAAACCTGTTTGATATTATCGTCATGTGATCTTGTAGTGTGTGCAATGCAACGACAAGTTGGAACTAATCCTGCCAATCACAGTGCAGATGGTATTAAAGGAAAAATCTTGTAATCACTTGCGTGAATTTATGTGAGAAAATTTTCTTTTCGCTGTTTGTCGGGACTTCCTCTTGACCAAATGTCTTGCAGTTTGTGCACCTCGTGCACCAAGATGACGGCAGTTGACAAGAAACCTTGTGTAGTGTGAGCACCACAGCAATTCATGTAGTCTTAAAGTCCTGTAGTGTGACCTTGCCCTTAGGGAACGAGTCAGTGCACGAGAGTAAAAGTGATGAAAGCGAACAAAGAAGTCAAGACGAAGACGGCACAGACAGAAGTCTGTTCTAATTTTACATAAGCTTACCTCAGCATTCAAATGCGCAAATATTTTCATAACAACACGAGCTGCCTGGAATGAAGAAAGTATAGAAGCTTGTTTCCACCACCGAATTAAAAATAAAAAAGGTTATTGCGACTTTTTATCTCACAATTCAGAGAAAAAAAGTCAGAATTGCATGATGTAAACTTGCAATTGTGAGATAAAAAGTCACAATTATATTTTAAATTGTTTTATTCCATGGCGGAAACAAGCTACCATGAGAAAGTGATCATCATGATGGATATTTAACATGGTAAGCAAGTGCTGCTTTGTTTACGGTTTGTATATCTTGTTTTGGTTTCTCTTTTTGAATGACGAATATAGACTATTGAAACCTGCTGATATAGACAGTTATTTCCTTAAACGCAGGCGCAGAACGCATGTGCTAGTCAGTTGTAGTCTTTGCGGCGTGTTCAAGTGCAGCTTTTTGGACGAGAAGGAGTCGACGCGAAGTGACAACACAGTCAGCTTTCTTCACTGCTAGTCCTTTTATGTCGGCTTGGTCAGCCTTGTGGCTGCTGTATGTATTTATTGAGAAGAGTTACTAGTTAATCTTCATCTCATGTGAGTGAGTAGACATCATTTTCAATATTTTTTTTACTATTAATTTCTATTAGGCACCTGTAGAGTCAGTGTGAACCCATTTTATTTTGGTAATCTGATGTGTTTAGGATATTCAAGAAAAATACAGGGCAGGAATTGGTTGGATTGTGAAAAGTGGTCAGAATAGAGCAGGGTGCTTGAAAAATAAGAGGGCTTAGCAAGTTATTACATTTCGATGAAAGATTTTGTATGAATTTGTACACTACCGTTTAAATGTTTGGATTCTGTAAGATTTTTAAAATGTTTTTGAAAGAAGTCTCTTGTGCTCACCAAGGCTGCATTTATTTTTTAACAAAAATACAGTAAAACAGTTAATATTATTACAATTTGAAGTAAGTTTTTTATATGAATATAATTTATTGCTGTGATCAAAGCTGAATTTTCAGCATCATTACTCCAGTCTTCTGTAACATTATCCTTCAGAAATCATTTTAATATGCCGATTTGCTGCTCAAGAAATGGTTATGATCAATGTTGAAAACAGTTGTGCTGCTTCATATTTTTGTGGGAACCGTGTTTTTCAGGATTATCTGATGAATAGAAAGTTAAAAAAGAACAACCTTTATTTGACATAAAAACCTTTTGTAACATTATAAATGTCTTTACTGTCACTTTTGATCAATTTAATGCATCCTTCCTGAATAAAAGTATTCATTTCTTTCAAAATATAAAATCAATAGTGTACATTTAAATCATGCTACATTTTTCATATTTCATTCTTTATCAAAATTTATTTCACATCTAATTTTGTTTAGACTGCTGATATTCATTTTTATATTAACGTACAGTATGTGTATCTGTTACGTGAGCCATATGCATTTCATATCATCTAAGAGAGAATGCTGTGCAATATAAAATCGATAAAATCATAATCATCAGCGTTTGAGCGGTAAAACGATCCTTGATTAGCGAGTTCTGCCACACTTAATGCAGCCCATTACACTCCTGTTTTTCTCTGCTCGGCAGGAAGCGCAGCAGCGGCGAGCTGAGCGACAGTCTCACCCCAGATCCCAACAACCTGCTGGGCCGACGGATCCAACACAGCTGGAGGGAGAAGGGTGCGCTGACCAAGTGGAAAGGCACCGTGCTGGACCGCCTCAGTGTCAACTCCTCCCTATTCATGGTCAAGTACGATGGTTTTGATTGCGTCTATGGCATCGAGCTCTTTAAAGATGAGAGGGTCTCTAACCTGCAAGTTCTCACAGAGAAAGTGGGTGAGTAGGTGGATCTGTTGTGCTGCAAACAGGAAACAAGCCACTGACAGGAAATAGCACATGTGCAAGGATGAGGAGGTGTTAGTAGTATTTATAGTGCATGAAATGTTACTAAAACATTCTGTGAGAGTGACCAAAATGTCACGGTATGAGTAACTGTATATCCAGATAATGGTTTATATCATGATTTACACTACCGTTCAGAAGTTTGGGGTCAAGAAATTAATATTTTTATTCAGCAAGGATGTGCAAAATGGATCAGAAGTGACAGTAAGGACATACAGTTTTATGAAAGATTTCTATTTCAAATAAATGCTGTTCTTTTGAACGTTCTATTCATGAAAGAATCCTGTAAGAAATGAATCACAGTTTCCTCAAAAATATGAAGCAGCACAACTGCTTTCAACATTGATAATAATCAGAAATGTTTCTTGAGCAGCAAATCAGCATATTAGAATGATTTCTGAAGGATTATGTGACAATGAAGACTGGAGTAATGATGCTGAAAATTCAGCTTTGATCACAGGGATAAATTATATTCAAATAGAAAACAGTTAGTTTCAGTTGTAATAATATTGCACAATATTACTGTTTTTACTGTATTTTTAATCAAATAAATGCAGTGGTATAGTTTTTTATTTTTTTTTTATTGATATGACACTTGACATTTCTTCTGTCACACTTTATGTACTGCCATGCCACACAGCTAAATAAACTTCAATGCTTATTAACTATTTTGCATGGTGAAAGAATAGTTGTTAGTTAAAATAAATGCAATTATTTCATGAAAGTACACTACTAAGATTTTTTTACAGGGTTTCTGCGGGTCTTAAAAAGGTCTTAAATCAGAGCAGAAAGTCTCAAATTCATAAAGTCATGGCATTAAATGTTGCATGCATTTTCCTCAGTATTTTTGTCCTGTTTTCCAATACAAATATCTAAACATCTCTGATACATTTACTTGAGATGCAAGTGTAAAATTAAGTCTTGTAAATTTAACAAAATAAATTATGCTTAAAACTAGAACAAATACCTGTCAGTGAGTTATGAAAACTTCCATTTGAATTAAGTTAAATTTTTTTGTTGTTGTTGAGCCCATTGGCAGATATTTGTTCTTGTTTTAAGTATAAATGCACTTTATTTTGATCAATTTCACAGAAAACAAGACTTCATATTGTATTTCATTTTGTATCTCCAGTAAATGCATTTTGATTTAAGAATCTTTAGACAATTGCACTGAAAACAAGACAAAAATACTGTGGAAGAACATTTGCAGTGTAATCAGAAGATACAGTAAAAGTTATGTCCATATTCTAGTGGTTGGGAGCAAAGCGATTCAAGCTACTTAGTTTTTTTTTGTAAAATAATTTAAAAAGTAATGGATATCTGTTGGAAGTTGTATTTTCAAAGTGTTGCTAATACAACTCATTGTGTTTCTCCCTAGACATATTGACGTATTATGTTCCCTTAAATTTTCTTTACTTGGTCTGAAAAAGGTCTTGAAAAATTCTTAAATTTACCTTCATAAAACCTGCAGAAACCCTGTTTGAAGAATTGAACACTTTTAGTAGTTAAGACATTTATATGTTATAAAAGATTGTAATAAATAAATGCTGTTCTTTTGCTGCTGAAAATTCTGCTTTGCATCACAGGAATAAATTACATTTCAAAATATATTAAAATGGAAAACAGTTCTTTAATTTATAATAATATGACACAATATTGCTGTTTTTACTGTATTTTTTTTATCAGATAAATGCAGTCTTAATGAGCATAAGAGATTTCTTTCATAAACATAATAAAAAATCTAAACAACGCCTCTAAATCTGTAAACTTATACTCACCTCAAAATGTTTTTTAATTTATTTATGTATTTCCCCCCATTTTTATACTATGTAAAACATTTTCTTGAAAATCATTTAAAAATATCTTACCTACCCCAGACATTTGAACAGTAGTGTAGATGACTTTTATCATATTGCTGTTTTGGCTGTTTATATTCACATTAATTCAACCAATCACATGCATGCGTATTTCAATGTGATTGAACATGGTTCATTCAATCCCAGTCAGATTTCAGAGCTTTTGTAAAGCAATATGCCACAAGAGGGTAAAATCACTGTAACACACAACCTCTCACACTTGACTGTGTTTCTAACCCTTCAAAGTGAACAACAAGATCAAGGTTCCTCATGACGCAGAGGAGCTGGTGGGAAAAGCCGTGGAGCATCTGTTTGAGAAGGAGGACGGTGAGAAGAACGAGTGGAGGGGGATGGTCCTGTCCCGAGCGCCCATCATGACCAACTGGTACTACATCACATACGAGAAAGACCCTGTGCTCTATATGTACCAGCTCTGGGACGACTACAAAGACGGGGACCTCCGGATTTTACCTGAAGCGGGTAAATAAACTGATGTTTTTATTCAAAAATGGTATTGAAGTTCATTCCGTTGAAAGGTTGTTGATATTACTCACCTTTTGCTTGATGAATTTTATTTTACAATACTAACTTGTTACATTCAAATTTATGCAATTAGCAGACACTTTTAAATTGTTGCTCTGCCTTACAGAGCAATGCTTCAGAACCAAGATTATGTTTTTGGTTCTGTGTGACTCAGACTTCTTATTAAGCATGTCTGAGAGATCTTTTATCTTTATCTATTTGGCTCAGTTTCTCTTTGGTCTGTCAGCTACCTCAGTATCTCTACCTCGATAATAAATTCTGTTCTTTTTAACTTTCTATTCATCATAGAATCCTGACAAAATGAAAAGAAATGTTTCTTGAGCAGCAAATCAGCATATTAGAATGATTTTTGAAGGATCATGTGACACTGAAGACTGGAGTAATGATGCTGAAAATTCAGCTTTGATCGCAGGAATAAATTATATTTGAACTTATATTCAAATAAGTAAAATAGGTATTTTAAATTGTAATATTAAATAAGATTACTGTAGTTCTCACTGTATTTTTGATTAAATAATGGCAGTTTTGGTGAGCATAAGAGACTTCTTTTACAAACGTTTGAATTTTATTTTATTCTTCTGTATATAATTATTAGGGCTGCCAAATGATTACAATTTTTAATCTCATTAATTACAGGATGTAACGATTAATTAATCTAATTAATCAAACATCAAATTTGGCTGAGAAATTATCCCCAAAAGATCATTATTCTGTTAAATGAGAAAAGTATCAAATAGACATTACAAAAAGTAGCTTTAGAAAGAAAAGTTTCATTTGATTCAACATAGAATTTATTATACATAAACTTTTAGGCTGCAACGACCTGTATGATTCTCAACAGACAACTAAACAAGATTACATGTAATTTATTAGAGGTTCTGACAAAATGTTAAATGCTGCAGTCTATTTTAAATGTTTAATTAATCTGATTGAATTATTTTAAAAAAAACTGTTTCAATGATTCAATGACTCATTCATAGATACTTCACTTGTTTCATTACTGGATGAATGAGTTCGTTTTTGAACGAATCTCGAATTAATGATTCATTGACAAATACGTTTTTAACAGCTACTTGTTGCCACCTGGTGGTGTAACGATGTAATCAATACAATCATTATTTGAAGCACTAAGTTACTTTCAAAAGGTGATTTATTTTATTTTTATCACTACCGTAGACATCAGTGTTTATTTCTGAAATATAAACTTTTATCCTAGTACTTCTGTGATAATATGAATATTTGTAACACAGAAACAATCCCTGATACCACACGTACATCTCGGAGAAGTCTATTTGATGTGAATGTTTACATCTGGAAGACTGTATTTTTAGAGTGTTTGCTCATCTGCAATTGCCACAGACGTATTAATACATCTATAGGACGTTTCCTGTCAGATGTCACATAGACGTTTAGAAGATGTCTTTAAGATGTTTATGATTTAGAATGTATGTAAAACTGACATCTTAAAGACGTCTATCAGATGTTTGCAAACAGCAGATGCTTTCCAGATGAAGTGATCTTTAACAGACATCTTGCAGACGTACGTGAAACTGTGTGGTTGAAAAGACTGTGAAGTTGTTTCATACCTATACATGACAACTGCTCTCTCTGGCTCAGCAGCAGTGCGAACACAGATTTGAATATTCCAGTGTTATTTTGTCAAAGGTTTAATAGACACAGGCGAATCGTTGTCATTTAGGAATGAGATCGCCTGGGTGTTTGAATCGAGATTGCAATCTTTTAATGATTAATTGTGCAGCTCTATATATGGAAATATGAAATTATTTTTTAATGAAATGATACTCTAAATAAGAAACTAAAACTGCCAGTAGGTGGCGGTAAATGTTTTAATGAGTAAGTCATTGAGTCATTCGTTCATTCGATTCATTCAAATGGCTGATTCATTCATAGTCAAACCAAAATTTATTCAGACACCTTGAACATTTAATTCATTAATACAGTTTATTTACTATAGTTTAAAAAATGGTAATAAAATATGACAAGATCTCAGAGTTAAACTGTGTCAGAAAAAAATAATCAGATAACACTTAAGCAAAACATGGTCAGGTCAAAGTGTCTGAATAATTTTTGGTTCCAAATTTTTATCAATTTTACTGGTAGTCCACTGTATGAAGAAATTTTGGGTATATGTCACAGTTAACTTTATTTTGCTATCCTCACTTACATAAATGAACTATAGTGTCCTGCACCCACTAGTAAAAATATATCAAAAATGTCTGAATAATTTTTGGTTTGACTGTAAATGGCTCTCTTCTATGAACGGGCCATTGAATCATTGGTTCACCCGATTGATTTGTTCAAACAGCTGATTCATTTATGAATTAAGTAAATGGCTCTCTTTATAAATGGGCCATTGAATCATTGGTTCACCCGATTGATTTGTTCAAACAGCTGATTCATTCATGAATGATGTAAATGGCTCTCTTTATGAATGGGCCATTCATTGAATCATTGGTTCACCTGATTGATTTGTACAAATAGCTGATTGATTCATGAATGAAAGGTTTTGTTCACCCAAAAATGAAATTTCTGTCATTAATTACTCACCCTCATGTCATTCCAAACCTGTAAGACCTTCGTTCATCTTCGGAACACAAATATTTTTGATGAAATCTGAGGGTATCTGAACCACACATAGGCAGCAATGACATTGCACCTTTTGAGGTCCAGAAAGACATGGTTAAAATAGTCCACGTGACTGCAGTGGTTCAACCTTAATGTTATGAAGCGACGGTGCATTTTTTCCATAACTAAGTAATTAAATTGACGCGTTAAATCAACAGCCCTAATAATTATATAAAATAATAATATTAATTGTTAATTTGAATTAATAACATTCAAATTAATAAAATGTTTAATATTGCATTTATTATATTCTATTAATAAAATAAGTAGGTTTAATTCATTCGCTCCGACTCATTGTGCAGCAAAGAAGTTTAAGTTTACTGTTTCCATTTCTTTGTTTCCACAGAAAATAAACACCTGCTGCCCGCAGACAGGAAGCCCGGCGAGGAAACAGAGAGCCTTGTGGGTAAGCAGGTGGAGTATGTGACGGATAAAGGAGTGAAGAGAACAGGCCTCGTCATCTATCAAGTTCCCGCCAAGCCGTCTGTCTACTACATCAAATACGACGACGATTTCCACATCCACGTGTACGACCTGGTCAAGACCACCTAAAAGAAACACAGACAAAACAAAGAAAACCGAAACAAACCCACTGCTTCACCTCTTTGTAGCTTAAGTATCATCGCCTCTCATTGTACAGTCTGCCATGCCGCGCCGTGAAGGGCTGGCCTCGGAGGTACTGTATGAAGCGTCCGTGTACAGGGTTTGTTCTTTTGAGTTGATGTCATTGTCCACAGCTTAGGGAGACGATTTTTACAATTGTCATATCAAAAGAGTGTATTTATACGTGTGAGTTGGCCATCATTTGGTATGTTTATAATCCCTTGGAATAACCCGTAAACCCCGGAAAAGGTCAATCTCGTCACATTTTCGAGATTTGGTGAGACTGCGGAGGAGTTTCTTGATTTTGAATTGTAAATAGTTCTGGTCAAAAAAAAAAAAAAGACAAATGAAAGAGACATTTGATTACAAATGAAACTCTCTAACTGACCTATTTATGTATTAATATGCTTCATAACAAATGTTTGCTCTCAGAAACGCAGTTTGAGTTGGCGTTATGTAATGCATAGTGTCGCTCTTTTAGTTGCGTTTTCCCCCAAATCAGATCAGATCTGCAATGAGACAGAAGTGTTTCTGCTTTCTGCCACCTTTAAAAGGTGCTCTTTGATTTTGAAAGCAAAGCTCCAGTCAGTAAAGGCACCAAACTAAGACTATATCTTGTTTTGAACAGATGTAGCATAGAGGAAGCACTATTGACATGTTTCTGAAAAGGTTTTCTGTAGTGATTTAACCTCAGAGGAGTATTAAATGACTAAAGCGGTGGCACTGAGTGACGTCAGGTCCTGTCTTGTAGCATCATCAAATGCTCTACGAATAGGGTTGCCCGTTTCCTGTGTGAAATCATTCGTGTTTTGTTACACATTTGTTTTGTTGATGACTAGAACACCAAGCCACATACTACAGCTGCGATTTTGAATGTCAAGCATAGCAAAAATAAAACCAGTCTCCTTTTTTTGATTTTAGTAAGATGACCAATGCAATTAGATATGACAATGCACAGCAGTTTGCATATATTTTAATTGATGAACAATCACTTTTTGCAAAAACAAGAGTTTATATTGCATAGCCCAGTCTGATTTGACGTTGAATAGGCCCTGGTTTAGTAAAACACGAATCCAATCCAGCAGGCTGGATAGACCTGTTAGACCTCTACAAATATCATAATGTCTTCTCCATTGCCTTACTGTGAATTAAAGGCAGGTCTTAAATGATGAGAAGCTCAAATTCACCTCATGTTATTGTCCCAGCTGATCTGAGCAGAGCTATTTTTGTTCTTTTTCTTGACTTCAGATAAGTTTCCCCTTGTGCACGACTCTGTGTGAGCTTTATCATCAGCCCCCTTTTGTGACTATTTCTTGCTATTCTTGCTTTTTGCATTGCTTCACGCAAGTTCATGTAGCTGATTTGGCCTTTTTTTTTTTTTTTTGCTTGTAGTATTTGCACTTTATTCTTACGCTGTCAAGCATTGCTCCAGTGTTTCTTGCAGGAAGTCAAAGATTAAAAAACACAGTGTGAAATTAATTTAGTTGATTTCAGTTACAAAAAAACCCAACAACAACAACAAAAAAAGAGTATATATGGAGTGTCTTACTGATTGGCATTACCAAAATGAAATATACATGAAAGATTGTTTGAAAGCATTAAAACATAATTTATTTAAATTGAAATTGCATTTGTTGGTTTTTAATATGACCATAGATTGCCAAGAAACTACTTCATTTTTATGCAAATTATAATATTTTATATTTTAATCCAACACAATATTCTTTTTTTTTTTTTTTTTTTGCCAATTAATTTGATTTATTCGATCACACCAAATTTAACCACTGCTTACAATAGACCTGTACATAAATGAATTTGGTTATGTAAATGTAATGCAAAGAAATGAGGATTTCATATGTAAATGTTGGATGTTCGGCGCTGCTCTCTGATTGGGTGTGTTTGCTGATCTCGACTCATTTTCCTGCTGTGGTTTGCATGTGGTTATCATTTCTCCGACAGGTTTTTAAATTTTTCCAGTACATTAGCGCTTCGCACAAATTCATCAGTTGTTTATTGTGCAGTTTTATTCTTGTTAGATATTCAGTATGTCATTATCAAAAACACACAGCATGTTCATTTTTTTGGAAAAGATAAATTGTTTGTTTGTCCTTATGCCAGTAAATCTTTTGGGCAACCCAATTTGGGATTACGGGAAAGTATTGTTCAGTGAAATGCACATTTCTCTAAATGATTTGTTCAACTTTCAGCTGTGGATATGGATTGAGTTTCCGGTCCGTTTGCTGTGACTTCAGGTGGAATATTTTCTGTATATTCTCCGTTGTGCTTTAAAAACACTTGTACTATATTTCTGCTTTCCCTGTAGACAAAAAAGTTTGATTTCAAGCCGTTCAAAATGTTCAAGGTTTCACGACACTCAACTGGCTTCTGCGGTTTTTCTTTCTCCTAACTGTGAACTAGTAATTCTCTCTCTGGCTTCTTTGTAACTGTGTTTTATTGTGTGGTCCGCGAGCTTCTGCCGGTTCCTCTGGTTCTTCTATTTAATCTGTTCTTTTGCTGCTTTTTTACCAAAGTTAGGTTTCAGTAGGTGACATTGAGGAGTGTCAAACTATTCATCCTGTCTGTTTGTTTGATGTTATCGTAAATAATAAAAGAGATATTTTTTGCACTGAAAATTGTTGTTGTTTACTTGTATCTCACGTATAAGATGCACACAATGTAAAAACATGCTGTTTAACTCTTTCCCCATTGTAGAGTGCAACAGTCGGGTTCCGGAAGTAAAAACTCCATTCAGTTTCTCCATAAGGAAATTGATTTTTAACAATACCTTATAAATCTTTAAAGACAAACCTACTGTGAGCTACGAGGTTGTTAATCCACGGTATTTGCTTCTGCTGACGTGTCAGCCCACATTATTTCAGCTTATTTTTAAAATAATTGTTTAACAATGGAATTCCTGGTGAAAAACTACATTACCCATGATGCTGTACAAAAAATACACCAATCGGAGAGTCAAAAAAAGCAGCATATGCCAAAATAGCTCTTTAGCTCCGCCCATTCCCATGAAGCACTGCAAATGACATAGAGTCCACTCAAAATACTGAAATGTTTGCATATTTTGCAATAAACTTAAAATATATTGTTTTTATACATATAATCAGCAATTGTAAATGAGTAGTTATATATTTCTCTATTTTTTAATTCGATTATGCTGTCTGCAATGCTTCATGGGATTGTAGTTCTTTCTCTCACTAAAGCTGTTAAGTACACAATCTTGTACCTTTTGTCTTTTTGTCCCGATTTTCAAAAACAGTTTTGCTTCAAATCAAAGTTTGTAGTGTTGTGATTCGCCTCGTAGCTGATTGGCTTGGTTCATGACTTATAACTCTTTAACAAAGACTATTTTAAAATCCCTATGGAAAAAAATGAATGAAAAAGGGTGTGGGCGCTGTTGCACTCTATTGATGGAATTTTCCAAGTATGTCCAACTGTCTGTGTCTCACAGTACTACAAACCACGCCCCCTCAAATACGCCTTACTACAAGTTACGCCCCCTACAATGAGACAGCCAATCATCAGAACCCCTCCCTCTGGGATCATTGATGTCGTCACTATTAACTCCGAAGCCCTTAAAACTGTCTCACACTTTTGTGGTATTTTCCTTATTTTGTAACCTGTAATTGAATTCCCAATTGTATTTACCCCTGGCATTGGTTTTGTATGTTCTTAGCAACAATAAAAAAACATGTATTTCATATGTCTATGACTAGTACCGCACTTCTACTTCACCTTCCTTGCATTTTTAAGCTTGGGCATACAGCTCGTAGATCACCGGACACCTTAAGTCATCCTGTTTGTTTTCCCTCAGTCTTTAAAGTATTTTAATTATGAAATTCTACAGTAAATTTTAATTTTATTAAAGGGTTAGGGTTAAGGAAAGGTTTAGGGTTTTTAGCTAGATTGTATAATTTATTTTATGTTTTAGGGTACTAATAGAAGTTATTTCACACTTCATAAAGATTCGAAAGCAATATAAGTTATAGCCTTACAAACATTTCATACATAAAACATAAAATAAATGTACTTGAAAAGATTGTTTCAGTTAATTACATCCACACGTGTTGGAGTAACTTGTAGTTGTAGGTAAAAAAAAAAAAAAAGATTTGTTAAAGCAGTTGTAAATGTGTATCTTTACCACAGATTGTACTGAGACTGACCCGGTGTTATTTTTTATTTTACTTTTATGAATATTTTGAATATTCTTTTATTTTTATAGCCTATTTTTAGTTCTCATGTTAATTTTAGTTTAATTTTTAGTAATTTCGTTATGTGCTTTTGTCATTTTATTATTATTATTATTATTTTTAATATTGCTATTTAGGTTTAATTTAGGCCTAATTTAATTTCAGTTTTAGTTTTTATTTATTTCCAGTTTTAGTGCTTCAACTTAAACTTATTGCCAAAGCAACATTTCTAATTTTTGTTTAGTTCTTCAAGTTTTTCAACTATTTTTTTATTTATTTCAGCTTTATTTCAATTAACAGAAATGTTTTAAATAGTTCTAGTTAATGATAATAACCCTGATTTTGATCCATATACAGTGCACTAACTCAAAATAATCTGAGCTAAAACATTTATAGTTCATACATACAAAGCAATTTAAATTATCACACAGAACAATAGAGCAATTTTTTTACCCATTATGCATCAGTTTTTTCTTCATTCATCTGTTTGGAAATGTAAACAGCACTGCCAGACCTTCAGCCTTGTGAGCATTGAACTGTGGGTCATCATCCAGAATGTCAGGCAGGTTAAAACGGGTGATCAGTCACGCTTTATGACTCTCTCTGTATCTGCAGTAGGTGTAACACATGCAGACAGAAGTGGCTTCAGACGGGACATTTCTCAATGCACTTGCACAGGATTCAGACGGCAAGCTTCTGATCGAGGATAGCAGTGAAAATGAAGGCGTATTTGAGTGTTTTTCTGCTGAGTGCTGCCCTCACGGCCTACATGTGGAGAGACACCTTTGATCCAGGTCAGGACAACAGCTTCACAATAATGTGCTCATTTTTATTATTGCATGCCATCTCTTCAGATATTCTAGTTCTTTTATGTTGAATGTGTAATATAAAACATATACAGTAGTCTACTTTGAGAAATCCTGAAAATGAGTTTTAAAGCTATTTGTGTGGGCAGTTTATATATTTGCATGTAAAAACACAATCTAGCATTAGAAATGAAAACTAACCAAGAATAAACATGAAGAAAGCCTTGCATTTTCCAGAGGCATTCATATTTTGTAGATGGTTTAACACAGGCTTTGTTACCAAACTTAAACTATAAATACGTAAACTCAAAATGTTTGCAAGTATGTCACTAGAATATTAACCAGATAAATGATTATATTGCCATCTTGTCATGAAAACTGTTGGCAGACTAATTTATTATGGTTATGTAACGTGTTCATATGAACATAACCTTGGAGAAAATACATGGTGATGATCTAGAGATTATAATTTATGTAGTAACTGAATTTTTTGAAAAACAGAATTGAAGCTGTCTTTATGTAATAGAATTAAAAGGACTTTTTACTCTGTAAATCCTAACATGAAATAATAGTCAGAAACATCTATGTATTTTTAAAATTTTATATATATATAGTAATAGGGTTCAATAGACTGGAGACTGGACTTGAGAATATGGAGGAAGAACAGCTCAGTTTTATTCAGAGGCCCTAACTGAGGAAAAATATGCAATTTGGTGTATTTATTGATATTTATATGGCCAAAAAGTAAGATGAAATTCTGATAATAATGTAAATCAATGAGGTCTTTTTAACAGTATAGCAGACTACTGACATAAAATGCATATAAATATCAGTCAGCACTCTATATCTCCAATAATATGTCATAGTAAGATGATATTTAAATGCTTAGTTTTATGATCAAAGCTCTGTAATGCAATACAATGAGAGTGAAGGTAAAAGCCTGATGGATCATATTTGATACTCGCATGATTTTTCTAAAAAATGATGTATTGATAATCAAATAAAGTTGCTTCAGTCCAGTAAGTGTTCATCTTGAAATATTACTAACAATATAAAAGATTTTTTTATGATTACTTTATAAAAATGAGTAAAGATTTCACAGCAAAAAGACACTTTTTACATTTATACTAAACAGCCTTTTACTTGCCTTCTGTCGTCTGATTGATAGTTATACTTTTTTTTTTTAGCATGTAGTAGATTGTGTCCAACAGGGTTTTCAGCATTTTGATCATGTTCATAATTTAGAGGCCTTAAAAATGCATGGATAAAACATGATACAGTAGGCTTTATAAGGGTTAGTTCACCCAAAAATGAAAATTCTGTCATTAATTACTCACCCTCATGTCGTTCCACACCCGTAAGACCTTCATTCATCTTCAGAACACAAATGAAGATATTTTTGATGAAATCTGAGAGCTTTCTGTCCCTCCATTGACAACTACCACTTTCAAGGCCCAGAAAGGTAGTAAAGACATCATTAAAGTAATCCATGTGACTCCAGTGGTTTAACCTCAATTTTATGAAGTGACACAAATGCTTTGTTTGCACACACACAAATTTTTTTTTTTTACCTATTTAATATTTACATATTTGGAACAACATGAGGGTGAGTACTTAATGACAGAAATTTTCATTTTTGGGTGAACTAACCCTTTAAAGGATTAGTCCACTTTCAAATAAAAATTTCCTGATAATTTACTCACCCCCATGTCATCCAAGATGTCCATGTCCTTCTTTCTTCAGTCCAAAAGAAATTAAGGTTTTTGATGAAAACATTCCAGGATTATTCTCCTTATAGTGGACTTCAGTTGGCCCCAAACGGTTGAAGGTCAAAATTACAGTTTCAGTGCAGCTTCAAAGGGCTTTAAACAATACCTGACGAGGAATACTGCCCTTCACAGGTCAAAGTTTGAACTAAATTGTCATATACAATATGCTTGTGCAAGTATATAACAATTAGTTCAAACTTTGACCTGTGGAGGGCAGTAATACACTTAGCAGCGTCTACACTGCCGGAATTCTAATAGAGAAGAAGAAGAAGAAGAAGAGAGCTAGTTCAAGACGAGCGTCTATGGTTAAAACGTATATAATTTTTTATTTTTTTTTAGAAAATGACCGATCGTTTCGCTAGATAAGATCCCTATTCCTCATCTGGTATCGTTTAAAGCCCTCTGAAACTGTAATTTTGACCTTCAACCGTTTGGGGCCAATAGAGTACCTCAGGGATGACGTGTTTTTGTAGGCCAACCTGGAAGTTAGCGGCGCACGGGTTCCCTCGATCGAAAGCCTATGCATTTTTCCCATAGACTTTTGAAAAATTGCAAAAAATAAGCACTGTGTTTAACAAAGGGTTATGACACTTACACGTTTTGTCTATCAAGATAATCTTTACAAGTTAACACAACATTTATACATTTTGAAGCCTAAATAAAGTCGTCAGATATAAAAAGCTAACAGTAGGCTATAAACGGACTACAGCACACCATGGTCGCGGATCAACGTCACCACCACCAAGCTTCCTCAAACTTTATTTAAAAAACAACTTTATTTAAAAACATGCTCGCTGATTATGATCTGCGCTGTGTATGAATACTTATCCACTTTTTCATGAGAAATGCTGTCCAAATGTCCTCTTTGTCATGATGACGTCTAAAGTCCCCGCCAAAGGAAGTAGTCCATTTTAGCAATTTGTTAGCAACCGCCATTTTTAAGTCACAATAAAGGTTTAAAAAATCACAAGCGGGTTATAACTGGTGTGTTTTATGTCATAGATCAAAACGTGAAAATATTTAGAGGCTTTGTTAACCACAGACCTTATTTCAGGCAATTTAGCAAAAACCCATTCAAAAAACCCATTGACTTCAGGGCGATGGAACCGGAAGTCCTAAAATGCTAACTTGCTTCCGGGTTTTGCCTACAAAAACACATCATCCCTGAGCTACTCTATTGAAGTCCACTATAAGGAGAATAATCCTGGAATGTTTTCATCAAAAACCTTAATTTCTTTTGGACTGAAGACGGGAGGACATGGACATCTTGGATGACATGGGGGTGAGTACTTAATGACAGAAATTTTAATTTTTGGGTGAACTAACCCTTTATGTTGCTTCTAACCTTTATGTTTTAACCTTTGTTGGAGTTCAAGCCTTAATAAATCCTATGATCGAGTGGTGGGTTGGTTAACAGTTACCTGTCCTGAATTACACTGAGAGACCAGTGTGTTCTTCAACATAGAATCAGTTCGGGGGACCCGAGTGTTGATCACAGGGGCCAGTTCAGGGATCGGGGAGCAGATGGCCTACCATTACGCAAAGTTTGGAGCTCAGATCATCATCACTGCAAGACGATTAGAGGCTTTAAAAAAGGTCAGTTCCACGTAGTTACCTTATATTAACAAGTACTTTCTTAAGTAAGTACACTGTAACTACACGTACTGTAAAATAAAGTGCAGCCAAAACTTTGATGAGCAAATGGTGTCCTGTGGATGTTCAGGTGGCGCAGAAGTGTGTGAAACTGGGTGCACAGAAGATGATGTACATGACCGGAGACATGTCCGACCCCGCTGACCCCGAGAGAGTCGTCAAATACGCTGTGGAAAAACTGGGTGAGAAATGATTCAATATATTATGCAATATATACATTACCAGTCAAACGAATTGAAATAATTACGATTTTGTCATGTTTTTGAAAGAAGTCTCACCATGGCTGCATTTATTTGATCAAAAATACATTAAAAACAGTAATATTGTGAAATATTATTACAATTTAAATTAGCTGTTTTCTATGTGAATATATTTTAAAATGTAATTTATTCCTGTGATCAAAGCTGAATTTTCAGCATCATTACTCCAGTCTTCAGTGTCACATGACCCTTCAGAAATCATTCTAATATGCTGATTTGCTATCAATTATTATTTGTGCTCAATTATTAATAATGGTTCTTATTTGAATCAATGTTGAAAATGGTTTTTGCTGCTTAATATTGTTTTGGGGGGATACAATGGGACATTTTTTTCAGGATATGAATAGAAAGTTAAAAAAAAAAAAAACATTTATTTGAAAATGCAGCTTTTGTGAGCATAAGAGACTTCTTTCAAAAATGAATTATTCTTGAATTATTCCAAACTTTTGTCTGGTAGTATATATCGTGTGTTTGTGTCCTGCAGGTGGACTGGACTTTCTAGTGTTGAATCATGTTGGAAACACCAACGTTGAGTTCTGGAACAGAGACGCAGACCACGTCAGGTCACTCATGCAGGTGAAGCACGTGAGAGAATGGCTTTCTGTGCTTTTGTTGTGCCGGTGTAACAACATGTGGATTTCTTCATTTTCTTTTCACACTGATTTGTTGCAGGTGAATTTTGTGAGTTACGTGCAGATGGCCGGAGCAGCACTTCCTGTGCTGGAAAAATCTGCCGGTTCCATCATTGTAGTTTCCTCAATAGCAGGTGAGTCTAACTTTGTTGGTGCATGTTTAGTTAAAATTAATCTAAATTTAACTTAAAAGTTAAAAGCACTTCTATGATTCAGGCAGAGTTGCAGGTCCCCCAACCCCCCACCATATGAGAAAAAATGACAGACAAAAGCATTTCATGCAATGTAACTGCAATTACTTCATTATCTCTGTTATATTTTACATTTAACCTCCCATATTTCACTCATAAAAGTCTATTTATGAACACATTCTATCTCTCTAACCATAATGAAATACTTTTAAGTATGTAACTAAACCACCAGTAGGTGGCAGCAAATCATTGTCTTAACGAGTGAGTCATTGAATCATTCAGTCAAACGATTCGTTTAAAGTGGCTGATTCATTCGGGGACAAAGCTGTGTCCGAAATCACATACTCTCTTGAGTAGAAACTTATTTTGAATGAGTAATTACTTCACGACTGCTAAAAAGTGTTCTATGTAGTACGAGTGTGTGTAGTATGAATGTAATCTGGACGTACTTCGTTCGCCATGTTGTCATTATCATGTGACCTACCAGCGCCAGCTGCATCGCTTCACTGCCATTCACAAATCCTCTCCTGTGTCCATCGTATGCACACTTCAATCTTGCCGGAAGCAGTAGGTCATCCTGGTACTTTTTGCCTATACTCTTTTATGAGTACTGTGAATTCAGACATACTTCTTTTGTCACATGCTATTTTTCACCTACTATTAGTAGGGAAGTATGTGATTTCGGATGCAGCTTTATGAGTGAGTCACTGAGTCATTCATTAAAATGATTCATTCAAAAACTAACAAAACATTACTGTGTTGCTCTGAGACGCACAATGGCTGTGGATTTGTTTGGAATTATTTTAACTGGCAAAATTGAGCAAAAACAGACAATATTCTAAAATGTAAGTCACCCAATAGTAACTTATATTTTACTGAATTGTTAAATCAATATGACACTTCAAACGTGCTGATATTCGGGAAAACCGCACTCTTGCTTGTGTGGCATTGCTTAACTAGCTATCCATTATAAATATTAAAAATAAGAACTCGCACAGAGACATTTTTTGCCCCATATCTTAAATTTTGGGGGAATTTTTATTTTCTTTTTGGTGCCATTTTTGTGAACTGGGATGCATTTTTTTTTGTGTAAAGGCATTTGTTGACTGAACTTTAGTGCCACTAAAGGTCAGTCACATTCAGTTATAAATGACTAAAGGTTAATGCTGTTTTCCTCCCTGATTCAGGTAAGTTGGCGAGTCCATTTGTGGCTCCGTACACCTCTACTAAGTTTGCGATGAACGGATTCTTCGGAGCGCTGCAGAATGAACTAGCAATCCAGAAGAGCAACGTGTCTGTGTCCATCATGATCCTCGGACTGATCGACACAGAGACGGCTATGAATAAGATTAGGTTTGTTTTCCACTACAGACAGAATTGATGACACTGACTAACTTTATCTGATATTGCAAACTTTCCCTTTTTAATGATTATCACCTTCATCAAGTAAATTATAATTGGTTAGGAACTATTTTCTTGAATCAACATTTCTATCATATAGCAAACAGTATCTCATGTTTAATAAATGCTACAGACCTCTGAATTTAGTTTACTTCTTAAATGTTACATCAGGTTGCTGGTTTTTAATAATCATTATGTATTACCATTTTATGGAATATCTTATGTTTAAAATGGTAAGAATGGTTTATTTACATGAAAAACAATTTATTAATCATTGTAGATATATAATATAAATATATTAAAAATATTAAATAGTTTAGTTCAATTGTTAGAAAACCCATTTCAACATTTACTACAACATTAAAATCAAAAGTTGTATCTGTTAATATTATTTAATGGACTTAACGATAGATCAGTGTTAACAAAGATTTCTAGCTCAACTAATAATAACTAAAGGGACCTCATTGTAAAGTGTTACAGTTTTTATTATTATTAATTAAATGTTTGTTCTGTTAAAATGTTTCGAGGACATTGGTGCTGCGGTCCAAAATGCAATCAATGTTTCCATTCTATTCTGTGCGTCACTCAAGATATTTTAGGAAGCAGTTTATGAACTAATTTGCAGTTTGTCCTCAGGCACATTTATCTTGTTACCTTGGTGATCTGTTATAGTGGACAGAATAATGTGCTAAACATAACTAAAGTCTTGACACCAGACCCCACTCAGCTTCTCATGGATCATTCATAATCATTCTAGCAACTTCACACACACTGACACGACTGACTGAGTGAAGCTCAGGAACATGTCCGGGTCATATTTTTCTTTTCTTTCTTTTTTTCATAACAGATTTTCACCTGTCAATTCACAGATGTTTAGTATGTTTTTGATGTTCCTATTTCAGTGACTCATTTTTTTTTATTTTTTATAACCATGTATGAACGTGATTTTCTCAAAAATACATTTTACATATGGGACATGCTGCTCACATATTATTGCAGCACAGTTTATGCAGACTTCTGCTAATAAAATTTTATAAATAACTGAAATAAGCAAAATAATTAAATTAATTAAAATAAGTGTTTTCTATTTGAATATATTTAGCATCATTACTCCAGTCTTCAGTGTCACATGGTCCTTCAGAAATCATTCTAATATGATGATTTGCTGTTCAAGAAACATTTCTGATTATTATCAGTGTTGAAAACATATTTTTTGAGGAAACCATTATACATTTTTTTTTCATTATTCTTTTAGAAAGTTCAAAAGAACCACATTTATTTGAATTAAATCTTTTGTAACATTATAAATGTCTTTACTGACACTTTTGATCAATTTAATGCATCCTTGATGAATAAAAGTATTAATTTCTTTAAAAAAAACATACTGACCCCAAACTTTTGAATAGATATATGTATAAATGTACAACACACACACACCCACACACACACACACATATATATATATAGGTTTCATAAGCATATTGTGTAAATGTACTTGGAGTCAGTTGTTTTATTTGTAATAACGCAATACAAAATGATGCCAAATTATGCTGACAATTTTTAGCCAGGCTGTCATAAGAACTTATGAACACATGCAAAAACAAGAGAGAACTAATGAAATATTAATAACTGATTATGTTGTAGACAATGTATGCTTTTACCTGAGCTTTTTTCTTTTTTTTTTGCATAGTAAAATAAAACCTGTAGCTGCAGTTCGCCTTTTTTATACCTTGTTATACCTTAATGTAGTGTTTGGCTGACGCTTTTAATCCAAAACAACTTGATTATGGGATGAAAATGACCTGGACGTGTTTTCATGAGAATCACCCATAACTATTCTCTCTCTCAAATCTTTCTGCAGAGGATTCACCACGATGACCGCCTACCCTGCCAGTGAAGCCGCTCTGAGCATCATCAAAGCCGGGGCGACCCGTCAGAAAGAGGCCTTCTACCCCTGGTTCCACTATTTCACCTGCCTGATCAACAACATCTTCCCCTTTGTGAAAGATCTTATGCTGGCAGGCCTCAGCATGGAGAAAAAGGACTAAAACATCTGCAGAGTTTCAGACATTAAAAAGGTTTCAGACATGGAGAAAAAGGACTAAAACGTGCAGAGTTTCAGACATTAACAGGAATTTTTATTATTTTGTGAGAACATATGTATTGTGATGAGTGTTGTATGTGCACTTGAGTCAACTTTTGCATAGGGTTGGTTAGGAAATAATGGACAGCAGGCCATTCTTCATATAATTATTTTTATTAATTGTATTGTATTTGTACCCTAATTTATAGACCCAAATATACAAGCCAATCCTTGTAAATAATATTAAAATACAACCAATTCATTTTAAAATCAAATAAAAACAAATATAGGTAACACTTAACAATAAAGTTTCATTAGTTAAAGGGGACCTATAATGCCTCTTTCACAAGATGTAATATAAGTCTCTGGTGTCCCCAGAATGTGTCTGTGACGTTTCAGCTCAAAATACCCCACAGATCATTTATTATAGCTTGTCAAATTTGCCCCTATTTGGGTGTGAGCAAAAACACGCTGTTTTTGTGTGGCGGAGTTTTAACAGCTCACGCTTCGGTTGCTCAACAACAACAAAGCTGGAGAATCTCACGCAGCCAAAATGAGGATTGTCAGTAACGGTGTTCAGCCTTACATTGTTCAAACCGGAGTCGACACTGATGGAGAGACTCAGGAAGAAGTTACAACTTTTAGAATGAAACTGGACGTTTCTGAACGGTTAGTGGATAAATTTATGTAGTTGCTGTGGAGTTGATTCAACTCATCGACTAGCATGTGCCGTCATGTTAATCTTTTGTGCAAATCCAGCGTTGAATTGACCCTCGTTTGTGAAGCAGTTCGGCGTAAAATGACGGCATGACAACAACACTCTACTACAACAACTCTTCCTCTTCTCTAAAGCAGCCCAACATGGCCTCACCCCCTTTGTTGTGTGTTCTCGGGGGCGGGGTTTATGTATATTTTGGGGTTAGTGATGTCACAAACCCGGGAAGAAGCTTGTTGTAGTCCCTACCAGCCGTTTGTTGTAGTCCCTACCAGCCGTTTGTTGTAGTCCTTAAAAACCAATTTCTGTAAAAGAAAATATCTCCCTTTGCATTGAACTTTGAGCGTCGTAACTTTGCAGATGTTGTTTATGCTCAAACAGCAACATTACACACTATCTGAAGTTAAAAAAGTGAAATCACAATCAAGTACCCCTTTAACATGAACTAAGAATGAACAATACTTCTACCATTTTTAAGATCAAAAGTTATACCTGTTAACATTAGTTAATGCACTGTGAACATGGACATTAACATTTTTATTAACTAACATTAATAAAGGCTATTAAATGCTGTAAATATATATTGCGTATTAGTTCATGTTAATGCATTAACTGATATTAACAAATGAGACCTTACTGTAAAGTGTTATCCAAATAGCATTCAGCACAAGATGAACAAAATGCTTTTAATCACAATTATGGAACTATTTTCACATTTTCTTTCTTAGACTTCTGAGAGACCCACTTTTTAATTATTAAAATGTTTTGGTATTTATTTGTCTGACATTTTCAGTTAACTTTTGAACTCCACCAAGACTCTATATGAGTTGGGGATTTTACATTTCCAGTGATATTAAATCGTGTGTGTGTGTACTAATTAAACACATCAGTCTGTGATTCTGTATGTCTGTATCCGCAGTCTATGTATTAAAACAAATGCTGAAATAATAACGTCAGTCCTTTGGGCTTTGCGAAAACATAAAAAAATATCGTTCCTTTGTACTTTTTTTTCTCCTAAAAAAGAAATCTAAATGGAGAGCCAAACAGTTTTCCCATGAGCAGCTGAACCACTGAAGCATGTGAAATGTGAAATTAAACACTTGTTCCTCTGCTTATTGTGACTCAGACTCAATCGAGACAATTATTTTCCATTTGTAAAAGTAATTTATAATTAAATATTTGAAACTCTCCAACCGTTAAAGGCTTTTTCTGGTTGTTCTGTGCCACTATCAAAGTTTTAAAAGTATAATCATAATACAAACATTACATGTGTTTCAACTTACAGGGTCATATGGTTAATGAGCAGCCACGACAGCAAGGTCAAAAGGATCAGAAGTTGCACTGTCATTGCTGATAACATTAATCTACTACTGTATAAAATTCATTAAAAAGCAAATGACAGATCTGTGCTATTTGCTTTTTAATAAATTGCATATTCACTAGATTCTAGTACTATTTTGTGTGCTCAGTTGCTGTATATTTTAACACTTCAGGTGTCTGTTTTATTTCTGCTCATTTAATCTGTGATAATCTTTCAAGGTCAGTAGATCTACAGAACTGTGGAAAGCAGATAAGAGCCTCAGCGATCAGGGATTTACATATGATACATGTGTGGACAGACTTTCAGTGATTCGATTTCTAGCGACATTATGATGCAGTAACTTTCTGTATGGATGTATATTTTTTAAAAGTGCGAACGCTGGTTTAAAGGGTTAGTTTTTTTACTCAATAAGTGTGTTTTTGTTGCTTTCAAATATCAATGATCGCTGAATTGAATGCATGTGAATATGAATGACAACATAATGGTAATGGCTTGTGTTGGAACCAATTGCAATTAATATATTGCTTGCATTAAACACACACACACACACACACACACACTCTCTCTCTCTCTCTCTCACACACACAAACACTCTTTCTTACACACTCTCACACATACACTCATTCACACAGGTTTGTTTTGCTATCAAAATGAGGACGTTCCATAGGCGTAATGGTTTTTATACTGTACAAACTGTACATTTTCTCCCCCTACACTACCCCTACTCTTAAATCTACCCATCACAGAAAACATTCTGCATCTTTACATTGTTAATAAAACATTGTTTAGTATGTTTTTAAAGCTATTTTAAATATGAGGACTCATGAAATATCCTCATATTTCATGTTTACGTCGTAATACCAGCGTAATACCTATGTCATTATACAAATTTGTGTCCTCATAAATCACAAACACACAAACACACACGCACACACGCACGCACACACACACACACACACGGCTACTTTTAAATGTCCGCCTTGAAGAAAGCTGCTTTTTAGACCTGACTGCCAGCACACAAGCATCAGGTTATAATGAGATCGCGACTGCCTCTAGTGGACAGTCACGGGAACTGCGACCAGAACACGGAGGGTCCCTGTACGTCACAACTGCTCCAGCTTGTTGCCATGGTGACCTCGCCTCATCCGCAAGAGTTCTTTGCCAAGTGTGATGTTGCCAAAATTCAAAATCAGCAATGCAACCAAACCAGTGTTCAACAAAACAAGAAAACATGTACATCGATCCATTAAAAAAAGAACGTTAAACATAATGATAGATTCAATATAAAATAGATCAGTTAAATACATTGTCTTTCAAATGCTTTCATTGTTCATTATAGAGATGAATTAATGAAATTAGCAATGTTAAGTAATGAAAAAAAACAAAATTCTTATTATACAGTTGCCCCAAAACAAATTTAGACACTTAAGCTTTGCTTAAAAATGTCTGCATCATTGCATTAAATACAAATTATCAAGGCAAGTGTGGTTTATTGTAAAGAAAGATGCACACACTTCCAACAGCATTTTTTAAGAGTGATTCAAGTGTTCAAATACTCTTATTTATAGCTATATAAAGTATGTATACAGTGGACAAATAAGAACATTAAACTGCACGATCAACCACACAGTGGCACTATAGGGTAAAAGATTTTTGTCCAAAGGAAATCAATGAGTTGGAAATTATATTTTTACCCTAGTCACCACTAGTATTTCTTGCTCAAGGACGTGTCAGAATTTACATCATGAGATATTTTTAGGCAGAACTGAGGCGGTGAATGCTGTTCCTCTTAGATTTGTGCTACTAATTTTACGTCAGCTGAAATATTGAACTTCTAAATCACTGGAGTATTTGCTTACTACAACATAAACTTTTCTGTGATTGCGGCTCGGCTGGTTTAAGGACAAATCTGTATGCATATAGGCTATAGTAACATTTACTTGCCATTACTAGACATCTGGAGGTCACGACCTCGTACACCAGACTAATGTTATGTCCCTGATAAAGAGATCGTAAACCGATCAATGTCTCATTTTAACAATCTCTTTACAAATGATAAAGAATAGTGAGAGGGGAATTGATTTTTCTTGTCTTCTTCGCAGAGATTCATTCTGATCTAATGGGGCTGTTAGTGAGATGTATGGAGCGCCGCTGCTCTTCGCAGCCTCTGGTTGTGGGATCGCTGTCCAAAGCAAAGTTTTTGTTGATTCAAATCTGATCAGGATGGAGTGGCCGATGGCAGAGAGTCAGCACTTTGTTTTTGCAGAGTCAGCAAACCAACGATGAGCAAATGAACACTTCATCAGAGCAGAGATCCATCGCCACAGAAACACACATCTGATATCTGCTCGATGTTTCCTCCACAGATCCAGAGATATTATGTGCAAATAATATTGTGCATTCTGATATGAAACGGGTTTCATTCCTTAATCACATGGATTTGAATAGGATAATCTTGTATCATATTGGTATAAAAATATAAAGAGAACAAAAACATATTTTTATTTGTTATCGACTACAGCATGAAGTGCATTAAACTTTATATTACTTCAGGGTTTCCCAAAGTGGGTTTGTGGAGGAACTGCAGATTGATAACTCTGTAAGTTGATAATTAATTATTAATTATTTAATTTAATAATTAATTCAATCATACAAATGGAAAATTAAATTTATTTTAAGATAAAAACAATCCAAATAAAACAAATACAAAAACAAAACACAAAGAGAGAACACATGCAAATGTTTTGTTAAATTATTGACTTTTAAGAATATATAAAAGAAAAGAAAAACTTCAACATATATGATTTTCCAAAACGTATAAAAGAAGTAGGCTTTGGTAGAATAAAAAATTTAAAAGATAATAATGAACAATAAACAAACAATTTACTGTCATTGTGTGAATAACATGTAATCATGTAATCAATAAAAAGTAACTGTAATCTGATTATGAGCATTTTAAAAAGTAATCAAATTACAAGTATAATAGTGACACATTCTATTTACACCATGTAAAAGTATCAGTTCGTTGCAATAAGAGTAAATAGTAATTAGATGCTATCTATACTTTATATTGGCAGATACTATTTGGACCTTAGTATTTTTGTACATTAACAGGATGCAATAATATCATAGAGTGTAAATAATTATATTTATTAAAATTATTAAATGGATGCTGCTTTATTGGGAGAATAAAAACCTTCCCTACACCTTCCCCTAACCCTACCCAATAAACACTTTTAATATTATTAAACACTCGTTCGCAGGTTATTTCCACTTTTAGAACATTATTTTCATTTTTAGTGAAAATAAATGCAAGCTCGGCAAAAGGCGGATTCGAATCCGAGTCGATTGCGTTAAAAGCCAGATCTGTGAGATTTACTCGCTACTGCTGCGCCACTGAAGATGTTGAATTCCGCATCTTTTTTAAAACTTGAGTGGCCCAACCAGACATTGGTGGGCGGAGCTAGTGTAAATAGCGTTTGCCAACAAGGGACGCTATTTGCACTTAGTGTAAATAGACACTTTGATTGTTATGGAAGCTTGTTTTCCCTACTAAAAAAAAAAAAAAAATAAAATTGCGACTTTTTATCTCACAACTGCGAGTGACTTTTATCAGAATTCTGAGATATAAACTCGCAATTGCAAGTTATAAAGTCCAATTCTGAGGGAAAAAAGACTTTTCTTCTCAGAATTGCAAGTTATATCTCACAATTCTGACTATAACTCACAATTTTGAGAAAAAGTCAGAATTGCAAATTTTGTATCTCGCAATTCTGACTTTATAACTCACAATTGCGAGTTTATATCTCACAATTGCGTGTTATAGTCAGAATTGCGAGATAAAAAGTCACAATTACCTTTTTTGTTTTTTATTCAGATCTCTTCTGAAAACTCTTTTTCTCAGGAGAAACATCTGAGGACATGTCATGGAGTCAAACTTATTAAACTTCAGATGTTTTTTACTCCATAGACAGGATTTATAAGGATGCAGCAGACGAGATGCTTGTCCTTCATGCTCCGACTCAATCAATCTGTCCGTTTATCGCTCTCCAGTCGTATTTCCTTTCATATCGCTCACAGGCCGCTGCCCTCAAACTTTTAACTCATGTCAGACTTTCACCTTCTGCTAAGAAAGGTTCATATTAAGACAATTCATTATGATAATCCTAATTCATAATTTGTGACCCTGAGAGAGTTCAGATGAGACGAGAATGAGATTGATTCTCATTAACTGACGGTAATAAAGATGAACTGATGCTTTCAGTCATCCACCACATCAGTCCCTTCATTATAATTGGAAATGTATTTAACAAGCCACTGAGTCACTGCTTTTTGATATCTGCCACATTGAAAGGAAAGCTTTATTTCATTGGATAAATGTGGTGACGTAACTGCAGAGGTCATCTCTAACTTAATCTCTTTTTACTTTTTCACCCCACAATAAAAATCCTGTCGTCATTTACTCACCCTCATGTCGTTCCAAACCTGCATGACTTTTTTTCTTCTGTGGAACATAAAAAAAGAAATGTCAAAGCTGCTGTTTTCCACACAGTGAAGTACAAAATCTCTTTAAAAGCATGCTTTTTTTGTGTGAAAACCATTTAAACTCTTATATTCAAAATCTTATATTATGGCATTAATTAATGTGATAGTTAAAGGTCAGTGTAAAAATAGCTAAAAAATTGCAAATATCATGACCCCACACAGCATTATACACCAGTATTTTTGTACAAAAATCTGTAAACAAGGCCAGTATGTCTAAACATAATTATAAGAGAAACTTGTTTGTGGTTCAAAAATATTTTGATGATGTTTTGCTATATAATTACATGGCGACTGCATCAACACAACACTGTAATAATCAAATTAGCTGTACAAGTCATATAATTTTTAAGGGGCTATATGTAATATTTTTATGTATTAATCACATTTTATTGCCAATGTGTGAATAGCTTGTAACGAATGTTAAAAAACGAGACTTCCTAGGTTGTCTATATAAGCTTGTAGACTGGACTCGGGTCGTTTTTGCCGGGAAAATCAAAAGGGTGTGACGGTTACGCGCGCTCCCGTTCAATGACACATGAAATAAATGTTCAGGATAATGTCAAAGGAGCCATTCTGTAGGTAATGTCAAAGTGTCATGCAAAAAAATGGGTTTAACTCAAACTATAGTCTCACATAGATTTATACAGTCTACAGTCTGAAATATACAATCAAACTATTTTAATTACCTCATCTGTCGACATGATGCCGGTGAATTGCAGAAGTGGTCTAAACATATCCACATCACTATATGATCAGATGATTTCTTGCTGTTTTCTCGCCGCTGTCATTTTTGTTGTGTTTATTTTGTAATTGAGAGGAAAGCGCGCTGCACATATTTACATATTCATCTAAACGTCGCTCTCAGTAGGATAGACGGCGTCCGGATGTTCGTTAACAGTATATCACTGCAAAGGTATTTACTTCTTTTTTTTACTTATAAGCAAAGAACGAAAAAGAAATTCTCCATGAGTTTATCGAGGCCTGGAATCTTCTTCTTCTTCTTCTTCTTGTGACGTTTATTGGCGGTGGGCAAGCCAACTTTTGGTGCATTACCGCCACCAACTGAACTGGAGTGTGAAGTGACAATGGGAAGGATTATATATCTATATCTACATCCATATATATCTATATCTACATACATATATATATATATATATATATATATATATATATATATATATATACACATACATACATACACACATCTATAAAAAAAAAAAAAAAAAAAAAAAATTATATAAACATTATATAAAGACTTATATTCTCCTGAAGTTTCCTGTATCTATTATATATTTTATTATCATTCTTCTGAATTTTCTATTGCCTAATATCAGTTCTAATGACATATTATTTGCACCTTCTGTTTGTATCTTTGTTTCTAGCATTTGTCTCTCTTTACTATATGCTCTACACTGTAATAAAATATGCTCCACTGTTTCAATTTCACCACAAAATCGACAAAACCCTGAAGGGTGCTTCCTGATTTTATGCAGGTTTCCATTTAAAGATGAATGTCCTAATCTTAATCGTGTTATTATTACTTCTTCTCTTCTTTTAAAGTCACTTCCAGTCTCATTAATTTGTAATCCTACTTTCTTTTGGATTTTATATAGATGTCTACCTGTCTTCTCCATATCCCATTTTTGTTGCCAAGATTTAATAACAGCTTGCTTTATAATTATCTTTGCTTCTGCTTTACTGATTTTTACATCAATTTCTACATTATTTTTATTCAATGATCTTTTAGCATGTTTATCTGCCATTTCGTTTCCATCTATTCCAACATGTGCTGGGACCCATAAAAATGACACAACCCTGTCTTGATCATGTAATCTATACAGCAGTTGCATTATTTCTATAATAATATCTTGTCTGCAATTTGATTGACCCGATTGAATACTTCTTAACGCCGCCATTGAATCTGAACATACCACTGCTTTCTTAATCTGAGTCTCTTCCAACCATTGTAAAGCTATGACAATAGGAATCAATTCTGTAGTAAATACAGATAAGTAGTCTGGTGTTCTTTTTGTAATAATTACTTCTTGTTGTGGTATGACTATTGCTACTCCTGTCTTATTGGATTCTGGATCTTTTGAACCATCTGTATAAATATGCACATTATCATAGTACATCCGTTCCATATACTGATTTACTTCATTTATTACACCACTATTAGATTTTTCTACTTTTAGTAAATACAGATCTATTGCAGGCATTTTAAATAACCACGGAGGGAGTACAGCTATAGGCACTGCATCACTGTATTTCCTATTTACTAAATCCATTGTTTGTGCCATTTCTTCTGCTATCCACCCAATGCTTTTTATATTTGTTCTCTCATGCTCCCAACATTCTTCAAATATCGCCTTTGTTGGATGCTTACTGCTGTGGCCTTTTAAAGATACCCAATAAGTCATTTTTAATTGCATGCGTCTTTCTTCTAAGGGCATTTCACCCATTTCTACCTGCAGAGCAGCTCTGGGTGATGTTCTAAATGCTCCGCAGCATATTCTCAAAGCTTGTGTCTGCACCTTGTCAATTTTTTCCAGTACATGCTGGCTTGCTGATCCATATGCAATACATCCATAATCAATACCAGACCTAATAACTGCTAGATATATGTTTCTGAGAGAACTACGGCTAGCCCCCCATTCACTACCCGCTAAACATCTCATAACATTCAGTGCTTTCTTACATTTAGTCAATAACTTTTCTACATGTATATTAAAGTTCAGTTTCTCATCTAACCAAACACCAAGAAACCTTACTACTGATACCTGCTCCAATTGCTTTCCATAAAGAAACAACTTAATTTGAACATTTTTCTTCTTTGTAAAACATATTACCTGTGTTTTCTCTACTGATATTCGAAAGCCCCACTTCTGCGCCCACTCTTCAACTTTATTTACTGCTTGCTGAACTTTCTTAACTGTGTAAGTTATATTTCTGCCTCTTCTCCAAAGTGCACCATCGTCTGCATATATTGACCTCCCCATCCCTTTTTCCACCTCATTAAATATATCATTGATCATTATATTAAATAGAAGGGGGCTACATACACTCCCTTGAGGGGTTCCATTTTCAACTGTATAAACCCTAGAGTATGATGTTCCCACTCTAACCTGAATTGTCCTGTCAAATAAAAAGTCCAATACCCAGTTGTACATTCTTCCTAAAATACTCATGTTTTTCATTTTTATTAGTAGTCCTTCTTTCCAAAGCATATCATATGCTTTTTCTACATCTATAAAAACTCCTATAACAGCCTCTTTATTAGTCTGAGCTTTTCTTATCTCTGATTCTAAACACAGTATTGAGTCCATTGTTGTTCTACCCTTTCTAAATCCACTCTGGTACGGTGTAAAAAGGCCTTTACTCTCTATCTCATACGTAAGTCTATTTACAATCAATCTTTCCATTATCTTACACATGTTTGAGGTCAGTGCTATTGGTCTGTAGCTTGTTGCCTCAGATCTGTCTTTCCCTGGTTTTACTATAGGAACAATTATGGAATGTTTCCATGATTTAGGCAGTTTACCTTCTTCCCATATTTTATTATACAATTTTAATATACTTGCAAGTGCTATATCTGATAATTTTCCTATCATGCTATAGCAAATTTCATCCTTTCCAGGAGAGGTTTCTTTTACACTCATTATTGCTCTTTTGAGCTCATACAGAGAGAAATCTTTATTTAAATAATTATTAGTAACTTCACATTTTTTAGTTATTTCAGGATTATCTCCTTTAACTTTTCCCCTAATATTTCTTGCTTCTTCTGACAAATTATTACTGCTATGTATATTATAAAACACTTTAGCTAACATTTCTGCTTTTTCTTCATTTGAGATCGCAACTTCTTCTCCACTTCTTAATGCCGGCATACTTAAATTTTTACGCTGCCCACCCATTTTCCTAATCATGCCCCAAATATCTGAAATTTGTACATCCCATCCAATATTATCACAATAATCCCTCCAATATTTCCTTTTTGTAGCTTTAATTATTTTCCTTACCAGCGCCTGTGCTCTTTTATATTTCACAAGATCTTCATATAAAAATGATGATTTTACCTTCCTAAAAGCTCTATTTCTTTCTCGAATAACTACTCCACACTCTTCATTCCACCACGGAACTGCTTTCCTTGTCCTTATTGTTGTTTTCTTACCTATAATTTCTGTTGCAGTTGCATGAATAATATTACAGACTTTTGTATTATATTCTTCCACATCTTCTAGATTACCCATATTAATTAATCTCTGACTACAGATATAACTGAATCTTCCCCAATCTGCATTTTTTAACTTCCATCTATCTATACTCCCCTGCTCCGTTTTTGAAACTATAATTCCTATTCTACATCTTACTGGGTAATGATCACTCCCTATCGTTGATTCCTTTAATACCTTCCATAAACTTACATTAGCTATATTTTCTGATACAAATGTGAGATCTAACATTGACTCATGCCCATTTGCAATATTTATTCTTGTACCAGATCCATCATTTATACACACCAACCTATTTTCATCCAATAGCTCTTCAATTATTTTACCATTATAATCTGTGATTTCACTACCCCACAGTGTACTGTGGCTATTGAAGTCTCCACACCACACTACTGAATTACCACTTAACTCTATTATCTCTTCTAATTTAACTTTTTGTAATTTCTTACATGGGTTATAAAAGTTTATCACTCCGATACCTCTTCCCTCTGTCCAGGTTTCTATAATAACTGCTTCAATTTCATTAACATTTATAACTCTATAGCTTATACCTTGTTCAATAAATGTTGCTACTCCTCCTCCTGTTCCTTCGTCTCTGTCCTTACGAATTACTTCATAACCTTGTATTTTAAAATCAAGATGTGGTTTTAACCATGTCTCTTGTATACAAATTATATTTGGCTTTTGTTCCAACTCATCTATATATTTTTTGAATTCTTGTCCATTTGCTAGAAGACTTCTTGCATTCCATTGTAGAATTTCAAGTCTCATTACATTATTTATCCATTACTTTTCTGTGTTCCTTGGAAATCTCCTACAAGAGTATCTTGTATTTTCTCTACTGTTACTTCTCTTACATCTAAGTATTTCTCTGCTGCCCTGATTATGATTTTAATCCTTTCCGTTCGACTTGATGTCTGAGCTGAACAGTTAACCACCTCTGCCATAAATGTTACAAACTTGACTTTATCTATTATCAATGACTCTTTGCTGACATTGCATTGATTGTTTACTTTTTGGCTAGCCATACTATCTGGTTTTTCATTTAGATCAGAAGTTTCACTATTTTTCACTCTTTTAATGGCTTCAGCATATGTTATCCCCTCAGTTATCTTGATATTCTGTGCCTTCACTGCTCTTTTCCTTATTTTACAGCCACCATACGCTGCACTATGTTCTTCCCCACAATTGCAACACTTCAATTTCGCATTTTCTCCACACTCTCCATACTGGTGTTCTCCTCCACATTTGCCACATCTTTGTTTACTTTTGCATACAGCAGCCACGTGCCCAAATCTTTGGCATTTATAGCACCTCAACGGAGGTGGAACATATTCCCTTACATTGTAGCTCATATATCCCACCATCACCCTTACTGGCAGTGCTTCTTCTTCAAACTGTATCATTACAGATAAACTGTCTCTTTTCAGTCCATCCCTTGTGAATTGCAGCCGCTTCACCTTGCTAACCTTAGCATTAGCTACATTTCTTTTAATTTCTTCTTCAGTCACTTCCGTAGGAATACCATATATTACCCCTCTAACTGCTCTTCTTTCTTTCCAGCTCAAACATTTTACCGTGTATCCTGCCAGTGATTTTATTTGCAATGCCTTTACTTTCTGTGCTTCATCTTTGCATATAACCATTATGTTTCCATCTTGCAATGTTTTGGCATACACAATGTTCCCTAGTTTGCTCTTTAAAGCTTCGCTTATCTTTAATGGGTTCCTTGATCCTGGTGATTCAAACGTAACGATGACCTTGTGTCCCTCATTCCTTTTTATATCTATCCGTGTGCCTACCTCTTTATCACTATCCGAGTTTTGTTGATGCGTTTTTTTCCTTTTCCTATTTACTAGACTCCATTTCATTCTACCACCCTCACCTCCTTCTTCAATCCAGTCCACTTCCTGCTCACTTCCTGATTCGTCATCACTTCCTACCATCGTCACTCCAGTCACAGTTCAGTGTTGCCCACCAACCAGCGACCGCCTCGAGGCCTGGAATCACGACACTTTCAGTCTCTTGTATGTTACGTGTGCAAGAGTTCTAGCACGTGCCGGAAGTTGCTGGCTGCAGTTCACTTAACGGCCAACCGGTGTCGCTAATAACAAGAGTTTTTGAATTCTACATATAGCCCCATTAAATTATTGTAAACTGACTTAAATCGAGTTGAATCTCGTAGAACTCATAAACACAGGTTGAAATTGCTTAAATTAATTTGATGAGTTTAAGTAATGCAAAAACATGATTGTCATGATTGATTGATCATATCATTTTTTACAGTGAATGATTCAAATACTGGTGAGCATTTATCATTTTTATTGTAAAATTGAAAAAAGAAGAAAGACAGAAAAAGCCCCAATAAGCATCATTTATACATATTATGTCAGAAATGAAAAACTTAAAGTTCATACATAAATATATAAATAAACAAATGCAAATGATCAAATTCTAATAATAAAAATAATCAAATAAATTAATGACCGAAACAATAAATAGAACACCGTAATTAAAACCTTTTACACATTTAATTGTCAAAGCAGCAAGTTCAAGAGGGAAGATAATGGGACAAAACTAGTCTGTTGTTCTTCAAAAATGAAACCAAAAGGAAGGTTTGCTCCTTTACACCTCTCAAACTCGTCGTACAGATGTTACGGGAACATCTGGTTGTGTCCCACACTTCCCTCCATAGCATTTAAACATAGATTCATTATTTAGCTTACATCTGTTTGTATATTGTGCTAAGAAACCCTAAGATATAACACAATCGTCCATATAGCAAAGCCGACCCGAGTTGTTTTCTGTCCTGATCCAGGTCTTGTGTTGGTCTCTCGCTCATATGTAGAGCTGATCCTGGATCGGTCGTGACAGAAAACGCCCGGGAGCTTTTGCGTGACTCCCCATTGTACCTGAAAGAAGCGTTCTGTGCTATCAATATCCCCAACAAATACAGAAGACAGATTTCATGAGCCCATCCCTTTGCATTCAATAACTTGACATATATAAAGAGTCCAACCATTCATAGGAATATCATACCAGTATAGATTAATCTATAACATCCTAAATCAAACCATTTTCTTCTGTACAAAACATTCCGTGTATTGGCTGGAACAAATAATTCAAACTCAAAAATGCGGGAAAGGAAGCAAACATGGACTGAAAGCTTGAGGTTTGTATGTTTTGATACTGTATGCAGCGTTTGCTCTAGCAGAGGACTATGGCAGTATATGGGGAGTATGAAGGAAGAGGACATGGCTTAGTTCAGGTAGTAACATCATATGAATAAAAAAAACACAGTTTGTAAAACATACTCCCAAAATAGCCCAAACCCTGAAGAGCAGCGAGTCCAAACACACGCTGTTGGTTTGGACGCTCGACGCAGCGCTATGTTTCCATGATATCCTTACTGCATGATAGCACGCTAAAAAACTATAAACCGCAACCTCCGCTAGTAGCCTTGAAGCTTTGACTGTTACCCGTGGAGGTATCGGCTGAAAATCAAAAACAAACAAACAAAAAAAATGGTGCATTTTTATGTTTTCTATGTTGTCTTTTACTACAAAAATGTCTCTCTACGTCTCTAGCAATTAGCATGCACAAAGAGTGATTTAAAGAACTATAGGCAGGGCAAGCTATGAAAGAACTAGTTTTCTCTTTTTTTTTTGGCAATAAATAGAATAAAAATTGAAATAGAGCATGAGAATTCACGTTTGTACAGCATGTATGTTAGTATGAGCCACAGATTTAGAAACATCCAGACAAAAAAAATTGCATGTGCCACTGCGTGGAACAGCTGCCGCACTACTAGGAATGTTCTGTTGTTACGTGGGATATGTTCGCTGCAAAAAAAATGTTTTACTTTGTATTTTTATCTTATTTTCCAGTACAAATATCTAAACACTTAAATCAAGAGAAGCAAAATTACTTAAAGGTGCAGTATGTAATATTGACAACTAGTGGTTGAAATGGGTACTGCAGTCCAAATTCAAAATATTGGAGAGAGTTGTTTCTACTGCGCCCTCCTCCTCAAGCCCTGGGTATACTTAGTTTTTTTTTTTAAGCGTAGTGTACGCGCACAGTCGAACACACAGCCTTGCGAAGTATACTTCATTTGACTCGTACGTGTGCACAGGCATTCAACACATGCGCAGTTTTGAGCAATCTCTCGCCACGAGTTACAACCCATGTAAACATCTTTGTATTCTTTCATGCTAGAGTTGTACAAATGAGGGTACTTTCTAACCTCTTCGCACAATTTTTCGTCTATACAGGCCTCTATTGTCGCTGTAGCTTGCATTCGTTCCGGTCTGTTGTGTTTATGCAGTTTTTCTTTGACTACCTTGTGAATTGACGCCCCCAGGGCACGGTTGCCACCTTGTGGATAAACTAATTACTGCAAAAAAAAAATTAAATGCGCATGTGTGACCTGCGTGATTACAAAAATTCAGTGGTGCACGTGCAGTACTCTTCTAATGAGGAAATTCGCGTCACGCACATTGTACGCTGACCTTAATGTACGCGTAAAAAGTGAAGTATACTTTGGGCTTCAGACTCGATGCTTGCGTGTGTTGCCAGATTGAGGACACGCAACAAGAGCGAGTGCAATTAACAGTGGAAGGCGAGGAGACTTACACAGAGATTTTAAATAGATGACGAGGCTTTTTATGTCAGATAGAATCTTCAATGGCTGCAATATGCTGTATTTTATGCCAACTGGCAACCCGGGGTGTCAAAATACTATTAGGTAAATTGTCAGTGGGCAGAGTCACACAGACCAAAACAAAAACAGATATTCTGACACAGAACGCACATTTCTAAGTAAAATAACTGGCTGTAGCATTGTTTTTCAGAGAAACGAGTATGTGAACTTAGCATGTTTCCTAAATATCTGCAAACATATTATGGTATTTTTATGCTTTAGTACAGTCAAAAAATTACATACAGCACCTTTAAGATATGAAGTCTTACTTTATGAAAAATATATCCAAATTTAGTGAGTTTATGCTTAAAACAAGAAAAAATATCTGCCAGAAAAATAAACTTAATTCATAAAACAAGATTATTTTTTATTACCCCACTGGCAGATATTTTTTCTTGATTTAAGCAAAAATACAATTAATTTTGATTAATTTGTCAGAAGACAAGTCATTTTGCTTCTCAAGTAAATGTATCTTGATTTAATAATGTTGAGATATTTGTACAAAAGACATAATTTTTGCAGTGTTCAGAATGGAATACTAGTATACTGCTTAATGCACACTGCATACTACCTACAGTTGTTTGTTTAAAATGTCAATCTGTGAAATAATATGCAATGACAAAGTTTCAAACAAACTGCAAAAATTGGTAAGAAAATGCTATTTCAGTCTTTCTGCTTCAATATTTCTGCTTTACTTGCCCTTTCATTGCAATTACTTGTGAAATTTACTAGCAATTTCTGAGTGAAAATTGATTAATAGTAAATCCTACACCATTTTCTCCCCAGTGCAGTAGTAAAAGCAGTAGTATATTTTCTTAAGAAAATGTGAGTGATGATACCAATGCAAAATTGTTGGCTAGGGTGTTCTGTGTGAATTTAATGGGCTGCTAGGGTATTACTTTGTTGCATACCATGTATTTGACAAATGTAGCAGATACAGAGAACAGCACACATACGGCAAAAAGAGTATGGTGCACTATTCCAAACATATCCATGATTCATTGGGTCCAGTCTCAGAATTATGATATCACTCTCCTGTTAGTTTAATGGTTCAATTTCCCAATGTTAAAAAGCTGAAGGTGTAGAAGTGAACAGAAGTGCCCTTGAATGCTGATTATATATTCACCTTCCACTCTGATCATCTGATTGGTGTTTAATTGAAAACCTGCTCTGTCCCTGATTACTAATTTCAGTTATGACAGACAGATGGCAGAAATCCCGCTTGAGCCACAGTAACTGGAATGTTTGTGCAACTATTATCTGCACATTTGTGTGTGTTTGAGGCCATTTAAAACTAATTTTAATAATCAATTCTGCATTATGGATGAAAAAGAAAGCTTATTTTAAGACCATTACGATTTTTTTTTTTTAGCCTTGTGACAATTTTCATAACAATTAAGGACATTTCCCTCCCAAATTCTCATTAACATAATGAAACATTAACATCATAAATAATCTCATTCTCATAAAAAAAGTCAAGTATATCATTATTATAATATTTGTTACTAATGTAAGCTGATTTCAATTAAACAGCATTATATTACAGCTATTTTCACTTTTTATTTTGGATATTGTTACAGTAATAAGAGTCTAACTGACTGGTATTAGTTATAAAACTCAACAATTATATAATAATAATAATGATGAGATGTTTTTTACATTATAGTAATGAAAATTTGTATGGCAGGAAAATGTGCTAAATTATATATATATATATACACTGTAGAAAAAGCTGGGTTGAAAACAACCCAAGTTGGGTTAAATGTAGACGAACCCAGTGATTGGGTTGTTTAATAAGCAGTTTAATAAATGTTTATTATTTAATTATTATTTATTAAACTTATTAATAAATGTTCATTTATTAAACATATTAATACATGTTAATTTCCAGCCTATTTTAGTTTCATTTTAAGCGAGCAAAAAAGTAATTTTTAAACAATAGTTGAATTAAATAAAGCTACCCAGCAGGTTGGGTCACACATTTAACCCAACCGCTGGGTCAAAACAACCTAGTCGCTGGGTTTGCCCATATTTAACCCAGCTTTTAACCCAGCATTATTTTTAACCCAGCATTTTTTTAGAGTGTAGCATTGTAATAATTTCTATATATATCTTGGACATGTTGAACATGTTTTGGTGAGATTCTCCCATTCCTGAAGGAAAACCTGTCATAACAGTTTCATGTTTTATGTTGACACATCAGTCGCATTATCCATACGGTGATCCATCCAGCAAAACTTTGCTCATTTCTGCCTTAATATTAAATCGTACTATGTTTGACCTGTAAAGCACTTAAAATCTACTTTGTCCCTTGAATATTAAGTGAGCGAGTGAGTGCTTTCCAGGTTCCAGAGTGAAATGTGCTGTCCAGTCATTTTAGCTTCAACTCCTAGACGAGCGGCAGCTCTCTTTTCCTGACAAAATATTAATGGTGCAACGGCACAGAGAGTAACTTCCCTTGCAAATCGCTTGTTTTGATTGGAGGAAGTTGTGCTGTCGTGGCACGTGGCACATTTGCACGGTCAACTGATCATGGCAGGCTGTGCGTGAAGACAGAAAGAAATCTGATATAACAGGTTTGGTCCAAAAAGTTTGAACAGTTTCTGTGGGTCAAAACAACTAAAGCATGATGGGAAAGTCAACATGAAAGGGCTTTTGCAACCTATTTTACTTTCTATAGAGAACATGAAATATGGGGAGATTTAATTTTTGCAATTGTGTGCACTGGTGAATCATTCAAAATAACACTAGAAACTTGTATGAAGAAAGTAAACAGGGTCCATTTTGATTTCATGCTGACTTAAAATAAATGTTTGGCAGGTGGTGATGTGGCCTTGCTGGTTTGTTTCTATATGTTTTCACCTCTAAACACTATTTTTCATACATTTTTGTTCCTTTACATCGCTTCTCTCGTTTTTCTTGGCCGTTTAGGCCGTAACTGTGGCCTGGCTCTACATAAGTACTACGTTTACATAGGCATGCACAATACAGTGTAACTATGAGCAATTACGAAGTTCATTTAAGTGTAATAACACATGAAATACCTGAATAAAGCATGAATAGAGGAGAACTACTGTCTTTAAAAGTATCTCTCAAGGTTATAGAAATTTTCCGAGACATGATATCTCTGTGTGCTGTGTTTTATGCTGTAAAATGGTTTGATTTGTCTAATATAAATGTTCTAGAAGGCCCTTCTGGCAAACAGCATATCAGTGCAAGCCACTGAAACAAATTCAAAGCTTTACTATGGCACGATTTTAGGCTGTTTCTAAATGAAAGAGTTTCCTGAATTCTATCTCAAAACAGCCTGTTTTCACAATGGAAACATCACTGCAGCACGCACCACCAGAACATCTTTCTGTTGCTGTTTTAACCTTGTTTTGAAGGATTCAGTAAAGCCTCAGTTACCTTCAGATGTTATCACTTGCTTGGGACGTGCAACACAGAAGTAGCTAGAGTAACAATTCAGTTTTAAATAGTGATAGTGCTGTATGAATTTTAGCACTATATGAAACACGCACATTAGCGGTAAGCAAGCTAACATACAATGTGGCAAAGTCAGATACAATAAAACAAACAGATAAATTGACAGCAATGTTAAAGTTAGACTTGCTGTGTAATTTTATTTTATTAAAAATAAAATAAAATAAAATAAAACACAAAATAAACCGAGAGTAATGTTAATGTAAGCCCTGCTGTGTACTTGGTAGGCTGACATAAAAAAAATAAATAAAATAAAATAAAATAAAATAAAATAAAATAAAATAAAATAAAGAATGTTAATGTAAGCCTTGCTGTACACTTGGTAAGCTGACAAAAAAATAAATAAAATAAAATAAAATAAAATAAAATAAAATGAGAGTAATGTTAATGCAAGCCTTGCTGTGTACTTGGCTCACAAATAAAAAATAAAATAAAATATTAAAAGCTAACATGATCCAGTCAATAACAATCCAAAGATAATTGAGACTTTACGAAATCCCCAGATACAATGTTAAAACCAGCCACTGGGGGTTTTGGTGGTACATGGGAAAATACCACCAGAGAGACATTTCCTTGTGAAACTGTGCAGCTCAAAAACAAGAGCTGTTGTTTGGCAAAAATATCTGGTTACTGTATATGTTCGCTGTGGTCATTTGTTTACAGTATGGTGCATGAGTTAAATGATATCGCGGTGGATCGAATGCCCTTTTCTCCAGCCGGCACGAGACATGGAGATGAACAGCCCAATTCAATATCAACACACTTCATAGTCTATAACAATAGCCTAAAATACCCCACTAAACATAATCTATCAATGTCCTTTAGACGGTTTTGCACCGATAACCTGGAAACTAGTTTTTCGCAAAAGGTTTTCAATAAAACACACCCCAAGTCCCCGTATACCTACACTATACACCCTGATTTAATTGTGTCTAACTCTTAATTGGCATATTATATGAAGTAGCATGTATGTAGCGTAAGATAATCGATCGGTGGTAATATTGTACATGGTTACGGTACCGACAGAGATTAAAAAGATTTGGTCCTCTGGTCCCTACGGGTGAGAGCGAGAGAGTTATACTGCGTCAGTGTCATATACACATTTTACCCTTAAACCCTCATTATTCCTCGCAAATAAAAGCTACGACTGTCTTTTGATATGTGCATGGATCCGTCTTTTGCTTTAGTGAACTCTCCCGGTCCCAGCCATGCACTGTTCTTCCAAAGTGTTCGGTATATAGCGTTTTTCAAAAGAGAAAAAAAGTTTTCAGTTTATTTGTTTTCGTCCTCGTCTTCGCCGTCGCTGTCGTCCCCCGTCACGCCAGTCTTTCATCGCTTTGTGGAAACACACGCTTTCGTTAAATGCGATATGCTTCTCAAAACTCCCTTATGCGCTTGTTGTTTGCTTCTTCGTGTTTTTTTGTGTCGTTTTTTTTTTTCGTGTGTTAGTTTTTCAAGAAAAGTTTCCATCCGTCAAAACGTCAAGACTACAACTGTTCAAAACCTGCCAGAGAGAAAGAGAGAGAGAAATGTCAGAGTTTGACTCGGGAGACAGACACCAGCAGCAGAGGAGGAAAAAAGCTCCGCTACATGCTGACAGCTTGATACCTGGATGTCGAACCAAGAGCCATCAGTCACAGCGAGAGCCGTGTGAAGCTAAAACTCAGGCCTGCGCTCTTGACATCACATTAAACATGATAGAAGGATTCAGAGAGATGACATGATACAGGTGTGCTGATAGATTGCATCATCTGCTCTGCAGCTTCCAGAAAACATTTGACTGTTTGCCGGAAGAGTTTATCGGAGATGTTTGCGGCTTTAAAGGAGAGATTACTTCATTCAGCACACTCTTTTATACTTAAAACTTGAGATGTAGTGATACAGACATTTTGGCTGATAATAATAACTGTTAATTATGTCTCATTGTGGCCCATTAGAATGGCTGATATAATTAATAATAATAATATAATAACTTTCAATTACTAATTATTAATAAAGTATAAAAATAATTATTATTTTAATTATTTAAAAAAAAATAATTATTGTTGTTGTCAAAACACTAGTAAAATCAGACATTATAAATGTGTGATTTTGTATATTATAAAACAAAATATTATAAGTTACAATTATGATTTATAATGTATAAACCAGTTTAATACTTGGTATACAATATGGTATTTAGAAAAATGATACTGTTTAAAATGAAAAAAAATAAGGTGTGATATTATCCGTTTGCTGATAATTACAATGAATAAATAATATTACAGAATTGTAAACTGTATTTAATCTTTACGGCATGCTTCTCAAAATCATCACTATTTAAGCAGAACATTTGCAAATTAGCAAAAGCAACTTATGCTGATCTTTTCACTTGTTTTGACAGTTTTTAGAGAGAAGACATCAAATAAACACTATTAATGCTTTTTTTTTGCAAAGCCAATGTACAACTGGAGAACAAAATAGTGTTAGTAAAAACTGCATTTGCATGACTGGTATCATTTTTAGTATAGGTAAGCCCAGGGCCTAAAATTGACACTCGTCAAGCGCCAAATGTGAGTAAAAATCGGTGTTGGCTAGCATATGAAACTGTCAATCATCAGTTGGCCGGTAACATTTTTATGAATTCTAACAATGTAAAATTGTAAGAACATGAATGCAAACAAACATGAACAACACTAGGGACAGTTGACGGGCCAGAAATTCAGTTTGTTACCCAGAAAGCTGCACTTTTAGACAGCGTGCGAATACTGAATTGAGTTCTCCTTCATGTCTTCTTGCACTTGAATAGACATTCAAACAAAATTGTCAAAATGCCCATCTTGGCAAGTATCCTTGTAAACATATTAGTCAGTTTTGTCTTAACTGAACATAAACAGTTGTGTATCACGCATGTGTATCAGTATATTGGATCAGTGCATTAGCTCTTAAAGTGACAGCAGCCTAATATTCCTGCTGCTGTCTGTGTTTTTAATGTTAATCAAACAACAAAAGACAAAGAGCAATCTCTCATTGCTCTTGACTGAATAACTTTTGTAATTTTAATAAGGATTAATCTATGTTTCATGGCTGGTAAAAAAGTATTTATGGCCAGTAAATTTTCTTAAAGGGACAGTTCACCCCAAAATCCTATGATTTACTCACCCTCAAGCCATTGAAGTTGTATATGACTATCTTCTTTGTAAAAATGCATCCATCCATCATAAAAATAATCCATATGGCTCCAGTCGGGTAATAAAGTCTTTCTGAAGTGAAGCGGTGGGTTTTTGTACGACAAATATCCATATTTAAAACTTTATTAACTTTAATAACTAGCTTCCGGCAGACGGCCATACACATCGATTTGTGGCGGAAGAGTGACCTCTAACCCGACACATGACACAATGACGAACACTGAAGCGCAGAGGATAGAGCTAAACAAAACACCGGTCATGAGTTAGAAGTCTAAAACGAGACATTTTAAAGAGAAATGTCGGAGGATTTCGATATAAGAGAAGAGGAGCTTGAGTTTGTTGCACAGCCCTATTTGTTTAAACCGCGAGAGGCGTCTAAGCTTACGATACTCCTACATCCTGCATCATACATCGCGTCAGGGGTTACTCTTGTGGCGCAAGTCGAGTTGCGCAGTAAGTGTACAGTTGTCTGCCGGAAGCTAGTTATTTTAGTTTATAAATTTGTTTTAAATGTGGATATTTTTCTTCGTTTTGCTTCAGAAGGCCTTTATTAACCCCCTGGAGCCGTATGGATTATTTTTATAATGGATGGATGCATTTTTTTGGGGCTTTAAAATCTCGCCCCCCATTCACTACCATTATAAAGCTAGGAAGAGCCAGGATATTTTTAAATATATCTCCAATTGTGTTTGTCTGAAAGAACACACCTGGGATGGCTTGAGTGTGTGTGCGTAAATCATACGATAATTTTCATTTTTGGGTGAACTATCCCTTTAAGTCACCAGCCATTGGCAGGTGTGGCAAAAAGTTAGTTTTAGGCCCTGGGTAGGCCCACTTAGATCAGTATAACTAACTTTTTGCAATAGAGGGATGATATATTCTACACAGAATGAGTCAAGAAAGCCAAAAACTTGACATAAGCCAGCAGTATGTTATGATGGACAGCTCTGGCATCATTAAAATATCGACTTTTTGATCTGTGTGCTGTTACCTCTCCTAATGGCTGAGAGTGCACGTATGCATCCCTGGTTGTGGTCAGTATGGACGGCTGGCGTCCTTCGGCCGTTTCAGCTGCACTTTCAAGCGTTTCATGCCGATCTGGAAGCCGTTCATGGCCTGAATCGCAGCCTGAGCGCTGGCGGGGTTATCAAAGCTCACAAAGCCTGCAGAGAAGAGAGAAACAGAGCAGCAGAGTCTGGATAAGACTGTGCCGTTTATGTGTGTGTGTATGTTGTGTGTATATTATAGTCCCTGCGGTATAACAGTATTAGGCCACGTCCACATTTACTCATTTTTAATTCATGTGGAAAGAAATGGACAACAAATCCTCAAGGAAACAAATAGACTGAGAAGACTGAATCAAATTAAACTAATGGGAGAGAGTGAAGCGGCTTGATTTCTGCGCAGGGATCCTGTTCCAGAGAGCCTATGTGGAGTGTGGAGAATGAATATAAATATATGTGATTCCAGACAGTCAAGGCTTTCGATGTGAGTGAGGAGACCAATAAACCTTCATTAAACTCACATCAGTCACACACACACACACACACACACACACACACACACAGGCACCCTGGGTCCAAAATTAACATTTGGCAAACACCAAACGCATGTAAAAATGGGCTTTGGCGTGCAAATAAAAGGGGTTAATAAATAAAAGGGTTAAATATTTTAGGAACTGAAACATAATGCATGGTTTAAGTCACAATGTAAGAATGATAGTCTAACATTAGGTGTTATATATATATACAGTATCTCACAAAAGTGAGTACACCCCTCACATTTCAGCAACCATTTTAGTATATCTTCTCAAGGGACAATACTATAGAAATGAAACTTTGATATATTTTAGAGTAGTCAATGTGTTGATTGTATAGCAGTATAGATTTACTGTCCTCTGAAAATAACTCAACATACAGCCATTATTGTCAAAATAGCTGGCAACAAAAGTGAGTACACCCAGTGATAAAAGCTGTACGCCGTTTAACCATGCAAAGCCACATGTCCTATTCATCATGTTCATGTTTTTGTCTGCTTGACAGGACCATACAAATTTGTGTATCTTGTATTAGAGCAGTTAAAATTTGGTGCTTTGAGTTCAATTCTCTCATACTGATCACTGGATGTTCAACATGGCACCTCATGGCAAAGAACTCTCTAAGGATTTGAGAAGTAGAATTGTTGCTGTCCACAAAGATGGCCTAGGCTATAAAAAGATCGGTAACACCATGAAACTGAGTTACAGCACAGTGGCCAGGGTCATACAGAGGTTTTCCAAGACGGGTTTCACTCGGAACAGGCCAAAAAAGTTGAATCAAAGAAGTTGAATCCTCGTGCTGTGCTTCAGGTGCAGAAGCTGGCTTCAAAAAACAGACGCATGAGTGCTGCCAGCATTGCTTTAGAGGTTGCAGAAGTGAAAGGTCAGCTTGTCAGTGCTCAGACCATACGCCGCACACTGCAGCAAGTCAGTTTGCATGACCATCGTCCCAGAAGGAAGCCTCTTCTGAAGCTGGCTCACAAGAAAGCCCGCAAACAGTTTGCTGAAGACAACCTGTCCAAGAGCATGAATTACTGGAACCATGTCCTGTGGTCTGATGAGACAAAGATAAACTTGTTTGGCTCCAGCATGTGTGGCGACGCCCTGGTGAGGAGCACCAAGAAAATTGTGTCTTGCCTACAGTCAAGCATGGTGGTGGTAGCATGATGGTCTGAGGCTGCATGAGTGCTGCTGGTACTGGGGAGCTGCACTTCATTGAGGAAAACATGGATTCCAACATGTACTGTGACATTCTGAAGCAGAACATGAGAAACTGGCCCGAACGGCAGTTTTCCAACATGATAATGACCTCAAACACACCGCCAAGATGACAACTGCCTTGTTGAGGAGGCTGAAGGTGAAGGTGATGGAGTGGCCAAGTATGTCTCCAGACCTGAACCGTATTGAGCACCTGTGGGGCATCCTCAAGCGGAAGGTGGAGAAGCGCCATGTGTCTAACATCCAGCAGCTCTGTGATGTCATTATGGAGGTGTTGAAGAGGATCCCAACAACAACCTGTGCAGCTCTGGTGAATTCCATGCCCAGGAGGATTAAGGCAGTGCTAGATAACAATGGTGCTCAATGGTGCTAACAATGGTGCTAACAATGGTGACACTTTGGACACAGTTTTGACATGTTCACTTAGGGTGTACTCACTTTTGTTGGCAGTTATTTAGACAATAATGGCTGTATGTTGAGTTATTTTTAGAGGACAGTAAATCTGTACTGCTATACAAGCTGCACATTGACTACTCTAAAGTATATCCAATTTTCATTTCTATAGGATTGTTCCTTGAGAACATATAATGAAATGGTTGCTGAAATGTGAGGGTTAGGCAAGTTACTCTAAAAAAGTAATTATTACTAGCTACCAGTTACATTTTCAACAGTGTAATTAGATTTCTGTACTAATTATACTCTCTAAAAAGTATTGCATTACTTATTACAAATTACTTTCAAAATCCCATATCAACCTCGACCAGTTGAACAAAACAAGGATAGACATGAAACGGCTTTCTTAAATTCTTTCAAATAAATAATATAAAATTGCATAAATTATTCTTGAACTGACCAAAGTATTTAAATGGAGAAGGATACATTAAAAACATACATTTTAACATTAGACGTTAAATTTTGATGTTAAATCCACCATTGATTTATATAGAATTGTTCTATACAGTATTTAATGCAATTACATCAGAAGTAACTGTAATTAACTGTAATTTGTATATATATATATATATATATATATATATATGTAAAATTGAAAAAGTATAAAGTGCCATGTGACAAAAATGTTTTGGACCCTGATATTTAATCAACTGATTAGAAAGATATAGAGTATATATAGAGAGAGAGACAGATATAGAGTGTGTTTGAAAGCAGGAAGCGGTGTCTGACCGAAACATTTGCTCTGATTGGTGGCTCGATCCATGAACACCTTTGACGAGATGACGGATCCGAACGGAAGAAACATCTGCATTAGCTCGTTATCGCCAAACTCCTGTGGCAGGTGATAGATAAACAAGTTGCAGCCCTCGGGACCTGAAACAGACACACACACATATTTAATATGCTGTGGCTAACATGAACTAGTGCATCAGTGCATTTTACACAAGCAACACAACTAAACAAATCATAACGCTCCACTGAGATACTTTCTTTTCATCTTTTGGGATTTGTGGCATTTACAAAGTTAAAATGTGACGGGCCAATCAGGAAACACCTGATGCTGATGTAACTGAAAGTGAAGATTCTAAAATGGAACTCAGTTGTAACAGAAAAGCAGTTGAATCTAGATAGAAATATCTAATCTGAATTTCATTGGCTCATTGTAGGGATGTCTGTACAACAGAGACAGTGTTTAGTGAAAGAAATGAAGGCTGTGATTTCTGTCACTAACCTTCCCGCTGCTGCTGCTGTTGCTGCTGGATGATTTGAGCAGGCTGTGGCAGTGTCTGACCTATAGGGGTCAGTGTTGTGGCAGGATATATGGCTGCAGACATATGCATAATAATACAAAAGAGAGAGAGAGAGAGAAAGAGAGAGGGACAGATGAGGCAAGAATAAGGACAAGACGAAGGTTGACCTTTATATGCTAATGAAATATGACAGGATCACAGTGCAATGAAATTTGAAAGCACGTTCATCATATATCAAACTGATTTAAAATGACAGATCTCTAGGCATCCGTATGATAGCTGTAATATCCCGAAAATTCGAATAGAACCTGAGGTTTCAATCACAGCAAAGTCACCTACCAGCAATAACACTCCATGAGCAAAGTTATTTTTTCTGTGAAAGTGACATTTGCGAAAATATCTACTGCATGGAATGAAAAAAATAAATCACAAATCATATCTCTTTAACATCTCAGTTGTTTCTGCTAAGCAGCAGATTAAATAGAGAGCAAATGTTTCTGAACAAATGTCTCAAACTGTGCTCAGGTTTGGAAAGATACATACATGATATTTCAAACATCATATCTATGGTTTCTCTTAGACAATTATGAGATTAAATGGAGAACAAATTGAAAATCTCCTGCTTCTCAGATGTTTCTGCAGAGAAAAAGATGCCTCCTCTAGAGTTTCAGAAGAGATCTCAACAATGTCTCAAACTGTGCTCAGATTTGCAAAGATATACTATATCTCAAACACAATATCTAAACATTGTAATATCACAAATACCTCAATTGTTTCTCCTAGACAATGAGATTAAACGGAGAACAAACTGAGTCTCCTGCTTCTCAGATTTCTCCTGAGAAAAAGACACCAGTAATCTCGTCTCCTCTAGAGTTTCAGATGAGATCTTAATGTCTCAATCTGTGCTCAGATTTGCATAGATACACTATATCTCAAACACAATATCTAAACATTGTAATATCTCAAATACCCCAATAGTTTCTCTTAGACAACAACGAGATTAAATGGAGAACAAACTGAGAGTCTCCTGCTTCTCAGATGTTTCTCCTGAGAAAAAGACTCCAGTAATTTCACACGTGTCTCCTCTAGAGCTTCAGATGAGATCTCAACAATGTCTCAAACTGTGCTCAGATTTACAAAAATACATTATATCTTAAAAATAATATCTAAAAATTGTAATATCGCAAATACCTTAATTGTTTCTCCTAAACAAACTGAGAGTCTCCTGCTTCTCAGATGTTTCTCCTGAGAAAAAGACTCCAATAATCTCACACGTGTCTTAAAAATATCTAAAAATTTTAATATTTCAAATACCTCAATTGTTTCTCTTAGACAACAGTAAGATTAAATGAAGAACAAACTGAGACTTTTCTTAAGTCTCCTGCTTCTCAGATGTTTTTCCTGAGAAAAAAAGACCCCAGTAATCTCACACGTGTCTCCTCTAGAGTTTCAGAAGAGATCTCAACAATGTCTCAAATTGTGCTCAGATTTGCAAAGATACACTATACCTCAAACACAATATCTAAACATTGTAATGTCGCAAATACCTCAATTGTTTCTCTTAGACAACAATGAGATTAAATGGAGAACAAACTGAGACTTTTCTTAAGTCTCCTGCTTCTCAGATGTTTCTCCTGAGAAAAAGACCCCAGTAATCTCACATGTGTCTCCTCTAGAGTTTCAGATGAGATCTCAACAATGTCTTAAATGTGTTTGGAATGCAGACTTTGTCTTTGCAAATCCAAAGTCAGAGATCTCAATATGAACTCGAACATTTCTCATCAAATGAGCTGAGCTGGTCCAAATTCATTTTAGAGCTCTATACTCTTTCTGGATTACAACTATTGACTCTTTTGTTTCCAAAGGAACTTCAGGGGAAATACTGACACTTAGATGAAACATAACTGAGATCTCCACTATTTCTCCTGAGCACAAACCTGTGTATTGCTGGACGCCCGTGAATGCCTGCTGAAGCGTGTCGGCTGCGGTCGGGCTCTGGGTGGAGTACGATGGCAGGCCGTTGGTGTACATTGCCTCTACTGGATGACCGTTGGCTTGGTGAGGGATCCCGCTGAATCCGTTAACAATGGGAGTCACGATGCTCGGCACGCCAGAGGAGGCCAGATTAGCTGGCGGAGAGCTCAAACCTGAGACGGACACAAAAATCACTGATCCGAGACCAGCATCATGTTGAAACTGAACTTCACAAGCTGGAATCACTTTTAATTACTGCCGTTTTAATGATATTTTGCTGTTTCAACTCAATTTTCCACATTGATTCTACATCGGAATTGATTCCATGTCAGAATGTGCTGACAGCTGATATTGATTCAGCACACTGTGGATATAACCAGTTTATGCCTGGAGGGCAAATTCAGCCATGATCTGGGGTTTCTACACACCCATGTGTTCGGTCTGAATTCTAAGTGAATTGCACACACGCACACACGTTTGTTTCACTATATTAGCGAGGACATTGATTTCCATTGATTTTATATCAGGTTAATGATATTTTCTATGGCCTAACCCAAGCCTTATCCCTAAACCTACCCATCACAGACACATGCGCAAAACACTACATTTAAATACAAATGCTTTGGCCAAATATAATAAGCCTTTTTAACTATTAAGGACTAGTAAAATGTCCTCACTAGTTGGATGTCATAATATTTCAGTACATAAGTGAGGACATTTGGCCCATTATGGGGACTTTCCATAGATATAATGTTTTTTTTTTTTTTCCCCTGTATATATTCTATATAAACTTTATATTCTACCCCCTTCCCTGCATATTTAGATTTTTAAAAAAACATCACTTAGTATGATTTATAAGCTGTCTTCCTCATGGGGACCAAAAATGTCATCACAACGACAAGGATTTTGGATATTCCCATCTTTGTGGGGACATTTTGTCTCCATAACGTAGAGAATAACTGAACCTAGGTTCGTAACCTCCATAGACAAGTCCCCCAAATAATTAGAAATGGCCAAATTGTCCCCCCAATATTTGATATCCTTGATACTGCTCTGCTGTACTCCATTATTTACTGCTCTGTTTGTTGTTAGGATGACAAAAAAGTTTTAAAAGTTACATTTGTAGGCTGGTCTGCCTCAGAGGTCTAACAGTGCTCATCAATGTCAGAATGAGTGAGCTGGCCAATCAAATCAAAGAAGGCGGGGCTTACTGTTCACAGAAGACGAGTGCGAATTCCAACGCGACACTTTCGTTTTAGCAGTGAAAGAGTATGTGGCGAGTAAGTAGCTAAACATTTAATATTTGATGACTCTTTTATGATTGAAATATTCAGCCACCGACAGTAATATGCAGTGATGCAAACTACTGAACATTTTTATGAAATTTCGCCATTTTGCTATTATTTGATTAATATGGTATGATTAATGTAATTCATAACTGAATGTGACAAGACAAGAAACGTTTTGCATTTTTGACATATTAGACATAACAAATAAGAGTGAATATATTTTAAAAAATATATTATTTGCAAATAGTTTAAATTAATTACATCTACCGTTCTTATTTCTTTTTCGTTATTCCCTTAAATCCCTTTTGATCTTTTAATTATTGAATTCCTTTTAATAAAAAAATTACCCAATAACATTTTAAACATTTTAACCCATTTTAAAATATACTCAAATATAAAACATTTATATATATATATATATATATATATAAAAACAAATATTGCCGTTTTTCCTGTATTTTTAATCAAATAAATGCAGCTTTGGTGAGTAGAAGAGACTTCTTTCAGAAACATTAAAACATTTCACTAACCCCAAACTTTTGAACGGTAGTGCAAGTATACTGTACATGCACTTAATATTCATTCAGGTAACTGACAGGTTTCAACACAATAACGCAAAGCCTCACAAACAGCGCAGTACAGTAGACAGAAGTGTGATTATGAACTGATGCCTGATGTGCTGCTGGCTGTGTCTAATATTGAACACATCGACACGCTTCAACTTTACTGTCAGTCAAAACCGTGGAAGAGCAGGTGGTTAGAAAAACACGCTAGAAGAGGGGCAAACACAATCCAACATACACACACTGCACGGATAAAGGAATAGTTCACCTGCAAATGAACCTTTTTGTTATAATTTACTGCATTTCTTCTGTGAAACACTAAATGTTATGCAGAATGTCAGAGATTCGGTTTGCTTCAAGTGTCAAATTGGATATATAGCACTCATGATGAAATCACAAAGAAACACAAAGGTATGAGAGAGCCAGAGAAATCTCATCATCTCTCCTGACTGTTGTCTTTGTGTAGTGTACAGTGTGATTTGTAGACTTTGAAGGGTGTGTGCTGGTCTCTCTGAGGACTGGGCTCTTTAATGTCTGATCTACAGTCGAATAGAAAAAAGCATCTGAGTCCGAGTCAAATCAAACACATCATGTATTTCTGTGCTGTCTGGTCTTATGTAACACTCCTGTTCGTTGCTGGAAAATCCAGAGAAAAACAGCTTAAGTTAGCTGGATTTTGGAACATAGTAGCTAGTTTCTAGCTAGTCCAAACTGGTTTAAGTCATTGAGAAGCTCAGCTGTTTAGACCTGGTTAAACTCGTAGATCATCTTGATGGAAAAACAAGGTCAGGAAAATGCATGATAGCTTGTTTGTTTCCTATCAAGGGTCGTCTACCAACTAACCAACTTGACCAACTTCATGTTGTGCTATGCAGCTATCACCAGTCTGGTTTTAACTGGATTTTCCTGCAGGATTGAGAAAAGGAAAGTGATAAAAGAGGAGTGTAGAATGAGCGTAGAGAGAAATGTAAGTGTGACAGTGAGTCAGAGAGTGTTAATAACACATCCAAACACCTGACAGTGAATTCACACGCTCAGTGAAACACTGAGATAAATCAGACTGCTGAAGGGAAGAGCTGCTCTTTTACGCTTATGAACAACATGAAATTCAACCAGCAGAATTAGACAGATTCATTCGAGGGCCTTTACCACAAACACACACACAAACACACACACACACACACACACACACACACACACACACACACACACACACACACACACACACACACACACAATGTGCTTTTCAAAACAACACAACCAGCGCAGGCTACAATACAGAAGCTTGTCATCTGTTCATGTTTTAAAGAGATGGTTCACCTAAAAATTCTTTTACTTTACTCAGTGTTATTTTACAAGGTAAGAAAAATGTTTGTAAAAAAAAAATGGATAAAGAAATGCATAATTCAAAATGTGATTAAACACCAGTTAAAATACAGAAAATTCCTTCTTTTCATTACTAAAATAAATAAATAAAATGAAAAACTTAAATTAAAAATGTTGTCTTGACAACTTACTGAAATAAAACAGGTTTTGAAGCACTAAAATTACAAAAACTGAAATAAAAATAAATTAAAGCATAATAAATTAAAATGAACATTTTTATGAAATTTCACCATTTTGCTATTATTTGATTAATATGGTATGATTAATGTAATTCATAACTGAATGTGACAAGACAAGAAACATTTTGCATTTTTGACATATTAGACATAACAAATAAGAGTGAATATATTTTAAAAAATATATTATTTGCAAATAGTTTAAATTAATTAATTACACTACCGTTCTTATTTCTTTTTCGTTATTCCCTTAAATCCCTTAAAATTACCAAATAACACCCCCCCCCCCCCAAAAAAAATCCTGAGAATCCTTACATTTTTAAATATACTCAAATATAAACCATTTATATAAAAAGGGAGTAATAATATTTCATAATATTACTGTTTTTCCTGTATTTTTAATCAAATAAATGCAGCTTTGGTGAGTAGAAGAGACTTCTACTCAAAAATTGAAATAAAAATAAATTAAAGCCAAATAGAAATTTAAAAAAATAATAAATAAAAATGATAAAATCCCATTACAAAATGACTAAAACTTAAACAACAACAACAAAAAAATTAAAAATATGGACAAATACTAGTATATAAATAATACTACACTCTGAAAAGTCAGAAAAATAGGGCCCAATGTACTTTGTTAATATCAATTTTTAATAGTTTTAATTTTAGTTAAGAATAACAACAGTCACCTTCATGTTGTTCCAAACCTGTATGACTTTCATACTTCTGTGGAACATGAAAGAAGATATTTTGAAGAATGTATTAGCTGTCCATATACCGGAAAAGTCATTGGGCTCCAAAATAACATTGGACCCCATTGAATTCCATTGTATGAACAAAGAACAGAGACATTGTGTGTTTCACAGTAGAAAGAGAGTTATACAGGTTTGGAATGGCACGAGGGTAAGTAAATGATACAATTTTAATTTTTGGGTGAACTATACCGTTTGTGACAACACCTAGACAAACACACCTTTTTTACCTATGATAATCATGCAAAAAAAAAAAAAAAAAAAAACTCTGGAGAGTGTGGTTTTTGGACCGAAAACTGCAAATAGGAACAAATTTTATGCTGACAGTCAAAAGTCTTCTCTAGTCGCAAGACAAGACGAAAAAAAAAGATGCTGTGAAATTCTGCCCTATAAAACTGGAGGAAGTCGCTCAGGGTATTGTGTACGTACAGGACTTGACAGCTAGCTAAACAGGTAATGACTGTATTTGCATTTAATGTTGCATAAAGTCACATCACAGCACAGCTGTAGCCAAATATTTACTCTTTATGGAGCAGGAATCTCCATGTGCACTGAGTGTGTGTGGGACAGCACAGGCCCAGGAGAGCTTTTGTATCTTTTGCAGTGCTTTGTGGTCCCATGGAGCCATGATAAATTAGTCTGCCATGTCTACTACTGTCTGTTCCAGAGACTCCAAGATACTCTCTGTGTCTCCTAACTGCGCACACACACACACACACACACACACACACACACACACACACACAGAGAGAGAGAGTTTAGAAGCTACAAAGGTCAATAGGCGATCAGAGTAAAAATCAAATCAATACAGAGAGTGGATGCTAGGCGAGTGTATGGTGTTATTGTGTATATAAATGTGTGTATGTGTGTGTTCACAGTATCTGATATGGTCAGTGAGGAGAAACAGAGTGTATTATAACACACTCTCTCTTATGGGAAGACACTTAGTAGTGTGCAGTATGCATGTCTTATACAGAGTCAAAAAAGCTACACATACCCTGAAGGCTGCATATATGGGCCATTCTACAGAATTGGTGCAAACTGCTGTCCGCACACATTTAAAAAGCATTTAAGTATTCAAATTTTAGACGTTTACTAAGATCCTTCTATTATCTATTGAATCCCACAATAATATTCAAAATATCAGTAAGCTTAATATAAAATTATCATTTATTGGGTACATTCAATTGTGAGGTGGCTGTCCTGAACCCTAACCCCTAAATTTTAACTTGTGAAAATGATATTGAAATAATTTTTGCAATTTTTCCCATTGTTGTTTTTAAAAAATATATTTTTGATTTTTTTAAGTGAAGTTGAAAAAAAAATATTTATTTTATATTTTATTTGTAAATCATGAAACTTTATGCAAAAAAATGTGTCCCGCATTTTCATGTCACTACCGAAACGGTGCATGTTTTAGTCCATTGGCTGAGACAGCCACAACCAGAAACGACATCATTGTTTTTTGGGGGTTATTCGACAAAATTTAGTTTTTTTGTGTGTACAAATGTTCAGAACTGTGCTAGCTAACCATGTGCTTATTAGCATCTTTGAGCTAGGCTCAAAAGTATCTAAAATTGTCACTACCGAAACAGTCACGACCGAAACATGTGGTGAAGTTTCGGTTGTGACATAGTTTTTTTTTTTAAATGTTATTTGATAAAATTTAGGGTTTTTTTCTATGTACAACTGTTCAGAACTGTGCTAGCTAACCATGTGCTGATTATCATCCTTGAGCTAGGCTCAAAAGTATCTAAAATTGTCACTACCGAAACACCACATGCTTCGGCCGTGACTGTGACATTATTGTTTTGGTAGTGACAAAAAGGAACACATAATCATTTATTTGGGGGAAATAAACAACATTTTAGTAAAGTTATGCAAATCATTAGAATTTTAGTATGTTTTATTATGCAAATCATTAGTGTTTTAGTATCCGAGTTAAAATTCTGTAATGTGATGTGGTCACTACCAAAACATTTCTGTCACTACCAAAACATGGGATGTTTTGTCAAAAATAAAGTATCTTGAATTATCAGCTAAGATGTTATTATAGTGTTTGGTTCAATGTATTTTCAAACTAATGAATCCTTCACTTTGAAATCAGTATGATAATCTTTATGCCTTTTACAAAGAAAGACTGGATTCAAATTACAACAAATCTCAAAAATTACACTTGAAATATTGTTAAAATTGTAACTGTTATTGATTTACCTGTGAAAACTTTTTTTTTAAAATAACAAAAAATATATTTACAAGGTAGATGTAAACAAAATCTTAAAAGGTCAATGTAACCCTTCTTATTAAATTATTTATTATTGTGTTTCGGTAGTGACAAATTTGGGGAGAGGAAAAATATTCCAAAACCTTCTGAAAATACAATATGAGAATTAACTGTACAATTACTAGAAATGTGTACCTTGGATATTATACAATTTGCGGAAAAAGACACATTTTTTTCAAGACGTTTCCAACTCTGACTTTGCACCAATTCTGTAGAATGGCCCATATGCATTACATATATATATATATATATATATATATATATATATATATATATATATATATATATATATATATATATACAGTATATATAATTTTAATATTACTGTTAATATAATTTGAATTATTATATATTATAATATTATGTATTAAAATATTATACAATATGATAATAATATAATTTGAATAATATAAATATATGCAAAGTTTTAATAAATCAAAGCAAGAGGGGAAGAATGGGAGTCAAACTCTGTTAAATGTGATCAGTAGCTGTTTGCCGGACACATTTGCATAAAGCATCAGAGCGCGCTGGTCTCAGATCAACTTCCTGCTGGTCACATCATTAGTTTCATTAGGATATGAAAGGCAAACTCTGAGCCCAGAACAGCACCCAGACTAAAGGTCATCCTCTGCACAGATGAAAGCATCTGTTCTGTGTGGGCACAGATCGCTCGAGCATGAGATGATTACGGTTGTCAGTCAAAGTCCTGGCATTTCAAACAGCGTGCAATTACAGGAGACAAACAAATGTGGCCGCCTAAAATCCATGTGCCTATTTGGGAACTCCATGTATACATAATTAAAGACCATATGAAATCAAAACTGGAGTATTAGTGCATGTGTGCTAACTTTGAGGTCAACTATATGCTACTAAAAATGGTCAAAATAAACTTTATATCTACACTGTATCTTCTGAACATCTACAGTGAACTTCAGTGAACGACTACAGTCTAAATCATGACCAGCGGATGGATTTTAAAACGCTTCTCAAATTCAGGAGCTTATTTTCATGTCGGACCCAGTGGACTATCCTGTATCCCATTTTTAAACGTCTGCTAAGAAGAGTGAGACGCTGCAGCTGTGTTTGTGTGTGTGCGGGACCAGCGGTCACCATCTGAAACGCATCCGTGAGATGTGATTCACATCCAGCTCATCGATTCCTACGGATCAATAGGAATCTCTAGCGCGTTCCAGTCCGTGACACTGATCAGGTGAGTTGGGAGTGAAAGCTGATATTCAGTGTGAGATGTGGTTTGAGTGTAAATCAGGGATATTTACTGCCAGTAAACTGACCTAATGTAACAAAAATGCTAGTTTCACAGAGCTTTTTACTACACTGTCATTTTTTTTTCTTCAAAGTTGTAAACACGACATATATTGGAGTATGTTTTATAAAAAAAAAAAATACTATTTTTTTTTTTTTATTATATCTACACGCACAAAATCATACATTAAAAATGTACTTTGGCAAAGAGATCGATGTAATAATAAGGTCTCATCTGCTATATATTTCAGACAGCATTTATTAATCTTTGTTAAAGGCACAGTATGTAAGTTTCACCGCTAGAGGTCGCTTATGCAAAACAATAACAAAGGTGTAGCTTGATGACGGCGTGAACGAGCGTGGAATCATGGGAATTGTTCTCCACAGCCGATAGAAAGCAGTCTTACGAGACTCAAGTTCATGGATGAATTAATGTAAAATTGCAGATTTCTCTGGATTTAAACATTGTTGAAAACATTTGGAAAAACGTAAGTACAATACATAAATCAACAAAATATTTAACATCGTTCTAGAGGTTTTTGGACATTTTAATCCAAAAATCTTACATATTGTGCTTTTAATGTTATTTAATAAAATATGATTGGTCAGCGTTCATTCATGTGAGTTCACAGCATTAATGTTAACAAATGGAAATTTTGATTTGAAAAATGTATTCGTAAATGCTGAAAAAAAACATTAAGATTAATAAATGATGTAGAAGTATTGTTTATTGCTAGCTCATGTTAACTAATGTAATTTTCTAATGTTAATAAATGGAACCTTGTAATGTGTTACTGAAATCACTTTATAAGAACTTAACCTGTCTACAAAACTAATTTCTTTTGATCAGAAGGTTAAATGTATCAATTACAAAAAAAAAAAAAAATGGATAAAATTGTCTAACCCTACAATTTGTTGTGTTAAATATCCAAAATTAACTTATTAATGGATAAAATTATGTCTTAGGGGCCGTTTACACTACACCGTTTTCAAATAAAAACGTAAAACTTTTAATGCGTTTTGGCCGTTCATTTACACGACAGCGGCGTTTTGGGGGCCTGAAAACGCAAAATTTTGAAAATAGGTTTCAAAGTGCAAGTTTTTGAAAACGGTCTCCGTGTAAACAACAAAAACGTGAATCTGTGGAAACAATGACGTCATGCACATGCATATTACATGCTCAGTCTATAGTGTTTCATCGCCATCTAATGGCCTGGCAGCAGAATACAGCGTTTTTAGTCATTTTCGCGGACCCGTGTGAATGGGGATCGTTTTGACAATGGTGTCGTCTGTACGAAGAAAAACTTCTCCGTTTAAGCATATCGTTGTCGTGTAAACCTACCCTTAAACTACAATTTTTTGTGTTGAATATCCTAAATTAAATTATTAATGGATAAAATTGTCTTACCCTACAATTTGTTGTTGAATTGTAACGCTTAGGTTCCAGAGAAAAGATGAAGATTCAATAACAGAAGATTTATTACGAATGAGATAAACAAGCCAACATTCGAGACAGAGTGCACATTACACAAACAATACCGGACACTAAACTGAGGACGAACAGGAACTAAATACACAGATGATTAACTCAAATGACGAACAGGTGTGATGATAGGTTAGTGTCTATGGTGACTGATGAGTGGTGGAAAATGAACAAAGAAGACACGTGACAAATGAAAACAAACATAAAGTCCATGAGAACAGAAACTAACAGAAGATAACTGTGACATGAATATCCAAAATGAACTTATTAATGGATAAAATTGTCTTACCCTACATTTTGCTGTGTTGAATATCCAAAATGAACTTATTGATGGATACAATTATGTCGTACCCTACATTTTTTTGTGTTGAATAACCAGTTTCACAATCTATGTCACATTAGTGAAGTACCAAACAGTTCTGCTAAATTTTAAAGACATTTTAGTAGGAACATCTGAAACAAAGCTGACACCTAAATGAGGCAGAACTGCAGTCACTGAAGGGTGTGTGCATCAGACTCACCTGAAACAGGTGTCATCGGGGTGGGCGGCAAGCCGTTCATGTTGAGCGCCCCCACCTGGTGAATCTGTGTCGCTGGAAACGCAACACTGGGCGCTAAATAACCACCGTGAGAAGCAGCCATGATCGCCGCCTGCTGCTGCATCAGCTAAACCAATCAAAGAACACAGAGAGTTTATGTTAGGAGACCTTCTACATTATATTAAAGACAAAAACAAATATAAAATATATCTGATCTTATTGAAAATGAAAATTCTTTACAAAAAAGCACTGCACGACAGTGATGGTAATACCATTAGTATTGAAAGATTCCCATATTTACGTACCATGATATTTACATGTCCAAAAATAATATTACCATGGTATCTTCACAAAAAACACAAAAAATACCAGTAGCATGGTACATCTCTGTACTTGTTAGTTACACAACTTGACCCTGTCTGAGATCCTACATGTGTCTGAAGGTGTTCAAATAAATCGGATCAAACTACAATCCTAAAATGAATTAACGAACACAAATGCACTGTAGCATAGCTAATTACTGTAATTATGTCACCATGGCAACAACCATCTGTGCAAACACAACAGTACAAAACAGACATGTGGAGTAACTAATAGATCTGAGTCCTGAAATGACCCCATTTTTTTATTCTGGCCCCCCAAAACGTGAAACATATTGTAGATATACTGTATGATACAAATAATTCTGTTGAAATAAGTTTATTTACCAAGTTTTCCAAATGTTTTCATATATTCAAATGTCAGATATACTTCATTTTAGATAGAAGTGCAAATGTGGGTGACTAACACAAATTCAGCAAACTATTTTGAAGAAAAAAAAAATATATAGAATCCAAAAGTTTATATTTTAGTATATTTTGCTACATATAAAGGTATTTTAAAGATTTTGAAGTGTCAAAAGGTCATTCGGTTTAACCATCCAAAGGTCAATACAGCCATTTCATTTGTGATTAAAATATCTTAAAATGTAATAAATGTGTATATTTTTTATTCTGCCATGATTTTATAACTTCATATATCAACATAGTGCAAAATGGTATTAAAATTATGTGTAGAAGTCGTTGCTTTGTTATGAGAAAGAATGTCCGGAAAAATGAATTTCATTGATGTCATTCGGAGTAACCAATATAAAGGGACCATTTTGGATCAAGTAATGTTGTCAATATCATGTGACAGGATGTGACATCATTCAGACACCTGCAAAGGACCACATGGTCATGAAGCAAAGTAACTAACTCTCTCTTAACTATCTGATAAATTCATGTTTTCACTTGCTCATAAGCATGAAACATCAGGTCATTCGGTACAACCACTATAAAACATGGAAAATGTTGTAATATTTTGAAAACTTGTACTAAATATAAAATGTTTGATTGCCCTTTTGCTAGCTAGCTAGATATCAGCCTGTTGGCATTGTTTGAAAATATCGTCATTCGGTATAACCAAAAGTGTCATTCGGTAAAACCAAAATTTTGGTCAAACCGAATGACTTTTTTGGTGACAAATTTTGTCCATCTTGTAAAAAATGACAAAAGCAGTGTTAATTGATTATAAAAACCACATAATCTCATTGTTAACATTTAATAAAACTTCAAAATTAATTATATCTCTATTTTTTTACACTTGTAAAAACCTTATTCGTCAATGATCCATATATATATATATATATATATATACTTAAATATTTATTTAAATATTTCTTAAATATTACATATACATATATAATTATTATTGCGTGTGTCTCTGAACTGATGCAAATTAGCCTTCTAGACGCCTGTAACTACAAACACCAACTGACCACATCTTGACATGAAGTGTAATCTATACATGCATCAATACAGACCACACTGATCTACTGGACAAACCATTAGCATGCATTCTTAATGATGGTGCTTTGTTTAGCCATGATGCTGGAGGAAGAGATGGTTTATCAACAAAGAATCATTTGAAACATTAGCAAACATATACAGTAAATAAAAGTACCATGGTATTCTCTGAATTACCCTGCCTGGATTATCATGCAAATCCATTGTACAGTACTGTACATGAATATGGTAATCATTTAGCAGAGAATATAACAAAAACTGATTATTTCAGGTTAATCATAACTCTGTGGACAGCATCTGTTGCATGCTGTTTATTACAACAGGAAGCAATTTCAAATAGTCATATGTGTTGAATTGGTACTGTAATACATTTGTAAGTGTAAAGTGTGCACACTTTATTTCCGCATTTCATTTCAGCAAACCCTATAAAAATGTCCAAATAAATGTAACTATTGTACTGAATATCAGTAGTGCTGCTTTAGTTCAGTTTAAATGAATTGCTAACACTTCTGCTGACCAAATTCACATAGCAAATAAACTCCCGTCCAGCCTTGAGACACAAAGACGAGGAGAAAGCCTCAGTGATAAACTCATTTACAGCAGCGATGTGTGTGTGTATTTGTGTATGCATCTGCGATTTTATTGAATGCTAATGTGTGCTGAACTCCCCAGGTACTCTGAGGCAATCAGCGCTCCATCATGGGCCAATTACTCGTGTAGTGCCGCTTCGAGAGGCTCACGGCTCAATGCAAAGCCTTGAGTCGCTCACATGGAGAAAAGGAGGATGACACGCGTGTTTATGCATGTTTGCGAGGACGTGCTGACACATGTTGGGGGGAAGGGTTGGGAAAATGGAAGTGTTTGGTGTAGGAAGAAATGAGATGTCCAAACGATTGACAATAATCACTTGCTTTCCCATTCGTTCAAACTGTAGCTGTAGTTTAAATGGTTGGGCGGTCTCACCGTGCGATGATAAAAGTGTGTCAACCGGTCCTGCTGTAGCGTTTATATCCAGCAGACAAGATTACTTTTTTGTAAATTCATTTATTATGAACAATCTGTTCTTTTGGTTTGTGCAATGCAAAAATGAATTTCTTACTTAGTATTTTTGTGTTGTTTTGCCATACAAATATCTCAGCATTCTTAAATCAAGATACTTGTTTTCTAAAAAAATGTAGTAAAAGTTTTTGCTTAAAATTGAGTATTGCTTGTCTTCCCTGTGAATTAAGTTTATTTTTCTGACCCCACTGGCAGATTTGTTCTTGTTTTAAGCATAAACTCACTAAATTTGGATACATTTTTCAGAAAAAAAGACTGAATATCTCAAGTGATTTTGCTTTTCAAGTAATTGTATCTTGATTTAAGAATGATTAGATATTTAACTGGAAACCAAGACAAAAATACTAAGTAAGAAAATCATTTTTGCAGTGTGTGCATCAAGTTCTAAATAATAATAATAATAATAATAATAATAATAAATTAATAATAAATCAAATGGAATGGAACAAACAATGGCAAAGCTGAATTTTCAGCATCTCAGTCTTCAGTATCGTGTGATCTTTCAAAATCATTCTAATATGCTGTTTTGGAGACATTTATTAATATTGTGAATGTTGACAACAGTTGTGCTGCTTCATATTTTTGTGGAAACCCATTTTTTTTCAGGATTCTTTGATAAACAGAAAACTTTTGACAAAAGAACAGCATATATATATATATATATATATATATATATATATATATATATATATAACCGTGATATAAAATTTTCGGCCACCCCTAGCTGAGGCTCATCATTTCTGGTTTGTTCGTGTGCTCTAGTGTAGTCAAACAAAGCAGGCACAAATGGATTAGAATCAGAAAAATCACATCAAACAGCAAATATGCTGAGAACAAATCATAATTAACATAACAAATACTTGCATCAGGTTAATATCATCTGAATTGTTTGCTTATGATTTGCAAAATCTGAGTGTCTGAGCAAGAGCCAGGTGGTTCATGTTTGCAGTTGTACTGTGATCCACCAGGAGGCGCTGCAATCCACCACCAGCTTCTCCATCACTACACAACACACCCACTCACAGTGTTTTCAAACTACAGCATGTTTTTACATCAGTCTGTAGCTTTGTTCACAAAATGAACATCATCATTGTGCACAAACTCCCTTCATGGTCAAAAGTAAAAGCCTTTCGATTGAAGCGTGACACAGCAGAATTGCACCGCCGTAACATGGATGAATGAAGTGGATTTGTGGCCTGTTCTTTGTTTGCGCTGAGAAAGGTTTCTGAAATGCCCTTCAGTGCTCGACTGCTCGTGCTTTGGTTCTTGAGCAGTGCGCATGGGAACATTACAGCCTCCAATCCTCTCCTGCCTTTATTTGTGTCGTCTATTCCAGTGCCAGGCCTTTAAGACATCAGTGCAGTGCCAGAGAGTGCTGGAGCAGGGCATTATGGGATATAGAGTACAGTGCCCTGTTTGTTCCAGTGCAGTGTCAAATAATCCTTACTAGCGCAGTTTCAAATAATCTTACTTTACCACACAGTCCTGGCCTAATGGTTAGAGAGTCAGACTGGTAACCTGAAGGCTGCGGGTTCAATTCTCAATGAATGAATGACTGTCAGTAACCCCCAATCGCTCCCCGGGCACCACAGCAAAAATGGCTGCCCATTGCTCCGGGTGTGTGTGTCCACGGTTTGCAGTGTGTGTGTTCACTACTCACTGCACTAACTTGGATGAGTTAAATGCAGAGGACAAATTCTGAGTATTGGCTACCATATACTTGGAATATACCATATACCATACTTGGCCTTGGCGAGATCTGCTTGATTACAAACATTCTTCCAAATATCTTCCTTTGTGTTCAGCAGAGCAAAGAAATTTATCAAATAAATTTATACAGGTTTGGAACAACTTGAGGGTGAGAATTTTCATTTTTGGGTGAACTATCCCTTTAAACAACCCTACTCAAGGGCAATCATTACTTGACGCAACTTCCATGTTCATACATTTCAAAACTGCCATGACAGCCTTGATGAAAAATAATTAGCTATTTTATAACCAAAAAAGTCAATATAGAACCACTGCAAACTCTTCATCTGTAAGAAGTTATAGGCAATATTAGCTGAAAAATAATGCATGAATACACACTTCAAAAATGCATCCTGAAAACTTAAACACACTATTTTTTTTGCCATACTGTACTATGATTTGTTGTGATGCACTGATCATAATTGAGATGTTACGCCTCCTGTGCCAATTCTTCATGGGGATTTCTAAGAGGTTCTATGTGGGGATTTTTTGGCCTTAAATGAAGTAAATATGAAATTAGAATAGAGATGAGATTCTCAATCCATTCTGAGCATGAAAGAAAAATAAAAAACAACCACAGGCTGATATTTAGGGATAAGCTACCATTTCTAGCAATGAGCAGAAACCAAAGCTGTTATCGTTGGCCAGCTGTACTGCAGGTTAAAATGTAATCATATGACACCATTCTATAGAGACACAGTCAAGCTGCAGAATCAAATTCCACCAACCCTAGTTTAAATATTCTATTCTATTCTATTCTATTCTATTCTGACATTTTCCATTCTACACTCGCCGGCCACTTTATCAGGTACACCTTGCCAGTACCAGGTTGGACCCCCTTTTGCCTTCAGAACTGGCTTTACTCTTCATGACATAGATTCAACAAGGTGCTGGAAACATTCCTCCGAAATTATATTGACATATAGTATCACGCAGATGCTGCAGATTTGTCGACTGCACATCCATGATGTGAATCTCCCGTTCCACCACATCCCAAACATGCTCTATTGGAATGAGATCTGGTGACTGTGGAGGCCATTTTAGTAAAGCGAACTCATGTCCAAGAAACCAGTTTCAGATGATTTGAGCTTTGTGACATGGCATGTTATCCTGCTGGAAGAAGCCATCACAGTGGCCATAAAGGGACGGACATGGTCAGCAACAATACTCAGGTCGGCTGTGGCGTTTAAACGATGTTCAATTGGTACTAAGGGGCCCAAAGTGTGCCAAGAAAAAGATTGGCTGATTAAACTCTGCAGGACAATGAGCCGGTTTGGACACCCCATATGGTTCTTTTCTGTTCTGTTCTATTCGGTGACTCTGCTTTGTTAGATTCTATATTGTTCTGCTCAATTCGATGTGTCTTCTTTTTAACCCTTTCACTGAGTCGTAGTTGGCAATCTTTATGAAACTGTTCTGAAACTACAGCACACTTTTCAACCAACTCAACCCAAAGCGCTGACAAAAAGGAAGCACAATTCCAGACCGTGTGGAAATCTTCCTAAAAAGCTCTCATGCTATTATGCAAATGCTGTTGGCAGGATGTATAATCCCAACACTTCCTGTGTGCTGCCGTATCACACTATGACCAAAATGAATAGCCTATTTCACTTAGTGTGCATGTATGTGTGTGTGTGAGACAGTGTGTGTTCGTTTGCCTCCCCTAGGGCAGGATTTCACTGTTTAAGGCAATGTTTGAAGTGCTACTCATTCCCATTTAAATAATCCACATGCAATTTAAATCAGTCAGGTTACAACTGAGAGTCTGAACCTGCTGAGAGAATAGGGGTTGTGTCTGTATATGTCCTGTTTATTCTGATGATGATTTAAAATGACAGTATATTACCCCCCCCCCCCCCAAAAAAAAAACAAACAAACAAAAAAACAAAAACAAATTATTACTTCAAAAAATAAGATCAACTGAACTGAAATAAAATAAAATATAAAAAGTTAAACTAAATTTTAAAACTAATACTTAATAAAATGATATTATCAATTTTACATTTATATAATATATATTTTATATATAATATATTATAATAATTATATTTTATATAATTATTACATTTATATATTTATATTACATATAAAAAACAAACTAAAACAGACTAAAAACTAATACTTAATAAAAACGATATAGTCATATTTAAATTAAATATTAAATATAAATTAATATATTAATATTCACATTAAATCTAAAAAAACTAAAACAAACTAAAAACTATTATTTATTAAAAATTATAGTCATATTTATATTAAATATTACATTTCAAATGAATATATTAATAGTCATATTAAATAATAATAAAAAAAATTCAGCTAGTTGCCAGAACAATATTTCTCATTTTCATTTAGTTTAGGTTGAAGTACTAAAATAACTACAACCGAAAACTAATACTTAAATATAAAATTGATGATGTTGTTATTATTAAATATAAAATTATTACATTTATATATTTATATTAAATATAAAAAACAAACTAAAACAAACTAAAAACTAATACTTAATAAAAACAATATAGTCATATATAAATTAAATATTAAATTAATATATTAATTTATTAATAAATTGGGAAGAAAAAAACTTATTTTAATTTAGCTAGTTGCCAAGACAGTACTTCTCATTTTTGTTTAGTTTAGGTTGTATTACTAAAATAACTAAATAAACTAAAAAAAACTAATATTTAATAAAAATGATATACAATTCTATATTTATTAAATATAAAATATAAATTAATATATTAATATTCACATTCAATCTAAAAAACTAAAACAAACTAAAAACTATTATTATACAGTCATCTTTATATTAAATATTAAATGTATATTTAAATTAATATATTAATAGTCATATTAAATAATAATAATAATAATAATAATAATAATAATAATAAAATCAGCTAGTTGTCAAGACAATATTTCTCATTTTTGTTTAGTTTAGGTTGAAGTACTAAAATAATTAAAACTAAAAACTAATTTTTAATAAAAATGATATAGTCATGTATATATAACAAAAAAATTATAAAAATGACAAAAACACAACAAAATGAGTAAGATTAATATATTAATATTCATATTAAATTGAAAAAATATATAACTATAATAGTATTTCAATGAGTAAAATGACACTGAATAAACCGCTCCTGAGAATGCAATGCCAGCTTGCATTTCGCTATGCACAGAATTCTGACACATTTTGTGATGCAACGGAAAGCATTTGTTCACGCTGTTAAGAGTATGCCTTAGTTATTTGTGTGTGTTTATACATGTGTGGTTGTATTTACTGTGTACAGGGACACAGAACAGGTGGATGATGGGATACCTGGGGGTTTTCCTTCTGTTGGCTCCATGTTTAGACGTCACAGAAGGAATTGCACACAGATAGCCCAGTATGTTCATGCACCAACGGGATAATAAGCAGCAAGCTGCTAACATGGCGAGGAGGCGCACACGGTCGTGGCGAAGGATCATATGGATTATAAAATCAAAGCTGTAGTTTGAAATGTCACACGCACATATGCACACACTTCAGCGCAGTGTAATTAAAACCGAACGCCTGCAGGGTATATGCTATATATAGAGCGTGGTGCTCCATCTGACACGTGATACAGATCCTCAAACTTCCCACTTCTGTGAGACTCCATGAGCTAAAAAGTATTTAAAATAGCGGCTAACTTCCACACTATCAGATCACAGGCTTAATCTGTATCTAATGCCGTTATCGTTTCAAGTAATACGCTTATGAATATGCACAGAAATCCATGTGCTTTGAATACATTATCCATTCCATAAATGAACTGGGATTCATCTAAAGAAGATGAATTACTCAAAGACGCGTTTGGCTTTTCTAACCACGCTGAGTGTGCCAAACTAGGCCAGGATGATGAAGCTAATAAAAATCATCTTGATATTTTTCAGCCTTTTGATAATATTTGATATATATCTCTATATTTATGTATTTTCTCTGAAAGGGCTTAAAAGGAACCATCATTTCAGTGAAACACCCATGGCAGCCAAGTTGATTTAAATGATTAACGCAAGAAGTAAAACAGCAAAAATCTCATTAAAAATAATCTTGTTTTTCACTAAACGCTGCAAGGAAGAGTGATATTTAATCATTTTCATTTATATACACCTAAATAATCATACACAGTACATTAAAAACTGCTGCATTCAACTGATTCAGTGAACTTTTTGATTGATTGATTGATTGTTGCAAACAATATACTGAATCAGAGTTTTGAACTGATTCACTATGGAAGCTTGTAAATAAGGTAATTGCGACTTTTTATCTCATAATTCTGACTTTTTTTCTCAGAAAGTCATAATTGCGAGTTATAAAGTCAGAATTCTGTTATAAAGTCACAATTGCGAGTTATAGTCAGAATTGCGAGTTATAAACTCATAATTGCAAGTTAAGTCATAATTGTGAGATATAAAGTCAGAATTGACCCTTTGTAGGGAGTTTGATTGACAGGCGATCTAACCAATCATAACGCCAAATCCGCCATTATGTCCAACAAAGCAGTCAGGGAAGTTAGTAGATTACCTTGGTGGACTTGAACCTTGAATAAAGTCAGAATTGCGAGTTATAAAGTCAGAATTGCGTGTTATAAAGTCAGAATTGCGAGTTATAAAGTCAGAATTGCGTGATATAAAATCAGAATTGCGAGTTATAAAGTCAGAATTGCGTTATAAAGTCAGAATTGCGAGTTATAAAGTCAGAATTGTGAGTTATAAAGTCAGAATTGCATGATATAAAGTCAGACTTGCGAGTTATAAAGTCAGAATTGCATTATAAAGTCAGAATTGCGAGATATAAAGTCAGAATTGTGAGTTATAAAGTCAGAATTGCATTATAAAATCAGAATTGAGAGTTATAAAGTCAGATCTGTGAGTTATAAAGTCAGAATTGCGTGATATAAAGTCAGAATTGCGAGTTATAAAGTCAGAATTTCGAGTTATAAAGTCAGAACTGCGTGATATAAAGTCAGAATTGCGAGTTATAAAGTCAGAATTGCGAGTTATAAAGTCAGAATTGCGTGATATAAAGTCAGAATTGCGAGTTATAAAGTCAGAATTGCGAGTTATAAAGTCAGAATTGCGAGTTATAAAGTCAGAATTGCATGATATAAACTCACAATTGCATCTTATCTTTTATATCTTGTGAGTTATAAAGTCAGAATTGTGAGATATAAACTCGCAATTCTGAGAAAAAACGTCAGTCGTTTTCCCCTCACAAATGGACATTATAACACACAATTGCGAGTTTATATCTTGCAATTCTGAGAAAAAAAAGTCAGAATTGTGAGATAAAAAGTTGCAATTACCTTTTTTATTTTTTTTATTTAGTGGTGAAACAAGCTTCCATAGATTCACTGAAATTGACAATTTGAATCGATTCACAGAAATGAACTGAACTTACCAACTCTAATGCCATGTTTACTAAAGTTTAAATAAGAAAAGCTATTAAAATCTTAATACTCGTAAATCACAGAACATGGAAGAACGACAAAACTGGTCATTTGACATTGCCTTTAGGAAACTTAATGGCCACATAAAAAGTGCATGTTGCTTATTTTCATAAATCACCTAATATATTAAGAATATTTAATGTTTCACTCAGCTCTACGCCAAACACATGAACTCAAAACCACAGGTTATAAAAGTGTCCTTTATAATCAAAGCCAAATATTCAAAATGCAAATAAACCGTAAAACTGCACTCAGGATCAATTTGATTTCTGTTACTTATATTCTGAAGAGTCCGATGGGAGCAAGAGTTCAAATTGCACAGGAACTCTTGCGTTTTTCTGCAAGTATTCATGGGTCGGGAATTGAAATTATGTTAATGCATTATTCAGCAGCGTAGTGAGAGAAAAAACGGCTTCAGACAAGGACAGTGGTCATTAATCTGAGGCTGTTAGACTTCAGAAGCGTTCTGTACAGTGCAAGTAGACAGAACAATTTGCGTTTCATTCTGCAATGCATGTTGCGTGTGCTCACCGCGTGTGTGTAAGTACTGTAGGTGCTGCTGTAGGTGCTGAACGGCAGGGCCACGGTGGGGTTGAAGATGCCAAACTGGCCGACCATCTGTTGCATGCGGCGTATGGTCCTCTCTTTATCGGTGTCAGCGAACTTTACCACCAAACTCGACGAAGCTCCCTGCGAGAGACACATGAACAGTTGTACATACAGTTACATTACAGGGTCATTCTACTGTTTGGTGGATTTTGGACTGAGCAGGTTTGCTGAATATATTTTTAAAATTCAATTATTTTTTTGTCTTGTCAGAGGGAGAAAATGTCTGTCTATCATAAAAACACACCGGTCAAGCTCAGGCTAGTATGACCTAATAATCCTGACCAAGTATTTCAAATTTCCCATTCATAATCTATGGCATTTGTCCACCCTGTTACATGCCATATTTACAATGCAATGTGTAACTAATAAAAGCTTAAAACATCCACGGTGGACAAATGCCATAGAATGTGAATGTGAAATTTGAAATACTTTTATTAGCTTAAAACGTCCACACTGTTACACATTGCATTATAAAAAATATGGCATGTAACAGGGTGGACAAATGCCATACAATGTGAATGTGAAATTTGAAATACTTTTATTAGCTTAAAATGTCCACACTGTTACACATTACATTGTAAATATGGCATGTAACAGGGTGGACAAATGCTATAGAATGTGTATGTGAAATCTGAAATACTTTTATTAGCTTAAACGTCCACACTGTTACACATTGCATTATAAAAAATATGGCATGTAACAGGGTGGACAAATGCCATAGAATGTGAATGTGAAATTTGAAATACTTTTATTAGCTTAAAACGTCCACACTGTTACACATTGCATTATAAAAAATATGGCATGTAACAGGGTGGACAAATGCCATAGAATGTGAATGTGAAATTTGAAATACTTTTATTAGCTTAAAACGTCCACCGTCACACATTGCATTGTAAATATGGCATATAACAGGGTGGACAAATGCCATAGAATGTGAATGTGAAATCTGAAATACTTTTATTAGCTTAAACGTCCACACTGTTACACATTGCATTGTATATATGGCATGTAACAGGGTGGACAAATGCCATAGAATGTGAATTACTAGCTAGAAAAGAACAACATGCTAGAAGATGATTAACATTTAGGAAGATTTTTATATAAAAATCTATTTAAAAAAAAAAAAACATTTTCATGTCCAGTATAAATGGTCACAACAGGGTGGACATGTTATGATTTACTCTATTAGATAAGTCACCTAAAAATGGGGGAAAGAGAAAAAAGTTTATAACTGATTCTTACTTTGTTCTTGGAGTTGCTTTCCCTCCAAGGAAATGATGTCACTTCTAGCAAGTCATGTGATTTAGGGCATACGCTTAAGATTTTAAAGAGCAAATAGCACTAATGTAACAGGGTGGACTGGAGTTTGAGGGACATAAACTAATTTAATGGTTTTACACATAAAGAAATATGTATCACAATCATTTGTATTTTATGTTAAAGAGAATAAGTAAATGTATATACTAATACTTAAAATTGCTATATTAGAAATATATATATGTAACCTTTCAAAGTGAAGTTGAAAAAAATTGAATGATTGGGGACATGGGAATTTGCCTGTCAAGTGCTTCAAAAATAAAAATAAAGAAAACCTAAATAGTTACACAAAAAAAGCTAATAAAATTTACAAAAGCACATAACAAAATTACAAAAAACAATAAAAACTTCTAAATATTAATAAAAACTATATAACAGTACTCCAGTTTGAAGCTTAAAAGCATCAGTCATCTTTTGTTAACTGTATGCAAAAGAATAACCAGATAAAATCGTATGTTCCACAGATCATACAGGTTTAAGATAATCATACAGGTAATCATCTGTTATGTCTCTAACCTCACCATTTTTCTTGCACTCTCTTGGCGCTAATAAAAAGTGCAGTGCGACATCACACAATCGCACACACACACACGCAGACTCATTAAAAGGCTCTTGATGATTTTCTGCACCACCTGACCTTTCGCCCCTAAAGGTCAGAATACTCCCCTCATCTGAGAGACTGAGAGAGAGACCCTGAAGATCTGGACCTCTGGGGATTTGTAATGCCTGATCAAAAGCCTACACAGCACTTCAATGCAGATTATGTGTGAGAGTGAGCATCACTCTGAGGGGCCGAGCTCTTGAAGTGAGCACTCTAAAGGGTCCAGGCCATTACTGTCTCATACTGTATGTGTGTATCCTACACAAGGACATACGTCACTGACACTTTATGGTGAATTAGCATTTATTTTAGGGATGCACTAATGTATCGGCCAATAATCGGTAACAAAAATAAAAGCAATAATCCTCACTATGAACGGATGATTGCTTAAAAACAGCTGATGATCAGGGCAGATTATATCCTGTCAATCAAAAGGATGCGCAAAAACGCAATGGAACTCATGCTGTGTGTGAAGACAATGTCTCTTGTGTGGAATTACTAATTCAGTAGTCTGCTGTGCAAAAATTCATAATGTTTTTACTATGTTATGCTTTACTTTTTAGATATCATACAACAACAAAAGAAGGCTCGCATAAACAAGTGGATCAAATACAGAGATGCTTTTGCACTTCATGCATTTCCACTTAAAGGTGCAGTAAGTGATTTATGAGAAACATTGTTGATATTTGAAATCAACCCAAACAAACACGCCCCTCCCTTTGTTTCTCCACCCCCAAAATGTACAAACACGCAATGCAAAAGATTTTATCAAAGCTGAAGCAAAGCAAAATAATGCTTTGCAAAAAAAACAAAAAAACAAAAAAACAACGAAGATGATGAACGAAAGACAAGGAAGAACAAAAAATGAACATAAAAGAGTACACACAAGCAAGAGTTTGTTGTTAGTCATCAGCAGCACAGCAGCTCCAGACTAACAATGACACTCAAAACTGTCCTGTTACTATAGCTAACATTACAACAACAGCAAAACCAATGTTACTCGCGTATGGAGTAGAAACAACGCAATCTCGGCGTCCATTTTCAGGCCTTACCGCTTAGGTCTCTCCAGCGCTGGAAAGCTTTTGTAATATTAACGTGGGTCCTGAAGCTCTTGCCTGATCATAATCCTTCTTTTATAACCCTCTCTATTGTAATGTCTCTCAGCCATCTCTCTTTCTACAGTCTTTCTTCAAATCTCCTTCTTGCTCACTCTCTCTCCTCCCCCATCCTGAGTGGACACGCCCCCTACTGCTGATTGGCTCACTCTCTCTCCTCCCCCATCATAAGTGAACACGCCCCCTACTGCTAATTGGCTCACTCTCCTCTCCCAACAGCGTTTCTCAGAAATCACTTACTACACCTTTAATTGAGGGAAATGATGAGTGATTGTGAGCAAAACAGGATGATTTTAGAATTCAGTCAATGTAAATATGAGTTAAGAACATCCAAAAGGTTTAGAAATCTTAACAATTTACTGTTCAGAATTCAGTTAATGTGAGTTTATCAGTATAATTTTATAACAAAAAAACTTTATCAGTAATAAAATTATTCACATTTCTTTCAAAATTGTGTAATTAATTATCATTAATTTGGATATTCCAGTCGGATATTGGTATCAGATATTCCAATTGGATATTGGTATCAGACAATTTTGTATTGTTACATACCTAATATGTTTAGAAGTAGTAAAAAACATGAGCGTCAAATGTTTTTTTTTTTGTTTTTGTTTTTTGTGAAGGTGTATTAGAGGTTGCTACTCTGTAAGAAGCTGGACTGCCAAGACAGGTTTGAAATCTGACATTGAACATCATTGTGACAAGCTGTAAAATGCATTTTAATGCATTAAAATTGGTATGGTGGAAAGTTTCGCTCTGCAGGGCTCAAACAAACTGTAAGGCTGAGCTGTTAATGAGGCCTTTGCTAACTCAACGCATGGCTCTGAATGTGTAATGAGGAACTATTAAAATGTCCCTGAAACTCAGTACAGCTAAACGCTCTCTCGCTGGCTCTAATCCAAAACCTAGTGAGCTCCCTCGCTGTCTACTGCCTACACAGACAGCAGCCTTTACATGCAGCATTTAAACTAAAATGGAACCTCAAAAGTAACCAGTCTTGAATGCACTACATTAGCAGCAACTGCATCAAAATAAATTGCTATATGTAAATTGTAATCAACATTTCTCTTGCTTTGTCTGTCATGTTAGATGGATGTTTTCAACAAGCTTCTCACATTGCATTCTGGGATTTTCTAATTTACACTACCGTTCAAAAATGTGGGGTCTTTGAGTTTTTGAGAAGTCTCTTATATTCACCAAGGCTGCATTTATTTGATCAAAAATACAGTAAAAACAGTAATATTGTGAAAAATTATTACAACAGTTTTCTATTTGAATATATTTTACAATGTAATTTATTTCTGTAATGAATTTTCAGCATCATTACTCCAGTCTTCAGTGTCACATGATCCTTCAGAAATCATTCTAATATGCTGATTTGCTGCTCAAGAAACATTTCTGGTTATTATCAGTGTTGAAAACAGTTGTGCTGCTTTATATTTTTGTGGAAAACATAATACATTTATTTTCAGGATTATCTGATGAATAGAAATCTGTTGTAACATTATAAATGTCTTTACCGTCACTTTTGATCAATTTAATGCATCAATGCTGAATAATTTTTTAAATATAAATCTTACTGACCTCAAACCTTTGAATGGTAGTCTGTGATTCATTTTTTTAATTATATATAAAACATATATAAATATAAATATATAAATACATTAAAGCATTGATATAAGTGAAGATCATACCTGATGATGCTACTGCAGTGGCTGTTCAGAGCAGTTTGTGATCAGAATCTCCTCACTGATTTAATTCTCTTTTTAAGTCAGATGGGATGCCATCAGAGGTAAAACCACCAGCTGTTCTTACCCAGACATTTGGCAAAAGGTCTAAATCCATAATGAAGGTGCACCAGGCAGCAATATAACAAAGATATTCAATAGGTCAAAATAAATGAGGAGAAGCTTTGTGAAAACAATATAACGTAATCACAGACATTGCTATCCGGACAGGATTAGATTTCTCAGAATGGGTCATTTGCTCTGTAATTTTGTGCAGGAAAAATACAGACTTGTTTGATTTAGACAGAATTAAAATCACAAAGTCTGTGAAACACGCATTTACCTGACCTTCATGGGGAAACTAATCAAGTTCAAATTTTAAAGAGGCCATATTACAAAGTCTTGATTTTGTTTTTGGGCTCTACTAAAATTGGTTTTCATGTTTGAATGTTCATAAAACACCTAATTTTTCCCATATTCTCCATTGTTGCAGCTCCTCTCTTCCCAGTCTGTCAGTAACACTCTGTTTAGTTCCTGTCTCTATGAAGCCCCTCCTTCTGAAAAGAGCAATGTGCTCTGATTGGTCGGCTGGAGCAGTGTGTTGTGATTGGTCAAGCACTTCAAGTGTGTTTGGGAAATGTCCCAGCCCTTACCATAACTGCGAGTTTCAACTAACTCAACCAGGCCCCGTCCCTTTGTTTTGCGTATGCCTTGGACAGGAATTATTTTAATGAGGAATACTGTGATGTTTTTGTTCCCGGAAGAAAACTCAAGACTACAATGAAGGCGTTTCAGGGAGTTCAGAAACAGTGACACTGATATAGAGAATAACTCCCGCTGGAGTGACTTTGTGCTTTGCAACATGCTCAAACAGCAACATTACACATAAAAGAAAGTCAAACGTAAAAAAAAAAAAAAATCATAATAAGTCCTCTTTAAGGCTTAAAATGGTGCCTACGTAGGCTGCTCAGTAGGTTTTGGAACAAGCCTTTCAATCTCTCATTCTGTCGTCGACTATGTAAATGCTTTAATTATCGGTATGCAAAGTGTGTGTGAGTGTGAGATACGGCCTTGAACGTTTCATTTGAGGATAATTACTCTCAAGGTTGGGCTGATCTCTAAACACACATTTACAGTGGTTCATCAGAAGCATTTCTGCACTACCTGTCTTCCCTCTCTGTGACAGTTAGACACTGTGTTTTCCCTCTGTTTGATCGTCTGTAGCCTTCCCTGTCCTTTTCTTTCTCTCTACTTCTTGCTCTGCTCTCAGGGGACAGAGAAATACACCTCTTTATCTGTCCTTTCAATGTGTGGCAGAGGAATTATTCATCTGAACCTCCGAGTGTGTGAGAGAGAAAGAGAGGTGGGAAAACATGCAGAGTGTGAGCTGTAGAATAGAAAGGGAATGTTCATACTGTCCATACTATATTACCAAACACAATATGTATACTGTAAATTTTTCTCTGTGAAAGAAATACCCAGATGACCCATGAAGAATCTGCAGCATTTTTGGTGCAGATTTTGGTGTAAAAGCAGCGGAATTCTACAAAATATACTAGGAACCAAAATTCTGAGAAAATTCATATTTATAAGTTCATAATTTATAAGTCATAATTTATCCACCCTCATGACATTTCAAACCAGTATGACTTTTTCAATGAAGCACGAAAGGAATGTTGTAATAGTGGTTCTTTTCCATGCAATTAGACCCCATTTGTGACCAAATTGCCGTTATGCTTCAAAATCATGCAAAACTATCATAGAAGTAGCTCTCCAAGTCTTCTGAAATCATATAATAGCTCTGCAGTTTGTGGCAAACAGGCTGAAACTGAATATTTATGATCATTAAATGTTAAAATTAATGTTATGCAGTCTCCCAATTAAGATCATCATTGTTTGTGCAAGTTAAATATTAAATATTTGTATTAACATTTAAATATAATAATTTAAATAAAATTAAAATAATTTTATGAATAATAACAAAATATATTAAATATAGTAAATAAATAAATAGTTTTAAGGTGTTTATATATAGTTTATTTTGATATTTTTTTAAAAAGCCTTTAATTAGCTACTTTACATTAGCATAACATTGATATTATGTAGTCTCCTAATTAAGATTCTTGTTGTTTGCATGTGCAAGTTAAATATTAAATATTTTATTTGCATAAATAAATAAATAAATAGGTTTATGATAAACATAAATAAATTATAAAATACAGTTTTAAGATAAAATAAAATATTTCAAAGATAGCTTATATATAGTTTGTTATTTGGATATATTTAAAAGATATTACTCCATATTTAGCTACTTTTTTGTTAGCACATTGAAAAATAAATAAAATTACTTCTAGAATGTTATTTAACAATTTCAACTATTAAAATTAATATGATGCAGTGCCCCTAATTTAGATTCTCAGTTTTTGTTATTAGCAAAAAATAAATAAATAAATAAATAAATAAAATAAAATAAAACAAACAAACAAATAAAACAGTAGTATGCACTGCAGTATATGCTGTGTAGTAGTGTTGTAGTACTCGAGACCGGTCTTGGTCTTGAGAGCATTTTTGGAAGGTCTTGGTCTTGTCTCGGTCTCAACCGCATTTGTACTCGATCTTGTCTCAGTCTCAGACTAAGAGGACTCTAGATTTTATTTCAAGACCACAACTGTGAGGATATGACGATATTGCTGGTGTATTGTCTGATTTATTTGTTAACATCATTAATGTCAGTGGATGTCTTGGTCTTGGTCCCTCAAAGTCTTGGTCTTGTCTTGGTTCCAACACACTCTGGCATTGGTCTCAGTTTAGATGGAACTGATGCTGTTTGAGTTCAACACATGACAGCAGCTCACAGCCTTCAACATCAGCTGTGCAAGTGTGTGCTCACTGTCACATGAACGTGTGTGTTCACAAATGAGTCTATATTCATGTATATCATATCCATTCATTTATTCAACATTTTAGGTCAAAATGTATATAAATGTTTAGGAGAAAGTGTATTTTTAGGTCAAGTATGTGTTTAAAAGTACAAACATTTCTTGTCATCTCTCAGTTAATCCGAGCTCATAAAAGCTGCATGTATGATAGTGTGTGGTTGTACTCACAGGCATGGTCTGACTCCCGTGAAGCCCGCTGATGGCAGACTGAGCCTCAGTGTGTGTTGAAAACTTTACAAAGGCACAACCTGCAAAACACATGCACACACACACACACACACACACACACACACACACAAAGAGAGCATAGAAATAATGAGGAACAGCGGTGGAGGTTATCTGCAGAGGACTGTGTGTCTCTGGTGAATGCAACACTGGAGATGAGAGAGAAGACGTGCACACACACACAAACACTCACTGCAGTTTCTTACAGCACCACATTATCCTTATAAGAACACCATGATATCTCTTAGAAGAACCGTTTTTGTATTGTATTTAATACGTACATTTCTAAATTACCAACATGATCAAAACTTTGATGCAAAACCTGTTGCACACAATCTACTGCATGCCTTCTGTCATCTGATTTATAGTTTATACTTTTTTAGCAAGTAAAAGGCCTTTTAGTATATATATATATATATATATATATATATAATATCCACCTTCAGGTCGTGGTTCATGTGTCTTTTTGCTGTGAAGTCTTTACTGATTTTTATAAAGTAAACGTAAGAATAAATTTTATATTGTTAGTAATATTTCAAGATGAACATTTACTTGACTGAAGCAACTTAGGTTTACTTGATTATCCATACATCATTCTTTAGAAAAATCATGTTAAAATGTAAGTATTAAATATGATCCATTAGGCTTCTGAGGAAGGTTTATTTGTTCATCTCTCAGTCATCATTGTATTGCATTGCATTATATGTTTTAAAGGGGACCTGTAATGCCCCTTTTCACAAGATGTCACATAAGTCTCTGGTGTCCCCAGAATGTGTCTGTGAAGTTTCAGCTCAAAATACCACACAGATCATTTATTATAGCTTGTCAAATTTGCCCCTATTTGGGTGTGAGCAAAAACACACCGGTTTTGTGTGTGTCCCTTTAAATGCAAATGAGCTGCTGATCCCGGCTCCCTTTCCAGAAGAGGGCGGAGCTTTAACAGCTCACGCTTCGGTTGCTCAACAACAACAAAGCTGGAGAATCTCACGCAGCCAAAATGAGGATTGTCAGTAACGGTGTTCAGCCTTACATTGTTCAAACCGGAGTCGGACACTGATGGAGAGACTCAGGAAGAAGTTACAACTTTTAGAATGAAACTGGACGTTTCTGAATGGTTAGTGGATAAATTTATGTAGTTGCTGTGGAGTTGATTCAACTCATTGACTAGCATGTGTCGTCATGTTGATCTTTTGTTCAAATCCAGCGTTGAATTGACCCTCATTTGTGAAGCAGTCCAACGTAAAATGACGGCATGACAACAACACTCTACTACAACAACTCTTCCTCTTCTCTAAAGCAGCCCAACATGGTCATGTGACTGGACGGCTGCTGATCATCAAATCTTCATGATTTCATGTTGAGTTCAAAATCTCTTACGTCGATTCTCTCTTCACACATTTCAAACACGATTGACCTTTCTGACACGTTTTCCCTCTTGCAGTCCGTTAATGGACGCAGCGATTGGAGTCTGTGTAAATAATTCCTGCCTGGACTGTGCTGGGGTTTGTCAGGTGATATCGGCACCCTGCGGCAGAAAGGCTTCACCCGACGCCCTCCAGAATGGATTCTGCCATGTTAGCGATGAGAAACTCATCACAAAGTGTTTCAGCAGAGCGTCGGGTTGACGTGCGTGTGTTTGAATAGACTGACGCGGTGAAATTGAATGTGTAAATGAAAGCACTTCTGCTGCGGCACTCAAGGTTGAACGCTGCTTTTCTGTTTGTTTGTTCTGACTTTGTCTTTTTCTGTAGAAGGTCACTATTCTTTAACTGCTCAGAATATAAAATACATCTCAGACGAGAACACGCGGATGTCTGTCATTCACTAGCAAGCACTTAAAACTGCTGTGAATACTGAAGAGAGATGAACTCACCTTTACTGTTTCCATCAGGGCCTCGTAATACAGTGCACTCTTCAATGACTCCGTAGGGCTCAAAAAGGCGGTACACGTCCTCTTCTGTCTGCTGCTTATTCAACATGCCCACAAACAGCTTCCTGTCCTCTGAAATACAAGCACAAATAGAGAATATAAACTTCTACTGTTTCATCTCAGATTTGATCTGCTTTCACAGTCAAATTTTGCAGGCCGTAATTGGGCAGATCGTATTCATTGTATCAAATGTGATGAAAAGATAACCCTGGATATTGTCAAATAATCCCAAAACAATAAATAAACAACATATCTTTCTGTTGCATCTGCACTCAAAAATAAACATACAGCACAACAGGTGCAGTCCGATACTGATGAACAAATGACCCTTTTGAGCTGATACTTTGAATCAATCAATCAAAAACACTCACAAACTCCCAATTAACCGGTCTGAATCAATGTACAGAATGCTATAGTGAATCAATCCGAGCAGTTACTGAATCAACTTACTGCCGTTATGACTTTATATCCTGCATGGCTCAAAATGAACAACATTATTACAATGTTAAGTGCACTTGGTTTGAGAGACTTAAATCAGTATAATTACTGACTGAATGCTCATATGAAACATGTTACACATTAACAAAAGAAGCTTCTTTAGTAGGCTATATATATGCAGCATATATATATATATATATATATATATATATATATATATATATATATCCTATTCTCTCTGTGACTGTTTGCTATAGCTAAGTGAAAGCTTAACAGTTGTAACACATCCCAGAGGAGAGGTTAGTGAAGGATGTGCAGCCTTTACTGTTTCCATCAGGGCCATAAAGTGTATATGATTGTGTGTGTGTGTGGTCCTGGTAAACCCTACATTATGGGGACAAAATGTCCCCACAAAGATGGCAATATCTGAAATCCTTTTCTTTGTGGGTACATTTTTTGGTGCCCATGAGGAAAACAGCTTATAAATCATACAGAATGATGTAAAAATGTAAAAATGCAGAAAGTTTTCTGTGATGGGTAGGTTTAAGGGTAGGGTTATGGTTTGGGGATAAAATATACAGTTTGTACAGAATAAAAATCATTATGTCTATGGAAAGTCCCCATAAAACTTAAAAACCCAACGTGTGTGTGTGTGCAGGTTTTGGCCTTGCATGGTACTTGATGGCGTTTTACTGATGCTTTATATAGATCCAGCTCCCGTCTGTGTCTCTGGCTGTGAGTGTGTTGTTGTATATAGCTCAGTGCTGATGGGGAGAGAACAGACCTTGACTCATAAAGATGATAAAGTCTGCTGCGGCGTCAGGTCTGGACACACAGAGAGGCCGTGAGTGTGTGTGAGAGATGCTCAAATGCACAAAATCAGTGCTTATAGTCTCCATTATGTTTTAACTACATATACAAACAAAATAATAATGTTTTTGCAACATATTTCACATTTTTACTGTTTACACTTTTATTTTAGTTATTTATTTATCTTTATTTATTTGTTTAAACTTATAAATATCTAAATACATATTAAGTTTATATACTTTAATTTTTATCTTTTTTTTCTGAAATGTGGTTGTAATTTTTACATTAAGGGTACAAAAGTTCTGATATTATTTATCTTTGTTTCATTGCTTGTTTTATTGTTTCATTGCTTCAAGAGCTGTTTAACAGGCTGTTGCTAAGAGGCTTCTTTATATATATATATGTGTGTGTGTGTGTGTGTGTGTGTGTGTGTGTGTGTGTATGTGTGTGTGTGAGAGACCCTGGACCACAAAACCAGTCATAAGAGTCAATTTTTTGTACATTTATACATCATGTATGGTTTGTTCGGATAGGACAATATTTGGCCGAGATACAAATATTTGAAAATCTGGAATCTGAGGGTGTAAAAAAATCTAAATATTGAGAAAATCGCCTTTACAGTCGTCCAAATGAAGTCCTTAGCAATGCATATCCACTCACAAAAATATTTTTTTGATATATTTACGGTAGGAAATTTACAAAATATCTTCATGGAACATGATCTTTACTTAATATCCTAATGATTTTTGGCATAAAAGAAAAATCGATAATTTTGACCCATACAATGTATTGTTGGCTATTGCTACACATATATCCGTGCGACTTATGAGTGCTTTTGTGGTCCAGGGTCATATATATATATATATATATATATATATATATGTATGTATATATATATATATATATATACACACAAATTCATTTTAAAGGCGAGACGAGACGAGAGTTGGGCTGGTTTGAAATCAAGCAGGAATATCGTAGAACTGGAGTCACCAATCTCAAATTCTCATTGGTCAGTGGATCAGCCACATGGTGGAGAGTCACAAATCCTTGTGTTTGTCCTTGCCATGAACCATCCCAATTGAAATCAATGGATTTGCAGCGTCCTTTAAACTGTAGTGTGTACTTGCCCACAGTTTTAGTGTAGTTGTTGATGCACTGCTTGTGTTACAGCTATAAAAATAAACACACACCGACACAGCATGTATAAAACAACAGACTCTCGGCACAGAAACGCTCATACATACAAACATCTCACAGCGACGCGCGTTTTTACCATCCAAACACACATTCCCAGTGCTGTTTACCCTTGAATCCAAGTTGCATCATCTCTGTGTGTGTGTGTGTGTGTGTGTGTTTGTGGGTTCAGTGCTTTGGAGGCAGCAAGTCTTAGAGATCTTTCTCTCTCCATCTCTCTGTGCTGCTGGTTGCAGACTATTGCAGTTGAGTTGCAGTGCTGCGGATCTCTGACCTGTAGCCTTTAATGAGAGAAACCACACACACACACACACACACACACACACACACACACACACATACACATACACACACTGCCTGAAACCAGGCAATACGTAGAAATTCTCCTTGGTTCACTGACACTCTCTAGAAATAGACCCATAGAAAAGAGAAATCACAATGAGATCTCTATTATCACAATTGTGTCTCTTCGACGGCAATAGAAATAAATGGAGAATAATTGGACATGTTTGTTTAAGTCTCCAGTTTCTCAGATGTTTCTCTTGAGAAAAAACACCAGTAATCTCACATGTGTCCTCTAGAGTTTCTGAGAAGATTTCAACAATGTCTCGCACTGTTATTTTAGTGTTATTTACTGTATATACTATTATTGGGCTGCTTTAGAGAAGAGGAAGAGTTGTAGTAGAGTGTTGTTGACATGCCGTCATTTTACGCCGGACTGCTTCACAAACGAGGGTCAATTCAATGCTGGATTTGCACAAAAGTTTAACATGACGGCACATGCTAGTCGATGAGTTGAATCAACTCCACAGCAACTACATAAATTTATCCACTAACCATTCAGAAACGTCCAGTTTCATTCTAAAAGTTGTAACTTCTTCCTGAGTCTCTCCATCAGTGTCGACTCCGGTTTGAACAATGTAAGGCTGAACACCGTTACTGACAATCCTCATTTTGGCTGCGTGAGATTCTCCAGCTTTGTTGTTGTTGAGCAACCGAAGCGTGAGCTGTTAAAGCTCCGCCCTCTTCTGGAAAGGGGGCCGGGAGCAGCAGCTCATTTGCATTTAAAGGGACACACACAAAAACACGTGTTTTTGCTCACACCCAAATAGGGGCAAATTTGACAAGCTATAATAAATGATCTGTGGGGTATTTTGAGCTGAAACTTCACAGACACATTCTGGGGACACCAGAGACTTCTATTACATCTTGTGAAAGGGGCATTATAGGTCCCCTTTAAATCTGAAGAGTACAATTTCCGCACTAGTAGTGGAGCCAAATGGAATTGAACAACAACTAAACACTTGCAACTAACAGCTAATCCTGCCTCCTCTAGTTGAGATGCTCAAACAAAGTAATGTTTTGTAAGCTCCACAGTCACAGTGTTTTGGGAAATCAACCTTACTTAAAAGTTATCTCTGCATAATAAGCTGGGACAGATGAAAGTATTTTAACATCAAATCTCTCGGGCTGCGAAAGAGCAACCTGTAAGCAATAAAATGCTCCTCGCGGGAACTGTCACTTTGATTGACAGACAGACTCAATTGCTGATGATGCAGATAAATTACCTTATCCGTCAATAAGCGCATACTACAGAGACACCATATTTACAATTTATATTAGACCACTGAAGCGTCTCTCTCTCTCTTGCCAGATCCTGCTGGCCACAATTCTAATTATCCGCACAGACCCCTTCATTTGCTTCTCATTAGCATGTTGAATATTCATGAGTCTAATCTGTTAGCCCCTCCCTCCCAGGGGTCCGTCGGAATCTACACACACCAGCTCTGTTCCAAAACCTAGTGAGCTGCTTTACACACATGTACAAGGCACCTCAAAATTAAGTGACTGATTTGATGTCTTAAAATGCTGTCTAGGTAGGTTTTGGAACAGAGCGACTTGCTCACTACTTAGTGTTAAGGCCCGTTCACACCAAGAACAATAACTATAAAGATAACTAAAATGATAACTATATATGCGTCCACACCAGCGGATGATATCGTTCTGTTCATTCTAAGCTCACGCTGCTGTTTTGTCGTCTGTCACTTTAAATCCTTGAGCTCTTTAAAGACTGTTGGATTCTGATTGGCTGTCAATGTTTTTATCGTTCATCAGCTGGAAAAAAAAAATCGTTCTGAAAGTGATTCCAACGATTTCTCTGTGCAGTCATTGTTATAGTTGTGCTGTGGACTCTGCTATATTTTTTATATTTAGAATGATTTTTAGAACTATATCTTTATTGTTACGTGTTTGTTACTTAAAATAAACATTAACTGAAAAAAAAAAATATTTCAGCTACTTGTCAAGTGTTATTTTAGTATCACTATATTTTTAGTATTTTTATATTTTTATTTCAATTTTAGTTAAAATTTTGGTCATTTCGTTGTGTTTTTGTCATTTTTAATTTTTTTTTATTATGTCTCTAGTTTTTTTATGAATTTTTATTTCAGTTTTAGTTATTTTAGTACTTAAAATTAAACTAAATTAAAATGAGGAATACAATAAGCTTAAGTTTTATTTTATTTCAGGTAATGTTTATTTTGTTTCAAGTAACAAAATTTTTCAGTTTCAGTTTATTTCCATGTACTAAAATAACTATATATATATATATACACACACATTTAAAAATAATAATACTAATGAGAAAAAACAAAATTACTAAAACTTTAACCAAACTTAAAATGGAAATGGAAATGGAAAAAAAAACCCTGTAAAAATGTAAAACTATAATAAAAACTATAATAGTATCTCAACGATACTGAAATAACACAGGAAGGTAATGATCATCTTTTATGAAACATTTACTCTGAAAAGGTTTTCTAGCATTGGAAAAGAGCTTTCATTTTTATTTCTTAGGAGTATGTGCATTGATGTGTGAGGAAAAACCCACTGGTTTGTGTTCTGTGAGAGAAAGACATCAGAGAAATGAGAGGAAGAGAGAATAGAGAAGCGGGAGAGGGTAAAGGGACATGGGGAAAAGTGGGAATGGGAAGGAGAGATGATGCAAGAATGAGTTAAACGTGTGCAGTCCTGAGCTGTGCTTCTTTGTGCCTGGGGGAACTTTAATGTTCAAGACCTATTTGGCAATAAAGGACACACACACACACACACACATTTAAAATGTGCCATTGGGGTTTGGAGTAAAAATTGGAAGCAGTGTGTGTGGACATCATCTGAAGGATGAGTTTATAACATGCATGGATAACATCTGGAGCTGAACTGCTGTAAGCCATGTTGGCTTCCACCAGATCTAGACCACAAAAATACTGAACAGAAGTGAACGCAAATTGGTCGATCTCATGTGAGTGACAGATTGCTCCACTCTCACGTCAGTGAACACGTCATCAGAGAAGAGAAGAGATGTCGCTTTATGAGGCATTTAAAAAATTAAAAAAATATATGAATTAAAAAAAATATATGATGTGCACGGATAAATCATTTATAATAAATTCTGCAATATTCCATAAAAAACAAGAATTGCCCATTTTAAATTTTTATGGTGACTTTAAGCATGCTTGAACTGCTTTATGAAAGGTGCAAGACTATACTTTTTTAATGTAACGCAAGAACATAAATGCATTCTCAGTGTTGCCACAAGAGGCACTAAAATGAAGAGAATCTTTCAGAGCAATCTAGTTAAAATTAACGATGAACTGCATGCTTATGTGAAGTATGTTTTTAGCATTAGCTATTGATTTAAAGTGCCTCATCTCTCCAAAATCCCATTTCAGCGAATCTGAAATGCTCAAAATGACTGACAAGCTGAGACCAACTCTCTGATTGGCTAAACAATAGTGTGTTTTGTGCATTTTCCAGGACCTAGGGCTGTCACACAGACAGCTGTGGTTTCTCAGGACATTTATTTCAGTGATATCTGTCAGGTAATGGGACATTTTCTGTATGCTGTTGTGTCAAAATATTGCTTACGGCACATTTAAATATTATCTACAGGATTTTACACACATATACGCACAGTGTTTTGCTCGGTATGTAATCTCGGCCTGCCTCAGACTGACAGAAAACTCGCCGCAGATCAAATAAATGCCTTTATTAATAAATCAGGAGACATTAGAGTCTGTCAAACAGCGTTTGATGATGACAGAGCAGCGGACAGAGACTCCAGCGAAACGCTGAGATATTCGACGGCGCTCGGACGCTTCATCCCTCTTTTCCTCATCCATAAAGCATTTCATCACATCAGATGCTCCCAGATGATTTGAACCGTTTAAAGATGTGGCCAACAATTGGGTTAAAGAACTAGATTTTGAAGTGACAGTAAAGGCATTTCAAATGTTACAAAAGATTTCTATTTCAAATAAATGCTGTTCTTTCGAACTTTAGTCATCAAAGAATCCTGAAAAAAAACAAAAATGATCACAGTTTACACAAAAATATGAAGCAGCACAATTGTTTTCAACATTGATAATAATCATAAATGTTCGTTGAGCAGCAAATCATCATATTAGAATGATTTCTGAAGGATCATGTGACACTGAAGACTGGAGTAATGATGCTGAAAATTCAGCTTTGATCACAGGAATAAATTATATTTTAAAATATATTCACATAGAAAACAGCTATTAAATTGTAACAATATTTCGCAATATATATATACAGCATATATACACAAACACACACGTGTACACTATTTCTGACAAACTTGTATAGAATATCTGCTCATAATTCACTCCAATACATCTGTATATCATCTAGATGTCATTGACCACACAACAACAACTCTCCGATGGACTCCTACAGAAATATATGAGCTGCCCTTTTCACCCTAATCTTAACAGACAGCAGGAGCGAGACACACTCCTCACAGCTGCAGATCCGGGACAGTCCGTCCGGCAGGTGGAATGTTACAAATCTGCAGAACAGCATGATTTCAGACTTTAAAGTCTTTATGTGTCTGTTCTCGACTGAGACGGAAGTATAAACCTGCTCTTGACACAGAAATCAAACCGGCTTGTGTGTGTTTGTGTGCAGACAAAGAAACAGAGAGAAAAACCTTTAATCTGCAAGGAGAACAGTCAGCATTTTACATGGAGAGAAACAAGGAGGCGTATCTCATGCATGGAGTTTAAATTCTGAATCCTAAATCTCAGATTAACCTCTGACCTTGAGTCCAAACCCTGATCAAAACCACAAAACACTGATGGAACTTCAGTCAAACATAAACAGACATCAAATGAGTGCAAAATTAGTTGTGCATAGATGGAACAGTTATCTTAAAATCTCCAATCTAGTGCTTATGCGGGCTGACCTTGAAATTCCTTAATTGTTACCTGGCAAAATAAACTAGTCATATTTCAGAGAAAATGTGTAGAATTGGCAGCAATACAGAGAAGTGTTAAAGGATTAGTTCAGTTCAGAATTAAAATTTCCTGATAATTTACTCCCCACCATGTCATCCAAGATGCTTATGTCTTTCTTTCTTCAGTCGAAAAGAAATTAAAGGGTTAGTTCACCCAAAAATGAAAATTATGTCATTAATAACTCACCCTCATGTTGTTCCACACCCGTAAAACCTTCGTTCATCTTCGGAACACAAATTAAGATATTTTTGATAAAATCCGATGGCTCAGTGAGGCCTGCATCGCCAGCAATAACACTCGCCAAAAATAACAAAATAACGACTTTATTCAACAATATCTAGTGATGGGTGATTTCAAAACACTGCTTCATGAAGCTTCGAAGCTTTACGAATCTTTTGTTTCGAATCAGTGATTCGGAGCGCGTATCAAACTGCCAAAGTCACGTGAACTATTGAAGTTTCAAAACACTTATGACATAACGAAGCTTTGTTTACTGAAATTATGTGATTTTGGCGCTCTGAACCACTGATTCGAAACAAAAGATTCGTAAAGCTTCGAAGCTTCATGAAGCAGTGTTTTAAAATCACTAGATATTGTGGAATAAAGTCGCTATTTTTTTTATTTTTGGCGCACAAAAAGTATTCTCGTCACTTTATAATATTAAGGTTGAACCACTGTAGTCACATGAACTGAGTCATCAGATTTTATCAAAAATATCTTAATTTGTGTTCCGAAGATGAACGAAGGTCTTACGGGTGTGGAACGACATGAGGGTGAGTAATTAATGACAGAATTTTCATTTTTTGGGTGAACTAACCCTTTAAGGTTTTTGAGGAAAACATTCCAGGATTTTTCTCCATATAGTGGACTTCACTGGGGTTCAACGGGTTGAAGGTCCAAATGTCAGTTTCAGTGCAGCTTCAAAGAGCTCTACACGATCCCAGACGAGGAATAAGGGTCTTATCTTGCAAAACGATCAGTCATTTTCTAAAAAAATAAAAGTTTTTATACTTTTTAATCACAAATGCTCGTCTTGCACTGCCCTGCGATGCGCCACACATTACGTAATCACGCTAGAAAGGTCACGCATGACGTAGGTAGAAGTACAGAGCAAGTGTCTACAAAGCGAATGTGCAAAGACTAAGTCAAATGGCCTTTACAAAAAAAAAGGTCAAACAACTATGTCGGACGATTTTGAAGATGGAGGAGAAAATGAGATGGAGTTTATTGCCCTACCGTGGTACTTCCGCCTACGTCACGTGTGACCTTTCCAATGTGATTACGCAATGCGTGGTGCATCACAGAGCTAGTGCAAGATGAGCATTTGTGGTTAAAAAGTATATAATTTTTTATTTTTTTAGAAAATGACCGATTGTTTCTCTAGATAAGACCCTTATTCCTCGTCTGGGATCGTGTAGAGCTCTTTGAAGCTGCACTGAAACTGACATTTGGACCCTCAACCCACTGAACCCTGTTGAAGTCCACTATATGGAGAAAAATCCTGGAATGTTTTTCTTAAAAACCTTAATTTCTTTTCGACTGAAGAAAAAAAGACATAAACATCTTGGATGACATGGGGGTGAGGAAATTATCAGGAAATTTAAATTCTGAAGTGAACTAATCATTTAACTAAAACTATTGAAATGATTTATAATATTTTTTAAAATACTTTTGTTTATAAATATTAGATGAAAAACTTAAAAACTTAAAAATGATAAATGTTGCTTTGGCAACTAACTGAAAAAAAATAAGTTTATTACAAAAATAACAGAAATATAATATGTAATAAAAGAAATGACAAAAGCATGTAAAATTACTAAAACTATACAATTTAAATGGAAACTGAAAAAAATAAAAAATAAAAGCCAAATCAAAACATTAATAAATACTATAATAGTATATAAATTATACTAAAATAACACTGTTTTCAGTACTAGCAAGTATGAAAATAATGCAGACAGTTTATCAAATCTTTGTTGTTGTTGTTTTTATTTCATCTATTACTTGTCATTTTTTCTTTATTTTCTTACTGGCTGTTTACTTGGCTCAAATAATTAACTTTAAAAGCCTTAAGCAATATTTACTGAATAACACTTGAAGGCTTCTTATAATTGCTTTCATTTAATTTATTAATATTTATACTGAAATTTTCAATTAAAGGACAGTGTTCAATAGTATATTAGTTTTGCTGTGGTATCGACGCTGATATTCTTCTGGTATTGCTATGAACTATTGAAATGTCAGCATCATGACAACCCTGGGTGACGTGCAGGTATTGAGAAAGGTGCGCGTCCTAGAAACTAAAAACAGAATGGCAAATGTTCTGACGCACCTGTAATGCTGTCATTTCAGAACCGAGGAAGATCAAATATTCATCCTAGCAGAGAAATCTAGCCGAGATCCCATCCCGTGCTCCTCTATAAAACAAGATCAACTCAATCTCTCGTCCCCAGCTGAGCCCGGCACACATTCACAGTAACTCCCGTCTCAGATGGCCTGCTGGGAAGGTCCCGCTCAGAGCTGGAGTGTAATTATTCTATATCAAACCATCCGCTCCCTGGGAATAGAGTGAGCTTACGGTGACAATACAACTGTACTTATAACACACACATTTTGTTTTAGTTTATTTGTGCACTACAAAAACGTCACCATCTGTGGCCTTTTGAAATTTACAGGAGATTCCATAAGGAATTTTCAGTTGTTATTGTGTTCAAATGAAAATGGAAATAGCTACAGCCACAATATGGTGATGCATTTTTATAACAATACTGTGTCAATAATATATTAGTTTGTTTGATTACTGAAAATTCTGTGCACACAAATTCAACACGCTAACATACATAAAGCCATCAGGGTGGTTGAACATAAATCCAGAGAGTTAACCACTAGCATTCCCATTCATCTCTGCAATTACATTTAGTCATTTAGCAGGCACTTTTATCCACAGCGACTTATAAATAAGCAGTTGCTCGGCTGGTTTATTCAGCCTTGAAACTATTCAACCACAGTCATTTTTTAAGACAATAACCATGCCATGTGACTGATCACACTGTATGAAAACTCCTTGCAGCAGACAGTGAAAAACATACATCTATTTCATAGGGGTGATTATATATATATATATATATATATATATATTATATAATGAGTTATTTTGAGGGGACAGCAAATTTACACTGTTATACAAGCTGTACACTTACTACTTTACATTGTAGCAAAGTGTCATTTCTTCAGTGATGTCACATGAAAAGATATAATAAAATATTTACAAAAATTTTATATTATTTAAAATTTTAGATTCTGTCAGAAAACACAGCTACTTACTGTACATGTGGACAAAAAATAAATATCGTAGCCGCAAATTAACAATTCATTCCCACATATTAAGAGTTCGTTCTCTCGTTTTAGTAAATTATGGCCACAATTTAGTAATTCGTTCTCTCGTTTTAGTTAAATTGTGGCCACAAATTAAGAGTTCATTCCCACGACTTATTCATTTGTTCCCTTGTTTAAGTAAATCATGGCCACGTTGAACTAATTTATTCCCTCATTTAGATTGAACTAAAACAAGAGAACAAATTATTGCAACGTGGCTACAATTTAGTAAAATGAATTATTATATTGTGTGCACGATTTACTTAAAAAGAAGGAATTAATTAGTAAAACGTGCTGATATATTAGTAAGTCGTGGGAACAAATTGTTAATTAATGGCCAGGATATACATATTTTTTCCCGCATGTCACGTGTGGCACGCTTTTTGCCCACATAATGATGCAGTTACAGCATCTAACCAGCAGGGGGTTACTGCAAAACTAACCAACCAACACTTAAAGGTTCATGTTTTTCATAAACACTTGTTTTACTGGTTAAAACTCTCTTCACATCCTGATGTGAATGTACAAAAATCTTCTGTGGAAGTCTAAAAAATGTTCATCCAATCATTGCATTCGGTCCGAATGCAATGGAGATTCGGAGATGCTCTGAAGGGAGGGTGGGATCTAATGCTTTCAAAGCTATCTTGCTATTGCTAGCCTCTCTGAAATTGCCTACCCTACCTTTAACTTCAGTGCAGACAGTAAACAGGCAAAAATATGACACGGCACAACAAAAAATATTTATATAAAAGGTAAAAAAATAACTGACGGCAAGGTTACCGAAAGCCTAATACAATTTCTCATGAAAGATGCTACCAAATCCTGCAAAAGTCATAGCTGAAGACATGAAAATAACCCCTGCTTTATGAAATCCTTCAATATGAGATCTAGAGATAACCAAGAAGGTTAAAAAGAGAAAAGAAACTGTGCAACTCAGCAAACGCTCACAGTAAAATAATGTATTTTAAGCATGATCAAACAAAGTACTAAAATAGCACAGTGAATTATAAATGTCTTGCATAGGGCACTCAATTTGTAACCAGATATTTTGCATCTGCTTAGTATTACAGCAAAACTCAAATTTGAGCATTTCACAGGTTTCACAAGCATCCATGTGCATGACGTCGAGTCTTTTATGGATATGCTGACAGATATGCAGTGCGCTGACACCTGGTCTCTGAACGCAGACCTCTCTGAGTCGAGATGTGAATTCCTCCGAGAGCCCAGCGCCGCTTTAACATGAATGAACTCACACTCGAGTCAAAGAGACAGAGCGGATGGGCTCTCCCATCCATCATAGTCATGACAACCTGACAACAGGCCTTATGAGGGACCAGAGATGCTCATGGACGCCTCGGACCCACACATGTGCTCCAGGAAAAGCAATAGAGGCTTGTAATGAATCTGCGGAAGGGAAATACGGAGAGAAAATGAATTCATTTGTTCATATTATCATATACTGACATGTGCTGTGATAGGAATCACTACGAATATAAACACACAAACACCCGTGCACAAGGCTGTCTGCATGTGTGTCTGAGAGAGTGAATCTATTGACACTTAAAATAGACACTTGTCTATTCTATAACATCTTCCTCCATCTTCATCTGAGATTCACAATCATTCATCAGATTGTTTGTCAAAATGAAAAACTTTCATTTTCTGCTTCTATGTGTGTGTGTGTGTGTGTGTGGTGCACAACAGCAGTCCAGCTGAGTACTAAGCCACAAAAAGCCACATCAAAGAACACCTGTGAACTGTCAATTGCCTCTATATTTTATAGGTGATGATTATAGAGAACACTCTTAAAGTTACGACGCTCAAAGTTCAATGCAAAGGGAGACATTTTCTTTAACAGAAATCACTTTTTAGGGACTACAACGAGCTTCTTCCTGGGTTAGTGACATCACAAACCCCAAAATTTACATAAATCCCGCCCCCGAGAACACGCAACAAAGGGGTGAGGCCATGTTGGGCTGCTTTAGAGAAGAGGAAGAGTTGTTGTAGTAGAGTGTTTTAGTAGTTTCACGCCGGACTGCTTCACAAACGAGGGTCAATTCAATGCTGGATTTGCACAAAAGATTAACATGACGGCACATGCTAGTCGATGAGTTGAATCAACTCCACAGCAACTACATAAATTTATCCACTAACCGTTCAGAAACGTTCAATTTCATTCTAAAAGTTGTAACTTCTTCCTGAGTCTCTCCATCAGTGTCCGGTTTGAACAATGTAAGGCTGAACACCGTTACTGACAATCCTCATTTTGGCTGCGTGAGATTCTCCAGCTTTGTTGTTGTTGAGCAACCGAAGCGTGAGCTGTTAAAGCTCCGCCCTCTTCTGGAAAGGGGGCCGGGAGCAGCAGCTCATTTGCATTTAAAGGGACACACACAAAAACGGCGCGTTTTTGCTCTCACCCAAATAGGAGCAAATTTGACAAGCTATAATAAATGATCTGTGGGGTATTTTGAGCTGAAACTTCACAGACACATTCTGGGGACACCAGAGACTTATATTACATCTTGTAAAAGGGGTCCCACTTAAAGTCAGCATGAAACGGAACTTACACTAGTCTTTTCTCGCCTATTGTGACGTATATCCGAGTGAAACAGCTTCTAGAACAAGAACAAATGTAGGGCAGGACTTGATTTGTCCATCAGGAATTGATTGGATGGTTGTGGTTTGCTATTGGTTGATCTCATGTGAGTGACAGGTTGCCCCGCCCTTGCGGCAGTAAATACGTCATCAGAGAAGAGAGGAGATGTCGCTGCAAGAGGGAGGGGAAGTTATTTGGATTAAAGATTACGAGGCACATGAATTAAAAAATAATTATAACAAAGTGCACGGATAAATCATTTATGATATATAATATTCACGAATATGGTGATCAGCAGTGATTGGTTTCTGAGTACGGAGTTCAGATTTAGACATTTGCCTCCAGCTCTTTTCTCTGAGGTGTAATGAATCCAAGAATAGGATGGACACTGAAAGCAGATGTTTAAATGGTTCCATCTCAAAACATTTCTTTCCTATTAAAGCACTCGAGTGAATCTCACAAATACAGAGGACTGAAACTGCTCATTTACCAAAGCATCTCCCAGGATCCCCATCTCAAACTAATGACATGACAAACAGCCAGAAGGACCAGAGATCTTTCTAAAAAAAACCTTTATTCAGTAGAAGACAGCAACAAGGCCCTTTCCTCTCTAAATGGACAGTTATTGTTCAGAATAAGCAATCATGTGGCCTAGATTTGGTCCAAAGTCAAAAGTCTGGCTGTGATGATAAGGGAGGTGTTTTAAGTGTTTTTGTCAACATCAAACCATCAAAGTTTCAGTCTTGTGTTGATCTCTGAATGCCTTTTTGCTTTGGCACTTTCTGTCTTTGTCTTTCTCCTTCAAAAACACTCACTGTCCAGCCGAACGGCTCCCTTTGCAGACGTAAATCCGGGCGTCTCCCTGCCCTTCACGCTCCGTGCTGGCCGGATCAATGAGCTCTTACATCTTCCATTTATCTCAGGAAACACTCGCACTTGGCCAACATGCATCAGCCTGTAACAACCCCAATTACCCCTGCTGAATTTAAGGAGTCTGTGGTAACTGTTTAACATGCGAAAGAATGACAGAAGCTTGTTTAATTAAGTCCTCTTATGACCCAGAGTGTTGTTAGAACACTCATTTGATTATAGAGAGCCACTGTATTTAATGAGAAACATTTGCCTTATGTTTGTACCGCTTAATTAGCATTTTTAAAATTGGGATTGGGAGGTTGGTGTAAATGAAAGGAATATTCTGGGACATTTTCCCCTTAATGTCTATTTACAACATCTGTGGCATGCTGTTGATTACCACAGACAATAATTTTGACCTGTCCCTCAGTTTGTATGAAAAGAATAGAAAATGTGTTTACACACGTTCAATGGAAGCCTAGCAGACTATAGCTGGAAGCACAGCTAATACATTTTTAAAGTAGGCTATCATACTATTTTATAAAATAAAATAAAATAAAACATAATAAGATAACATAAAAATAAAATAAAATACATAGACTATCATACCGTTTTATAAAATAAAATAAAATAAAATAAAAAATTAAATTAAATTAAAATGAACAGAAAAAAAATAAAATAACATGAAATAGGGAACAGAATCTCCCTTTCTGTGTAATGTTATATTTTACAAAACAAAATAAAAATAAATAAAATAAAACAGAATGAAATAAAATAAAATATAAAACAAAACAAAATGAAATACAATAAACAAAACAAAATAAACAACATATAAAATATAAAACAAAATAAAATAAAAAATTAAACAAAAATTAAAATGAAACATAAAACAAAACAATGTAAATTGAGGAACAGAATCATAAAGTTAAATTGCTTTTCAGGCATGCCGGAGGGTTTAAAAGCAGAAAAATGAAGAACATGGGTGAATTATTCCTTTAAATTGAAAATAAGACAGAAAATCCCTTTAAATTAGAAGTGATTCTGTTCTGTAAACTGTCGTGTTTCTCCAACACGATCAGAGTACAGTGAAGCTCTCTTTACATCCCGTCTCGCGCTAATTTGCACCTGACCAAAAATATCACCCAACGGCGTGAAAAGTGCAGCAAAAGTGGAGGAGCGCGGCATGATGGGACAGGATATACATCTCGGAAAACAGCTCTGAATACCTGACGACTCCAGATGGAGAAATACTATTCATCACTCTGTTTTCCAGGAAAATAAAGAGGGTGGAAGGTGATTCTTTTAGATTATGATTTTAAAACGGCAAATACTGTATCCCAGGGAGCTTTTATATGAAAGCAACAGACAGATGCTATTGAAGCAAAATAATTAAAACCATTTTCTGTAATTTTCTACGAATCTCTCTCGCCACACATCCCTGCAGTGTGTCTCTTTGGAATGGCATGGGCAGCCCAGAGCCTGCTGGGAAAAATCATTATGTATAATTACTGTGTCTCTGCCTATCACTTTCATTTCAAGCACAAATACAATTTCAGCTCTCATAAAACACAAAGAGGAAGCGACAGAGACGGGGAAAAAAAGATGTATATATCTGTTTCTGTTCTCTGGTGTTTCTCTGTCTCACAGGATAATGTGTGTCTGAATGCTGCTATAATGGAGCACAGGGTGAACGCTTAGAAAAACAAAACATAGCAACAGGATGAATATTTACAGCAAATATCAACTGCAAATGAAATTGTCCACCATATTATGTTGTAACAGGCTCTTATGGTGCTCTCACAACAACCAGCAAACATTGCTAAAGTCTGCGTTAAAAGATGGACTGGAATACGACTCATAACAGTGACCACCCTCATGTTCTCCATAAGCATTTCATAAAAAAACTTCAATATAGGAAGATCGAGGCCATGAACCAAACTAACCAGCTATGAGATGAATTACTTTACAAGCTTTGATTGAAGCAAAAAGGTACAAGACTAGATAATAGACTACACAATTTAGGACATTTTAACATACAATTTGATTAAAATGCTGAGACACCACTTTCAAAATGTATCGTTGCATATTTCCTCACATACTGTAGTTATACAGTATATATTAGGGGTGTAACATGTACATGTATTCGCCCTGAACCGTACAGTACGGACGTCACGGTTTGGTGCATACAGTTAGACGACAAATACAGTCAGTCACACTCGATTCACACTACAATCCAGAAGGGGGCGCGCTGTAATGCAACACTGTTTGCTATCCGCCACAACAGGAAAAAGTGCAAAGGAAGAAGAACAGACGATCTAGATGTGCGTGTAATCTCTCAACCAGTGTTTCAACCGCGGAAAGACATCAATAAAACAGCTTGAGAATAATATCTCACATAGCATTACATTTACCTCAGGCAAGTCATTCAGTGTCCACAGCATGTTAGTTCACTACAGAAATGAACTCTAGAGGTAGCTTTTCACTAAATATATGCACTATATTAGCCTATATATTCATTATATTTACTTTACCTGTTAGTAATGTCCTAATTATTCAATATATAGTTAAATAAATTTGTCATGAAAACAAGTTATGACAGTAACTGTGTAAATGATTGATTCAAAAATTAATTGGACTAATAATTTTATAATTAGATTTAGAAGTTAATGCAAAACCTGCCTTATGTGCAATTTACGTTTTTTTTTTTGAATGTTGATTATTATATCTAAAAATAAATAGCAACTGATTTTAATAGATTGGGCTCTATTGTTAATTGTAACCTTTAATATTATAGTAATGTGCAAGAAAGGGCTCCCTTTATAGTATACAACATTAGTTGAGATTTTTTTTATCCTTATGTCTTTCTTTCTTCAGTCGAAAAGAAATTAAGGTTTTTGAGGAAAAAATTCTAGGATTTAAGAGTCTTATCTTATCACGCGTGACCTTTCCAACATGATTACGTAATGCGTGGTGCATCGCAGAGCAGTGCAAGATGAGCATTTGTGGTTAAAAAGTATATCATTTTAAATTTTTTTTTTTAGAAAATGATCGATCGTTTCTCTAGATAAGACCCTTATTCCTCGACTGGGATCATGTAGAGCTCTTTGAAGCTGCACTGAAACTGCAGTTTGGACCTTCAACCCGTTGAACCCCAGTGAAGTCCACTATATGGAGAAAAATCCTGGAATGTTTTCGTCAAAAACCTTAATTTTTTTTCAACTGAAGAAAGAAAGTCATAAACATCTTGGATGACATGGGGGTGAGTAAATTATCAGGAAATTTGAATTCTGAAGTGAACTAATCCTTTAAAGAGAGATTTGTTCAATAAACCACTGTTTAATAAAAAAAAAAAAAGAAGCAATTTTATGTTTAGTTTTCTCCCCCCTGCTGTACCGAACCCGTACCAAACTGTGACTTCAATACCGAGGTATGTACCGAGGTATGTATATATATATATAAGGGGTGTAACGGTACACAAACATGATGGTGTTATATATATATATATATATATATATAATAATTGTGCAGTATGCTAGTATCCAAACACAGCCAGTGTTTGAATACTAGCACATTATCCCATCTAGATCTAACGATGATTGTTAATTCAATCTATTTTAAGAAACAGGGCGAGCCAAACGCGTTCATCCCATGGTGACGGGTTCCCAATTACAAATGTGATAGTGCACATGCATTCTGTTGTCCTGGCGATGGCTGTATGTAATGTGTGAAAGGCGGCAAACAGCCGGTCGTGTTTGTTTCGCGGGACGCACTTGCAAGGCCTTGACCTCTGGGATTGTTACGGGAATTGCAAGAGCTTGTGCATATTAAAGGAGTGAGGGGAACAAATACACGCATACATACACGCACACATACACTCTTGTTTCTTGGTAGAGACTCTCATTTCTTGCCCTGAACTCGACAAGCATCAAAGCAGAACAAATGTCGGCTAATTATATCCAAAATAAAATGAATGCATTCTGTGACCATGAAAAATTCCCCATTGCTCCGCTCAGCAGGACACACACACGACTCATTCTCAGGGCTTAAAGGAATAATGCAGGCTGTGGGTACATGGCAAAGTGTTTAATGAGAGCGTTAAACATGTCAGCCATCTGTCCTGCAAGGCTCAACCACGTCAGCTGATGCTATCGCTGATTTCATTCAAGATGCAAAGAGTCTTTCACCTCCGCCACATGCAAATCACCTCACAAAAGCCAACGTTTCACTGGCAGGCCAATTGGGACAGGGGCGGTTCCTCAATCATCCGCAGCTTATAACATCGGGACTTTTGTAGCATGGAAGTCATGCACTGAATATTCCATCGGCCTATCGCTGTTAATTTGTATGCAATTATGATAATACTCCTCATTCCATGTGGCTGATAAGCATCTCTTTGCAAATGGGAGGAAAAGTGAGTGAAAGTGAAATGTGGATGAAGGGAACGCCGTTGAGAGACTCACTAATGAGGGTTTCTCCGGTCTCTCTGGACTGATGTGGTTGATCCCTAATGGAAAGCAAATTGAAAATCAGTGGTCCCGTCGGGAGCTGCGTTAACCTCTGGTCCACGTGCACATACGTACTCTAGTCTCGTTGCAATCAACAGTCTCATCAGGGATGACGTTAACGCTGGGAAAGCAGGGTTGCCGTGGCGGTCTAACCTCTTAACACGCAAAGATCATCGGCGGCCCTCAGATTATTGGTGTTCAACATTCACTGGATGTTCACACTCTTACTTGATCTGATTTAAGATTTAAAGGCACAATATGTAATATTTTTGGATTAAAATATCCAAAAACCACTAGAACAGTGTTATATATTTTGTTGACTTGCGTACTTGCATTATCCCAGATGTTTCCAAGAATGTTTAAATCCAGAGAAATAAGCAATTTTAACCAGGACACGGACCGTTTCCGCGCGTCGCCTATCGATGACATCATACCCGCGTTACCCTCGATTTACGGTTTTATTTTGTAGAAACCATGGAAACACCAAAGACGCTTTAATATATTACATGTTTTATTAGAAAAGGGAACAACTGTTTGGTTACATTTATAGACAGAAAACGTCTCGGGTTACTGGTGTAACCCTTGTTCCCTGAGTAAGGGAACGAGACGCTACGTCGAATGACGTGATGGGAACCCATCACGTCATTCGACGTAGCATCGATAGTTCCCACGAAAGGGAACTAATTATTGTTATATAGCTCAACACTGTTAGTCTTATTGTTTGGATCTCGTTTTCTCAATTTTCCGTGATTAGCATGTTTTACCATCCCTCAGAGAAAAACAGTATTTTGTCAAGTGGCTAACATAGCATAATCAGATGCAGCTTTATTTTTAGTAACAGTAATACAGCATTTTCTCTGTCATACAATATGTTTTAAAATTAATTGCACGCCATTTATCAATGCAAGCCATCCAGCATTTATTAATATATTGTAATATCGATCTAGTTTACTGCAGTGTGCAACAAGTGTCTCATAGCAGCCGCCGAACAAATGCTCAGAGTAACGTTATAACATCATTTTCTACAGTCAAATGTATCTAATATGATAAACAGCACTGCGTTACCCAACATACGCTTGACCGGAAGAAGCGGAAGCAATTATTACTGTGGCATAATAAAAGCTCCACTGCTCTCAAGGCATGTGTTGCGCTCGTCTCTCATTAGCAATCGCTCCAGCGGCCTCGTTCAGCTCCCACTTCACTCGGTCCTGCTCTGCCTTGTACTACAGTAATGTTAATAATCTCATCCATGAACATGATTTCTGTCCGAGTCCCGTCCCAATTCTTTTCCACCGGCTGTGAGGTGAAGTCGACAACTCTCAAGATTCCGCACTCATTCTCGGCGTCATCACGCTACGCCTTTGTTTTGAATAGGCGACCTCTAGTGGTGAAAAATTACTTAGTGTGCCTTTAAGACTCCAGCTTCGATATTTGACCACAGTTTATGATAATACTCAGTTGCAGTGACATAAAATTCTTAATTTATGTCAGGAGTACAAAATAATCAATAAGTAATTTTGATATTTTGCATAGTAAAAATCTATTGTAGATTCAGTGAATCTATTGTATTCACATAGATTCACTGAACAGCGTTCACTAGGGATTTAGTCAAAAAGTGCTTATATCTGGAGAAATACTGATATATTTATACTTGTTTATTTCTTATTTCTTTAGACAGAATCATCATTTCTATTCATTTTCCACACAATCTGATGAAGTATTAGTGGCTTGCCTGTGTTGTTTACTCTACCGCGATCACTGTTAAGACTCAGAAGAAGATGTAGCCCCGCCTCTTTTCAGCGCTGCGCTTGTTGTGTTCTGTCTTCCGGTTTGTATTTCCACAGCATGAAGTTAAGATCTTACAGATTTATGAATAAACCGCTCGTTTTTAAAATCTACTGACATTTGTTATGACATCTGCTTCAAACATTACAATTCTCATGATAACTTTCGTTAACTCTATAATAAGTAAATCCACTTCATCAGCTAATTACTCTTCAACAGCAATGCCAAAGAAATATACAGAGCTACCGCAAAAACGGAAGTTCAAAGACAAAATCAGTTGATGCTGAAATGATATAAAACCTACATGATACATACAGTATATATATATATATATATATATATATATATATGCTAAATATTTATTTTCTCAATTTTTTGCAGCACAACTCATTATATGGGATGCAGGAGGATGAGAAGAAAAAGCGGGGAGTACAAAAAACAACTCGTGTTCTTTTTGTCAAACAGCATTCATCATGTAAGAAAAGTCAGATTGAAAGAGAGGGATGTGAGAGCTGGTTTTTAATAGGATGAACACACTCCATTCCTCATTTACATGAGCAGCCGCTCTGAAAATAAAGCTTCAGTCGTGCTGTCCTGCAGTCAGGCCACTGAACCCAATTAACAACAGCCAGACAGAGACACAGAGAGAAACAAAGAAATACAAAGAGAGAAAATGAATGACATTCTAATAGCCATTAGAAAATGCTGGTTTTATAATTTAAGAGAAATTCCATTATTTTCCCAGACCTCCCTGCAGCGTGATGTGTTAATTGAAAGCGGGCAGCTGTTATGTGTGTTTACATGAGCGCTGCTGTAGTGTTTTACGGTTGGGGATTAGAGTGTGCCGTTTCCCTGGATCTGGGATGTGCAATGGAGTCGATAAACCTCAGAGGAATTCTCTACATCAGTTTTCCTTCAGTCCTTCGTTTCATTCTTTTCCTACTCCCTCTTTTTTCTCTGGAAATTCTCACTATGCCGGTGGAGTATTTTCATGTATCCATTTCCTTTAATTCAGTAGCTTTATCACAGAAACACACCAGCAGGGACTCATTTTCATCAATAATGCAGCTAAAGTGCCTCGATTTTTCCTGAGCTTACACAAATCACCTGTGCTGTCATGTTGCTGCACTCGCCAAGTATGAGTAATAAGCTACTTCAGATTCACGCGTGTGTGTGTGTGTGTGTGTGTGTGTGTGTGTATGTGTGTGTTCTGTGCGCTGACCTATATTTAGAGGAAACCGTGAGGCATGCGCTGATTAAATAATTTTGAGAAAGTGAGCACAGACGCACAGAGATGTACAGACAAAACACGGCGTGTATCTGCTGTCGGGATGGGAAATATTTGACGCTGTGCAGTCATTCACTGTCAGCTCATCCCCACAGATCATATGGGAAATGCAACATTTCAATACGTCTTTCTTTCTTTATGAATTTTGCATTCCATCATTTTTTTTCTTCTACTATTAATAGTACTACATATGGAAGCCTATTTCTGCCATATAAGAAAAAAATCATGCATAACTATGACATAAAAAGTCAGAACTATAACCTAAAAAGTCAAAATTATGAGATACTAAGCCATAATTATGAGATAAAACTCAAAATTATGAGATAAAAAGCTGAAATTATGACAAAAACTATACTTTGTATGTATACAATTGTACTTTTTATGTCATAATGTAGTGGAAATGGGCTTCCATAACTACAGTACTATTAATTCTACTATTAGTCACCTTACAAAGCAATTTCCATAGAAATACTACAACAACAAATGTACTAGTACCATTACTTTTCCAACAGCACAATTACTATTACTAGTACTACTGAATGAAATTAATGTACAACAAATTATTCCTTTCCATCATTATTTTACTGTTACTAGTACTACAGCATTAAACTACTTAATGTTTCTTTCTGGCCAAATTGCCAAAACATGTCATTTGTTTTGTCCTTATCCCTTTTTATTTTTGTCACTATCAATATTCCTAGTATTAAAACACTACTTGTACTACTTATACTAATGTTCACGGATTGACATTACGGTTTTTGCTCACCAGCCACTGTGGCTAGTGTTTTTCCAAAGTTACTAGCCACTCAGCATTTTCACTGGCCACAATTTTGACATTGATACCATGGGGAAAAAACTGCCATATAGATATTTTTAATATTATCTCATAATTTGGCAGCAGGTATATTAGGCTGCTGTCACTTTAATACCTGACGCACGGATCCATTATACTGTTACTCATGTGTTTTCTTTCTCAACTGTTTATGTTCACTTCAAACATAACTGACTGTGTTTACGCCAAGACCAGCATTTTGACATTATTTTGTGTGTATTTGATTGTTTAAGCACAATAAGCAGCGAAAAAGAGCTCAGTTTAATACTGAGAGGCGACTTTATGTGCGCGCACATTGGGTGTGAGCACAAAATCTGTGGGAATGAGTAAAATTATACGCAATAAGCGCAATCCCACGCCAAAATTCAAGCCCTGTAACACCAACAATATTCATCTGGAGCAAATGAAACGAGTGAGTGAGGGGAGACGGGTTTGTCAACTCTCTGTCGGAGAGATGAGAGAGAAAGCGCAGCTGATATCATTTATCTATTCTGCGGAAAATGAGTATTGGAAGCGTTTCAGATATTTCAGCATCGATATGTATCGAAAAATCGATATTTTTGAGAACACTACATTGCACTAGTTTATTATTTTTGGCGGGTTGGCTGGTGTTAATGTCGGGCCCTGCTACAGCCTATACACTGTAGCTTGCTTTCTTTTGTCATGTTCTGTTATTAAAGGTAAACTATGTGAATCCTATGTGAAAACATCATGAATCCATCTTCCAAACTGTGTTTTTGTCTTATCCTGAATCAGTATGCCTATAATAAGTGTTTATATTCGGACTATTTTAGACCGAGCGGGACGACAACCACTGCGGATGAACCCAGTACCTTAGTGACTCGTCATATGCATAAACATAGAGAAGTAGCTCCGGCTACAATGTGCTTGTGCAAGACGTGGGCAGTTTTGTTTATTAACCGGTAGTTTACCTTTAACACCGCTCATATATAAACCCAAACACGCCCATAATTCCTCGAGATGCTGGAGTTCACGGCTTAATTGTTTAATTGCATTAATCTCACTGCATTAGCTCACAGATACGAGGGCGCCACGAACGTCATCCAACAAGGGACCATCCCGCGCATGTATTCATGAGAAATATACACAGCGCAGTTGCCTGGCCCAGTTTGTGAGTTTGTTAACGCTCCACGCTAATGTCGAGCGAGCCGTCGTGGCGTATCTCTAGCGGAAGGAAGAAGAGAGGTCATTACATAAGCGTCTAGACATCAATGACAGTTCAAAGGATTCATTGCAGCAAAAAGTTAATTAGCCAGTGATTCCATCCTGCATATTCTCATCAGCTCCTCTCCACCTCTGTCTTTCATCTCGGTGGCTTTTGAAGCACACAGGCCTGTTTCAATACCGCACGGGATTGTGGCTCCCGCTTTCCGGTGACATACTTGCACAACAGAAGTGCTTTTCAGGCGAGAGATCTGAGACGACGGTGAGCTAAACCTCTGAGCTATTTCAGCGTGCTATTTTATATTTACGTATTTCAGGAGTTATGTAAGGTAATGAAGACAGGCTTTGGGACTGATTCACTGTATTGAAGGAATCTCTGACAAAATATGTCAGTTTAGACTAAAAGGGACGGTTCACCTAAAAATGAACATTTTGTCATTTATCACATAAATGTTTGTGATATATAAAAGAGAAATTGTCACATACCCGAGTCTATCAAGCTCCAAATAGGACAAAATCCACCATAAAATCAAAAGTTATGAAGATATAAAGTCTGTAGTAATATGATACGAACAGAATCTTAAGTCAGTAAGATTTTTTTTTTTTTGGAAAGAAATTAATACTTTTATTCAGCAAGGATGCATTAAACTGATCAAATGTGACAGTATTAAAGTGACATTTATTTCAAATAAATGCTGTTCTTTTGAACTTTCTATTCACCATAGAATCATGAAAAAGACATGCATGATGGTTCACACAAAAATATGAAGCAGCGCAACTGTTTTCAACATTGATAATAATCAGAAACATGACCAGCTGAACATTACTCACATTATCTTAAAAAATAATTGGGTTTTTAAATCAGGGTTAAATGGTGGCACTCTGTAGCAGATCTCAACAATGTCTCAAACTGTGCTCAGATTTGCCAAGATACCAAGTGTCAATCAAAAGTCAAAGATCTCAATATGAACTCAAACATTTCTCATCAAATGATCTGAACTGCTCCGTGTTCATTTTATAGCTCTACACTCCTACTGCATGTCAACAAATTAATATTTGAAGAAACTCTACCTACTCGCTTAAGTTAATAGTTAAATAAAATACTACTGAGAACTCCATTAAGTCTCTATAGGTGTCCAGCGACCAACCTCTGAGCAGTAAAATGTCCCTCTGGTAGCTCTGAGTCGACTCTGAGAGACATCTTTGTGAAGGTCAGTGAAAACTCAACCTGGAAACATCTGCACAGCCATCTGGCGGACATCTCCTCACCTCTCCAAAGACATCTGCTGCTCCGGGGAGCCACGGCAACTTTCCCATGAGCTGCCCAGGGTCCTGAACTCAACATAGGTGTCTGTGTTGCTGCCTGCTTGGTAACTAATGCTTCCTGTGGGAGGATAATAGACCAGGCGCTGGTTGTCGCACTCAAACACTCTCACAATGGACATGTGCCCTTCAGAATTACCCTTGATCTGGGGATCAAATTCATATGACTTGACATGTTTTTAACCTGCAGACCATTGAGAGACTCCTCAAAGATTCATATTCATTGGTTACTAAGTCTGAGAGACTTCATATAAAATGGATGCTCACAATTAAGAATGTGTGAATGTCACTGCATTAGATTAAAATATATATATATATATCAAAGCAAGTGGCATTTATTTAAAAAAAAAAAAAAAAAGATTGCACAAGTACATTTTACAACAAAAATATCGCACTAAAAGAAGCTTGTTAGGTTTAAAATGATTTTTAAAAAATCCTTCTAAAAAGTATGATGTGTTGATCCCACTTTATATAACTAGTATGTACTAATATTTAAATTAATAATTTGTCAAAAGTACCGACTATGGTACTAAGACAGTACTGAAATTTAAAAAAATGTGACAATACCAGCATTTCCCCCTAGCATTTTGAGCCCTGTTGAGTGGATTCTTAAACACCTCTGATTGGCCATCGTGTTCACGCGCTCAACAGATATGTCTGTGATTGGCTACAATGATCAACGCTTCAAAAACATGTTGTAAATAGACATCTTTGATGCTCTTCACCGAGCGCTTATACACACGGGAGCATTTAAAAGCAGGCATCTATCAGCGGATCCATCTATCAGTGGATATATTAGGGATCCCCTGCAATGTTTTTGCTAGCTCTGTCTTTTTCCATGATTTAGTTGTATTTTTCATAGGGAGTAAAGTATTATTAATGTACATACTGTATGCTTTCTCTGTGCACACATTTATCTTGCATTATGATTGTTTGCTACGTGTAAGCTACACACACTTAGTCCGAAGCAATAGTTCAAAACGTTAATGTAAAGTATGAGCGATAGTGACAGAGATGCTTGACTCAGCAAACACCACTAAATATTTAGCTTTTAAAACTATCTCAATGCATCAAAACATGCTAATATCCAAATAATTCAGAGACTTTGCAAAACAAGGCTCCTGCTGTGAGAATGGGCTGGATAACAATATATTTTACAGATCTGGAGCTGAATGAATGATCTACAGCATTAGGTTGGGACAAAATCGCACCATTAAACGCTAAATTAAACCTCGAAAGTAGATAGACCACTGTGTTACTCTGTTTTATTGTTACTTGAGCAATACTGCAAATGCACAAAACATTTTCAAGAAATGCTTTGTTGTTTTTTTTGTTTTTTTTTCATTTTCGCTCAGAGAGAGAGAGAGATGAGGGGGGGAGCTCTAAGCCGATTAAAAGCTGTAAATAGGCTTAAACATTGACACAACTGAGAGCCCAAACAAATATGCCCCTTTATTTCTCAGCAGGACTCATACGGAGGATTGCAAAAGCCTGAATGTACAAACCCTTTTCCCTCTTTGCTACCAAATCCTTTTTTTTTTCTTGAACAGATAAACAGACTTTGTTCTATCCCTGGGTTATATTTTTCTAATATGCTAAGCAGTTGTCCTACAAACAGAAGCATCTCGCAGGTGGAGTGGTAGTTTACACCTTCATCATGTTCAGTGTGTTTTGTTTGCTCAGAGAGCAGTCAGGTGGGACTGGCATGAACGCAAGAGCTTTTTTATCTTTGTTTGTTTTTAAAAGCGATGACAGTGAACGTCAGTGAATGTTTTTATTCCACGCAAACGCACCGGAGCGCTCGTATGTGTTGCAGCTAAATTGAAGCACTACCCGTTTAACCCACATCAACACACTTTTGACTAGACAGATGGAAAGAAAATAATGATAAAGTTAACTTTACGATCCAGAAAACAGCGCCAACACATGCAATGATCACAAAATAAAGCAATGAATCATGAGAGGTTGTGTGTTGCAGTGATTTTACTATAGTAAAAGGGTTGGAAAACTGTGGCAATCAAATTATTAAACAAAACAAAACAAAATTATTAAACAACATGTCAATAATTTGTATTCATTTTTTTTTACATCCTACAAACGAAAAAATTGCTAGCTCATATTAAGTCACTATCACGTTAGTAGGCTGTTAAGAGTGGTTTATAGAGTGTTGCTAGGTGGTCACTAGTGTGTTGTGGGTGGTTTCTAGGGCATTTCTAGGTGGTTGCTAGCGTGTTGTAGGTGGTTTCTAGAGCATTACTAGGGTGTTGTGGGTGGTTTCTAGGGCGTTACTAAGTGGTTGCAAGGATTTTGTGGGTGGTCTCTAGGGTGCTGCTAAGTCCAAATGATTGATTTCTAGGACACTGTTATACTGTATGGCTGCAAAGATGTTGTGGGTGGTTTCTAGGGTGTTGCTAGGATGCTATGAGTTGTTAACTAGGGAGTTTTTAAGTATCTATGAGGGTGTTGTGGGTGGTTTCTAAGGCATTGTTAAGTGGCTGTGAGGGTGTTGTGGGTGGTTTCTAGGGTGTTGCTAGGATGCTATGAGTTGTTAACTAGGGAGTTTTTAAGTATCTATGAGGGTGTTGTGGGTGGTTTCTAAGGCATTGTTAAGTGGCTGTGAGGGTGTTGTGGGTGGTTTCTAGGGTGTTGCTAAGTCATTGTGAATGATTTTTAGGGTGTTATATGATTGCGAAGGTGTTGTGGGTGGTTTCTAGGGCATTGTTAAGTGGCTGTGAGGGTGTTGTGGGTGGTTTCTAGGGTGTTGCTAAGTCATTGTGAATGATTTTTAGGGTGTTGTCATATGGTTGCGACGATGTTGTGGGTGGTTTCTAGGGCGTTGTTCGGACTCTTTGAGTCATTTCTAGGGAGTTATATTGTGGTGAGGGTGTTGTGAGTGGTTTCTAGGATGTTGTCATATGGTTGCGACGATATTGTGGGTGGTTTCTAGGGCATTGTTCGGACTCTTTGAGTCATTTCTAGGGTGTTATATTGTGGTGAGGGTGTTGTGAGTGGTTTCTAGGATGTTGTCATATGGTTGCGACGATATTGTGGGTGGTTTCTAGGGCGTTGTTCGGACTCTTTGAGTCATTTCTAGGGAGTTGTTAAGTGGCTGTGAGGGTGTTGCGGGTGGTTTCTAGGGCGTTGCTAAGTCTGTGATTGATTTCAAGGGCATTATTATATGGTTGCTAGGGTGTTGTTGGTGATTTCTAGGGCATTATTATGATGCTATAAGTGATTTATAGGGAGTTTTGGATGGTTTCTAAGGCACCGGAATACCGGAGTTTTCTAGGGCATTGTTAGTGGTTGTGAGGGGTTGCCAGGGCGTTGTTATGTGGTCAGTCACATGTTTTTGCACATTGTTATGCAGTTGTTTGCTTGTGGCTTTGAAGCCGTTCAATCAGATTTTGAACAAGAACTATCTGCTTAATAATGTAAATGAAACATGCTTGTTTCTTTTTCTGTTCTTTCTGTCACACACACACACACACACACACACACACACACACACAGTCTTCCAGTCCAGCGTCAGTGAAGCTTGAATGTTCTCTCAGTGCTGCAAACCCTTCACATGAAATCAAATCAGCCCGCTTGAGCTCAGAACACACAGGAGAGTCTAGATTTACCTGCTAATGCACACAACAACAAACACAGCTCTGAGAAGGTCATTAATCCGAAGCGAACACTTCATTTCACAGAGTTCACAGAGATGAACACCTCACACTAACATGCTGCAGCCAGCTGCAACAAACCCTTTAATTTGAGAAACCCCTACTAAACTAACTAAAGGTTTTCTTAGCTTAAGTTGCTGCAAACTGGTCCAGGTCCAATCTCCAAATCTGTCTGTATTACATTTCAATAACATATTTGCAGCATTTTTTTCCAGGTTGTTCCAGCTAACACACACACACACGCATGCTTTAGAGTAAATAAACTCTATCCAAAAGGTGATTTTAACTTACAATGTCTCTTTTTCTGGTCACCAGTCATGAAATACAAAGTTCTGTCATGAAACTCTGGATGGCACAGGCTCATAAGCCCTTAACCCAATCTGCTTGCAAGTGCATCATTCTCTATAGGGCACAACTGATTGGTTCCCGCTGTATTAGTAGCCAATGAGCTTGCTGCTCAACATTTAAATTTTTGCCTATTGTTTGCTGTAGCAGTTTGCAGCGCTTTCAAAAACCCTCCAACTTCCCCAGATCCACCTGTATAGATCTGCTATGGGGTGATCCACGTGTGCTCGTACAGCAGCAGCATGTCGTGTGTATTGGCAGTGGTAGCTATAATCAACAGCTGCAGCAATAAAAGCAGCATCAGCATAGCAGATCTATTCAGCCAAGACCAAACTCATTAACATTGTCATACTCATTACCATGCCAAACTCTCAGAGAGTTGTCATGGCAGAACTTTATACGCCATTTTCAGAAGCCCAATATGTTACACTGATGAAAGAAAATCTAAAATAAAACTGGGTTGGTGGTGATCAACTCTGCGATTCCCTTTGCCAAAAAGAAGCAGTGAAATGTCAATGCTGACAGCATCTGTGTTTCGTTGCATACAGCACAAGTGAAGACAGATGAAATCCAGTGGCATAATGTTGGCCAGATCCCATCACAGCAGGAGAATATTACAGATAGAAGGCTAGAGAAGTCAGAACAGAAGAGCTGAGACACATGCACCTTCAGAGCCTCATCTATAACTCAGACTGTCTAACACAACGACAGCTACACCTCGCTGTACAAAAGACACGCAACACTCATGACTTTACTGGATGCTGCTGAATTGCATGATGCGAGTGTTGCTGGTTCACCTGTGTATATAGCTGGTTAGACCCATTAGACATTATCTAGCTGGTTAGACCAACTGGACTACAAGAAAATGACTGTTCCAAGTGTCTTGGAAACTCTTAAATGCATTAAAATTAAAACCGTTGCAGCAAACAGCCTTACGGTAATAGACAAAGGCAGTTACTTGTGCAAAACATTACTCATTTACAGGTAATTATTATAAATTAGAAACGATTTGTTGCATGTAAAGAAAACATTTGCATAATTTATTGCACATGAAAAAGTAGGCAGGGTAAGAAAAATATTAACTACAGACAGAAAAGCTCCTTATTGTATAGTCCTGCTGATCGCTGTACACTCAGCATGTTAAAATTTAACACGCTACCATCTATAATGCAACACACAAGTCAACAAGATAGCATACATGATGCAATGCAATGAAAGGAATAAAATGCAGATAAAATGACAGTAACTTTAAAATCCCACTGAGATCCTTGCTTTTTAAAACAAATGTTACTGGTTTACATTTATTCAATTCACATCATTCTAAAGAAAAAAAAAAAATGTTTGTAATAATTGTAATAAGTTATTCTGCCTCTGAATGATTTTCCTTTTGCCCCAAGGTTTCAGGGAAGTAATAACCAAATATCTATTTAATCATTGTTTTTGACTACAGTTGTAGGTAATGCAGCCTGTCTGAATTTCATTACATTCAATGAAATGTAAATGTTACACTACTGTTGAAAAGTTAAATAAAAAATAATTTTTATAATGTGAAATATTATTACAATTTAGAATAACAGTTTTCTATTTGAATATATTTTAAAATTTAATTTATTCCTGTAATACAAAACTGAATTTTCAGCATCGTTACTCCAGTCTTTAGTGTCACATGATCCTTCAGAAACATATGTGCTGCTCAAGAAACATTTCTGATTATTATCAGTTGTGCTGCTTCATATTTTTGTGGAAACCACGATACATTTTTTTTTTTTTTTAGGATTCTTTGATTATAGAAAGTTCAAAAGAACAGAATTTAATTGAAATAGAAATCATTATAACCATCTTTTTGTCACTTTTGATCAATTTAATGCGCATCTGCTGCAGAATAAAAGTATCACTTTCTTTAAACTTTTTAAAAGTTGTGTAAAATCTTTTCAATTTAATGTTAGTTAACACAAGGTTGCAAGGTTAAAAACAACCAGTGGTAAATCTATAAAATCGTGGTCTGTGTTCAGAGAAGCCGGCCGGAACCGTTCAACTGAATTACACAGCAATGGTCGTTCCATTAAGACTGTATTGGTTTCTTGAAAGAGCAAGCAATAACCAGTCTAAACCCACATTTACGTTTCACTCAGCTAGTTCTGTCCAATTCAATACATCATGAGCCAATTAACAAAAAACAAAATCTATGATGCAGACTATAATACAATCATAATGTACAATTAGCTACAGTTTGCATCATTAACAGAACGTAGTGCAGCAAATCTTTCCATGCGAATGCAAAAGCTAATGTTCAGTCTAGTGACCCTTAAAGAGTGCAACAAAATGTCAGAGTTTAACAAGCGTATAACAAATATCCGTCCTCATCTGTGTGTGCTGTGATTATGAGATTTTAATGGCGGTTCTTTGAGGTGTAAGATCATTTCTGCAGCACGACCCCGAATGACACGGTAGACCTAGGGTGACCAGACGTCTGGATAGTTGGTGTAACTTCCGGGATGCATGTTTTTACCCAATTATTAGCCTGAGATTTAATTTTGCATTACTATAAATAAAGACTACACTGACATTGCAGTGATTTATTGCTTTTTTACGTCATGAGAAACTAGCAGAAGGGCAATGTGCAGTCTTAAAGGGATAGTTCACCCAAAAATGAACATTCTGTCATCAGTTACTCACACTCATGTCATTATGACTTTCTTGATTCTGTGGAAGATAAAAGAAGATATTTTGTCTATACAGTGAAAGTCAATGAGGTCCAATGTTGTTCAAAATTCTAATCATACCAGTTTGGAACATCATCTGGGCAAGTAAACAATGACAATTTAAATTTTTGAGTGAACTATCTCTAGGTTATGCAGTTATTCGACCCATTTAAAGAATAGTAACTATTATATTAAGAACTACGTCTGTTGTTTCCAATGCCTAATACTAAGAATTGCGTTGAAAACATCTGGTGTGCATGTGAACAGTTGCGCGAATGAAGGAATTTCTGTTTGGTCGCAAATTAAATAATGTCCTTTTGGAATAAAACATGCTTTTGGAAATGTGACAAATTTCCATTACTAGTCATCTTAAAACATTAGAATCAAAAACCTTAAAAATTGAAAATTGTATTAACCTTGGCATAGTTGAATAATTAGAGTTCTGTACATGGAAATGACATACCGTGAGCCTCAAACACCATTGTTTCCTCCTTCATATGTAAATCTTGGGCGAATCCTAACATAACACCGACTGTGACGTAACAGTCGGGATCATTATTATTTATGCCCCCAAAATTTGCATATACCAGCCCATGTTCAAGGCAAGCCAGTATTAACGTCGTGGAGCTGCACAGCCAAATCATCAGAAGTTCTGCAGGTATTGTGAAACAAGCAAGCAAGGACAATAGCGAAAATGGCAGATGGATCGATAATAACTGTTAACTGTAACATGATATATTTAGTGATATTTGTAAATTGTCTTTCTAAATGTTTTGTTAGCATGTTGCTAATGTACTGTTAAATGTGGTTAAAGTTACCATTGTTTCTTACTGTATTCACAGAGGCCAGAGCCATGTCGTTATTTTCATTTTTAACCCGAAAACGCTTGCAGTCTGTATAATTCATAAAGTATCTTCATTCTTATTGAGTTTCTCCAACAGTGTGTAGCTTTAGCCCTGTTAGCCGTGCAGCACACTTTCAAACTCATTCAGAATCGAATTTTAGCAAACATCCACAAAATACATGCCATACTTATGTGATCTGATATGCTGCATCACGAACAGTTTGTAAAGATCCATTTTGAGAGTTATATTGTGAACTTCTGTAGTATTTATGCAATGTTTAATGGAGTCGCGAGCTTGGGGGCGGGGAGCACGAGCATTTAAAGGTGTACACACACCAAATCAGAGCATTTTTCCTCCCACCCCAAAATAGGCAGTTAAAACATGGTATAATAAAAAAATCTATGGGGTATTTTGAGCTGAAACTTCACAAACACATTCTGGGGACACCTTAGACTTTTACATTACATCTATGGCACCTTTAATGCTTAAAGGGTTAGTTCACCCAAAAATGTAAATTCTGTCATTAATTACTCACCCTCATGTCGTTCCACACCCGTAAGACCTTCATTCATCTTCGGAACACAAATTAAGATATTTTTGATGAAATCTGAGAGGTATATGACTCGTCCATAGACAGCAATTTAACCACCACTTTCAAGGTCCAGAAAGGTACTAAA